>CM042173.1:29302240-29312240 GCA_023376005.1 Doryteuthis pealeii | reverse complement strand
ATCTATCTATCTATTTCACTCTGTTCAGATATATCTATCTATCTATCTATCTATTTATCTATCTATTTCACTCTGTTCAGATCTATCTATCTATCTATCTATTTCACTCTGTTCAGATCTATCTATCTATCTATCTATCTATTTCACTCTGTTCAGATCTATCTATCTATCTATCTATCTATCTATCTATCTATCTATCTATTTCACTCTGTTCAGATCTATCTATCTATCTATCTATCTATCTATCTATTTCACTCTGTTCAGATCTATCTATCTATCTATCTATCTATCTATTTCATTCTGTTCACATTTATCAATCTATCAATCTATCTATCTATTTCACTCTGTTCAGATCTATCTATCTATCTATCTATCTGTCTCTCCTCTCTTTCTCTCTCTCTCTCTCTCTCTCTCTATATATATATATATATATATATATATATATATATATACATATATATATGTGTGTATATATATATACTTCCTTTCTTTCTTTCTATCTATCTATCTATCTCACTCTGTTCACATCTATCTATATACCTTTCTTTCTTTCTTTCTTTCTTTCTCACTCTGTTCATATCTATCAATCTATCTATCTATCTATCTATCTATTGTTCTATATATCTATATATTTCATTCTGGGTTATTATTGGATCCTTTCCATCAACTAAGGACGATGGAGTAGTGTCCAAAATAAAAAATCATTTTTATCTGCATCTGCGCAAGGGGCTGTACAGGCCAATTCTTGAGTGACAGTCTTTGGTGCACTGAATGCATATACACTGTGATGCTTTCTGGTGCTGCTGGCTTTTCTCTCTCTTTCTGGCTCACTTTTCTGTCAAGGCTACTCTCCTCTCTGTCTCACCCCTCTCCGTGCCTTGCTTAACGTTAAGGCGCCGGGCTGCTCTATTTTTTTGCATCTACCTCCCACGTGTTTATGTCAATATGGCGTGTCCTCGCAGCTCTCCTGCAGTCATCTTTAAATTCGCTAGGATGGTCAGCTGTGTACTGTGGCCGAGGCGATAAAAGTGTTTCACTAGTGTTTCACTGTGTCTGCTGAAGTCCCGGTTTAGATTTCTGTCGGAGGGAAATCGTTAGTATATACCGCTGATGAGACTTAATAAAGTCGAAACAGTCTGTACGGTATTCTACACATCGAGCCATCCTTTGCTGGGATTACACTTGTCAAAGTTTATTTTCTATAAGAAAAAGTATCAAATTTTATGCGATACATGCGTTGTAAGTGCCTTCAAGTAAAAATTTATATATACTTTATTCAGCAACGTTTCTAAATAAACAAACATCCAAAAATCTTATTCACTTCGCCAAAGGGTATACGGTCTGTTTGTTGTTATTATTCTCTCAATAACGCCCCCTTACCTATTTATGGTAGAGGCGTGTAGTATCATTTGACAAGCTTAATTTCGCTAGGATGGTCAGCTGTGTACTGTGGCCGAGGCGATAAAAGTGTTTCACTAGTGTTTCACTGTGTCTGCTGAAGTCCCGGTTTCGATTTCTGTCGGAGGGAAATCGTTAGTATATACCGCTGATGAGACTTAATAAAGTCGAAACAGTCTGTACGGTATTCTACACATCGAGACATCCTTTGCTGGGATTACACTTGTCAAAGTTTATTTTCTATAAGAAAAAGTATCGAATTTTATGCGATGCATGCGTTGTAAGTGCCTTCAAGTAAAAATTTATATATACTTTATTCAGCAACGTTTCTAAATAAACAAACATCCAAAAATCTTATATATATATATATTTATTTTGTTGAGTTTTTATAAATAAATGCTTATTATATACAGCTACCCAGGTTGTCTTGCTAAGTGGCAATCATTAGGCTGTCAAATTAGATCGTAATAGCGTCCACAAAAACAACCGACTTTATTTACGGTCCAGAATATAACATTAAGAAAGAATCTTCAAATAAACACCGTAAGATCTAATTTGACAGCCTGATGATTGCCACTTAGCAAGACAACCTGGGTAGCTGTCTATAATAAGCATTTATTTTTAAAAACTCAACAAATTAAATAAATATTAGCTCTCACAATTTGTGATTGAGCACTGTATTTTCTTTGTTTCATCACAAAAAGTTCGTTTATATATATATATATA
The DNA here is from genome assembly GCA_023376005.1 of Doryteuthis pealeii. Taxonomy (NCBI): domain Eukaryota; kingdom Metazoa; phylum Mollusca; class Cephalopoda; order Myopsida; family Loliginidae; genus Doryteuthis; species Doryteuthis pealeii. The sequence goes on along the minus strand of CM042173.1, from coordinate 29,310,116 downwards.
TATATATAATATATATATATATATATATATATATATATATATAGGTATATATAACAACCATAACAGAAAAATTACAGAAACACGCACAACCTATGTATATATATATATGTATATCAATATATGTATTGATCAAAGCCTGAAGAAGATACCAGAATATCTGAAACACGTGTTGCGTATGTGAAATAAAAAGAATAAAACATTTTTTCTGAGAACATAATACATTTTGCGGACCTTCTTTTTTTATAAAATATTACATTTTCTCCCGTTGGAACCAGAACAACATTTTATATATATATATATGAGACAAAATGAGTAAAGAAAAGAAATGTAAATGGATAAAATGAATTTAATCGATATCACATTAATCGATATCACTTACACATGTGTTTCGGTCAGTTTATGTGTGTGAAAATATTTCGCACACATACAAGAATCGACCTTCATCAGAGTGAACATTTATTTTGAATGAAAAAATTCGTTGGGAAAAACAACAGAGATTTTTGGAAATATTCGAAAATCGATTTTTTTAAAATTTGGAACGCTGAGAATAGAGTTAAGATAGACCGTTATGATTTGGATATTTGGTTTTTCTAGGGGTTATGGTACAAAATATTTTTTTTTATTGTTACAAAAAATAAATAAAATAAAAATAAAGTGTTATTATTTATCAATAACATGTTGAACATTTTTCTCGGAGCTTAGTTTATGTTTTGAAAAAGATCGGTGAAATGTTAAAAAGTTGTCGATTAAAAATATATATATATATATATATATATATATACATACATATATATATATATATATATATATATATATATATATATAGGGTAAGTTTAAACAATGACTACTTCATGAAAAGCACTAATTTAACCCTAGGGAAAGGCGATATACATTACAAGATCGAATACTTCTCATCGATTTTTTATCGAAACTGATTTTTTTTCTTTATTTACAATATCGATTGAATAACTCTCCCCCTGGGTTTCCGCAATTCCCAGGAAGCGCATTGTTATTTGGGATGTACCAGTCGCTTGAATCTTGTAAAAGTCGGGTAGGATAGGAAATAAAGAGAGTAAATGTCATCCATTGACAGGCGACAAGGTAAAGAAGGATGTTTGTATTTGAAATGTATTTCAACATCACAAGTTAAATGTCTTCAAATCAACTTATGGTGGAAAAAAATCCAGCAGGTAAAGTGGGAAAAATAAAAATACCAAGAATGATAATTATCAACCAATCAGAGGCGTTTGCGTCTAAAACGAAGTTTATCAAAAAGACCTGCTTCGGAGCCTACCTAAATCCTATATAAACGAAGGTTTTTCGAAGAACAGCAGAGAAAGAATTATCCTGCCTGAATACTCCACGCTTATCGTTTTAAGAAATATTGCTGCTGAAGGTATAAGCAATACCCCCCCTCTCTCTCTCTCTCTCTCTCTCTCTCTCTCTCTCTCTCTCTCTCTCTCTAAGTAACTTGACTGCTGATTTGATTTTGAACTTTACCCTTTCTTTCTCAGTTGGAGTCAAAACACCAACCTATCATCTTATTACATGAACATTTAAAAAAGCATTTTCTGCAGGACTTTGCTCAGTATTCTTGATCATTGTAATCTTTTGTTTCAATACACATATTACTTGTTCAATGTATGAGTTCCCTTGTTTTTCTGTCTTAATATATGTGACCTTATGGTGTGATTATTGGCAACCTTCCGTCTATTAAAAACGATGGAGTAGTGTCCATTTTTACCTACAGTTACGTGAGTGGCTGAACAGACCAATTTTTTAATGGCAGTCTCTGGTACAGTGATTCCAAATAAAAGGTGATGCTTTCTGTAGGTGTTGGGGGTGTTGTTGTCTCTCTTTCCTTTTGGCTCTCTTTTCTGTGGCGGCTTCTTTCCTCTCTGTTTCACTCCCTGTCATTCATTGGTTGACGTGGAGGTGCCAGGTCGCACGGTCTTCTGCACAAGCCTCCCATGTGTTTATGTCGATCTAGCATGTCTTCATGTCTCTCTTGCAAACATCTTTAAAGTGTAGGCGTGGTCACCCTACCGGTCGGATACCTTCTACTAATTCGCCACACAGTAGGTCTTTGGGGATGCGGCCTTTGTCCATCCCCCTGACGTGGACAAGCCAACGCAGGCGTCTCTTGCAGATGATGGCGGGCATGCTGTTTACGGGCTATACAGTAGCGAAGCCTGGATCACGTACTCACGCCACGTGAGGAAACTAGACAGCTTCCACCTCAGATGCCTACGCCGCATTCTACACATTCGTTGGCAGGACAAAGTACGTGCCGATTTGAAATGCAAAATTAAAAAGTCTTGTTTGAAATGCGCCAGACTTCAGTTATGTTATTGGCTGACTTCATAGGGAGGTATCGGGTCTTCCAACATGGTTGGAGACGATCAAACTCCAACACCCTACCCTTGTTCAACGCCAACAGAAAAGTGTTTAAATACGTCAACGCGATCTTCTTGGATCTGATTGGCCAATTCCACAGCCAATCTCTTATAAACAGGATCGCGCGACTCAGACATTTTCTTTTTAATAAATGCATTATGCTTAGCTGGGATGTTAATGCGGCTGTCTTAATGTGATTTTTGTTAATTCGCCAATGTTAGTGTCGAACTCCAGCCAAGTGTCTCTGTCAGCGGCTCTTGGCCATTTGATCTTTCTAAATGTTTTTGGTCAAAATTCCTTCGGCTTGGAGTGACGAGGTAGCCCTGCATCTCCTTTGCCAGGAGTAACTCCTGTGCGCTGCTGATCGGGTATTTGACTTGACATTTTGTTCTGGCCTGATGGATTTTTAGTCCGCTTGATATTATAAAATATAAGTATTCTCAAGCTGGGTGAAATCTTCTCATCAGACAATTGTGGTGGTAAGGAAATATCCCCAGGATTATGTATATTTGCGGGCTTGATGGTGTTGTTTTTTTTCTTTCTATTTTTTCTTTTTTCTTTTTTTGGGGGGTGGGGAATTTATGGTGCAATTAGTAATCTTCTCTGAACAATAAAGCCAAGGTTTTTCGAAGAACAGTAGAGAAAGAACCAACATGCCTGAATACTCCACGCTTATCGTTTTAAGAAATATTTCCCTACTGCTGAAAGTATTATAAGCTCTCTCTCTCTCTCTCTCTCTCTCTCTCTCTCTCTCTCTCTCTCTCTCTCTCTCTCTCTCTTAACTTGACTGCTGATTTGATTTTGAACATTACCCTTTCTTTCTCAGTTGGAGTCAACACATCTACTTATCTTATTACATGCACATTTAAAAAAGCATATTCAGCAGGACTTTGCTCAGTATTCTTCACTATTGTATTCTTTTGTTTCAATGCACATATTACTTGTTCAATTTATGAGTTCTTTGTTTTTCTGTCTTGATATATGTGACTTTATGGTGTAGTAATTGCCAATATAACCCCCATCAACTCATACAACATAGTTTTTTATATTTGAAATGAATTTCAAAGCCAAAATTAAAAAGTCTTGATATTTTAAATATAAAGAATCTCAAGCTGGGTGAAATCTTCTCATCAGACAATTGTGGTGGTAAAGAAATATCCCCAGGATTATGTATATTTGCGGGCTTAATGTTTTTTCTTTCTTTCTTTTTCTTTTTTTCTTTTAGATTTATTGTGCAACTAGTAATCTTCTCTGAACAATAAAACTAAAAATATATCCAGTCGAGATATTTTGAGAAAGTTTAAACAACTGATTCATAAAATGGACACTAATTAATTGAAGTCAGACAGATCAAAGGGTCCGTCGGGAGGTCATTGCGCCTAAGGAGTGATCAAGAGACTGTCATGTTCCAATTCGAAGAAGATTTGACCGTCAAAGTACACTGAAGAGTTAATGATAGGTGACGCCGGTTCGACTGAGCTCTTTAACCTTTGTTAGACAACCAGTCTAAGAGAAGGAACACTTTGATTTTAAACCTGTTAAACTCTGCTGGAGAAATCGACCATTCTAGTCCAGTGGATGGGCTGGTATATATATATATATATATATATATATATATATATATATATATATATATATATGTGTGTGTGTGTGTGTGTGTGTGTGTGTGTGTACCAACCCCTATATATATATGTTCGTGTGATTTTGTGTGTGCAAATTATTTGCGTTAGATATAAATACTTGAAAGCATATAACTGTATCCAAATTATTTGTATTTGATAGAAATACTTGAAACCATACAAATGAGTTCAAATTATTATTATATAAATATCATATATAAGAATATATATATATATCTCCCATAAATTTGGTAATGAGCTCTCTAATTGGTAATTTAAATTAACTCTCACTACTAAGCAAATAAGCAATGATCATTTCTCCGGAAATTTGATCTCTCAGTGACCGAAAGATACATACATTCTTATGTATTTAATAGTTTAAAAACACCAGTCCCCGCATCAGCTGTCAGTGGGCGAGGGGATAAGATATCGGACTACCATGCGGTCAGTCTGAGTTCGAACCCTACCCAAGGATAGTTGTGTCTAGCCACACTGAAGAGGCATGATATGCCGAAACACGTGTCTGTGGGTGACTTATTTATTAATTAATATATATACATATATATGCATATATATATGTATTCTTGTATGTGATATTTTTTATATAATAGTAAATCTCTCTCTCTCTCTCCCCCTCTCTCTCTCTCTCTCTCTCTCTCTCTGAAAAGAACCCACGAGTCTAAGAAGAAATACACAGCCCCTATGTGACTATACAACTTGCATGTGTAGTTTTTGAACTAACAACCATTACTACTACTAACGATTGCAACTACAACTTGAGTTTGGCCCTATGTGACCTTTGCTATTTTGTTCTTATGACATGGCGCTCCATCTTTTTAAATAGGGTAGACATTCTTGTCAAGTGATTTCAAATAATGGGAGTAATCCGTTCTCTAATATTTGAGAATATTTTGTACCATCCAATAGCTCAACAAGAATCAGCTAAGATTTCCCTGCAAACTAGATAGCACTATAAATAAGGGTGGCTAAAAACTTATCATAGCCCACAGTATCCAATATTTTGGACCATTCAACCGCTCGTCAACAAGATTCAACTCAGATTTCTCTCCAAATGTCTTCAAAACAGTACTTTCATCTAAAAAAATAAGGTTTGCATTAAGTAGATATTTATTTCTAGAATCTAAAAATATAACAGTTTTACATCATGCTGTAGCGTTTTTTCTTTTTTTAAAAAAAGTTCGTGTTGAAAGTCCCAAGTACTTTTACGACCATTTTTATGGTTGACTTGGGCAAAAAGGGTAAGTGTTCATATCACTTCGGGACGTCACCAGTTGTAACGTGGGGGCAAAGTGATACATACTTTGTATACAAATGACTCCGACGAAGGTTAATAGACAAACATTTAATAAACACAGCGCATGGATATGAAGATACAAAGTACATAATAAAGAGTACATATAAAAAGAGGTACACAAATAAAGATAGACACATTCATGAATGATACAGATATACAATAAAAGGCACAGACATGAGACTAGGAATAGTCCATGCTGTGTGGACTTACAGTAATGTAAGGGAGGCGGAGCCCCACGAGAGGGTTTAGATAGAATCTACCCCATGTGGCTCGTAGTTGCTGAAACTATAAAGAGAGCGAAAGTGTTTGAAACCGGCGCTTAAATACTGGTGCCCTAGCGGGCATCATCAAACTAAAAGGGGCAGACAACTCCACCAGGCGAATACAAACAAACGCTACAATGCTTTTCACATTTTGAATTAATTTTATATATTAATTTTTCATAGCAAAAATACTAAATTAAAGTTTTGAAATAAAATAATTAACGCATTATAAAATGCATTAATTGATAAATCAATACTGAAAATTTCATTAAAATCGGATAATTACCTAATTTATGGTAAAAAATTTTGCAATTGCGAATGTTACATTAAAATTGTAAACAAGTGTGTAAAACCATTGAAAAATAGACAGAATGGTAGATCGCATCGAAATTGAACAAAACAAATCGTAATAACTGTAATAAAGGGTTGCTTAAAACTTATCATATCCCACTGTAGAATACAGCCATAAATAAATCCTGTCGAGATATTTTAAGTAAGTTTAAACGTCTTAAAAGCATCCCACGTGTTTTCAGAGTCCAACTCTTCCATTTCCTTCACCAGTTCTTTCTTCTCAACATCATTCTTTATACGACCAACATTAAGTAACTTGGAAACAGTCACACCTGATGTTTTTTGGTGGACCAAACAATAAAACAACGAATTATTATTTTCCTGATGATTTGGTATCGCTTATCCACCGAATTATTATTTCTTATGAGTGTCGTCACCTCATGTAATAATGAACCATTCTGTTTTATTAGAAAGAAAGAAAGAAAGAAAGAAAGAAAGAGAATAAATCCTGATGACTTGGTGTCGCTTATCCACCAAATTATTATTTCTTATGAGTGTCGTCATCTCAGGTAATAATGAACCATTCTGTTTTATTAGAAAGAAAGAAAGAAACAGAATAAATCCTGATTATTTGCTGTCGCTTATCCACTGAATTATTATTTCTCATGAGTATTGTCACCTCAGCTAAATATTGGACAATTCCGTTTTTATTATAAAGAAAGGTAAGAAAAAGGATATGCTACACAGAAAAAATATAATAGGAAAGAAAGAAAGATTAGAGGAAAGATAGAGGGGGTGAGCGCGCAGAAGAAATAACGCTAATTAACGTTTTTTTTTGGGGGGGGGGCAGACAATAAAACAACGATTCCATGTCCACGAATTATTTCTAATGAGTGTCCCCTCGGGTAATAATGAACTATTCTGTTTTTATTATAAAGAAAGAAAGAGACAGAAAAAACATAATAAAGAAAGAGTAGGGTGAAAGATAGAGAGAGGGGTGAGTGCGCGGAAGCGACAACGCTAACATAATGTTGGGACGTGCTGTTGCCGACCACCGATGCTGTCGCCCTCACCAGAACCATGTCGAAGTAAAAGGGATGATAATTAGGGTGGAATACCTTGGGCGGCGGAAGACCACGGTAACGGCATACGAGGTACCTAGCTACCTCATAGATGAGAACCTGGCCGGCTACTTCATAAAATATGGTGACTTAGTAGCCGCCAGACATGACGGTATGCGGGGGGTGGAATTTCGAAATTATGTTTGATAAAACAGCCTTGGACTCCTTTCCCAACTGGCTGGACTTGGAGGGGCGCAGACTATCCGTGATCGTGACCGGAAGGAAGCCGCATGTTGGAACCTCAACGTGTCATCCAACAAACCGAAACGTAGCACAAACCAACTGATGGTCAGTCCAGCATTCTGCACCACGCATAACGCGAACACTGCAGATGTCTTTCAGATCTCGTTTTCTCCAAACAAGTGCTGTAATAAAGGGTGGATAAAAACTTATCATAGTCCACTGTATAATAGACCCATAAATATATCCAGTCGAGATATTTTGAGAAAGTTTAAACAACCGGTTTAATAAAATGGACACTAATTAAGGGATTTCAGACAGATCAACGGGTCCGGACAATGAATACTGAAGAATTATTGATGCTGGTTGGACTGGACTCTTTAACCTTTGTTAGACAACCAGTCTAGGAGAAGGAAGACTCTGAATCCAAACCTATTGAACTCCGTTTAAGAAATCGACTTTTAAACAACAACTGATTCATGAAATGGACACTAATGAAAGGAAGTCAGACAGATCAAGTGGTCCGTTGGGAGGTCATTGCGCCAAAGGAGTGGTCAAGAGACTGTCATGTTCCAATTCGAATAAGATTTGACCGTCAAAGTACACTGAAGAGTTATTGATAGGTGACGCTGGTTTGACTGAGCTCTTTAACCTTTGTTAGACAACCAGTCTAAGAGAAGGAAAACTTTG
>CM042173.1:29284740-29297240 GCA_023376005.1 Doryteuthis pealeii | reverse complement strand
ACACTCTCTCTCTCTCTTTCATGATCTCTCTTTCTCTCTCTCTCTCTCACACACTTTCTCTTTGTCCTTCTTTATATTACTCTCTCTTCTTCTTCTTCTACTTCTTCTTCTTCTTCTTCTCTCTTTCTCTCTTCCTTTCTCTCTCTATTTCTTCCTCTCTTTTCATCTAGCTTTCCTTCTCTCTCTCTCACTTTCTCTTTGTCCTTCTTTCTATTACCCTCTCTTCCCCCCTCTCTCTCTCTTCCTCTCTCTATTTCTTTCTTCTCTCTCTTTATCTAGCTCTCCTTCTTTCTCTCTCTCTCTCTCTCTCTCTCTCTCGTACTTTCTCTTTGTCCTTCTTTCTATTACTCTCACTTCCTCTCTCTCTCTCTCTCTCTCTCTCTCTCTATTTCTTCCTCTCTCTTTATCTAGCTCTCCTTCTCTCTCTCTTCTCTTTCTCTCTCTCTCGCACATTCTCTTTGTCCTTCTTTCTATTACACTCACTTCTCTCTCTCTCTCTCTCTCTCTATTTTTCCTCTCTCTTTATCTAGCTCTCCTTTCTCTCTCTCTCTCTCTCTCTCTCTCTCTCTCTCTCTCTCTCTCTCTCTCTCTCTCTCTCACCCATGTCTCTGTCTCCTTTACCGGTCACAGATTCGACCCATTCCTCTCTGATTGACTTACTGTAATAAAACCTTTACATATCCAACCGCTCATTAAGGGATTGTCTATAAATGTTCAGGAGGGAACATGATATATTGATCGGCGGGTAAAACGTGACCTTTGACCCACTCCCCACCGATTTGTTTAGTGCGCACTGGCAGGAAAATGTCTGGATTATTGATACAGACACACACATATACAAGGTGTGTCAAAAAAGTGCCGAGTTTGAAGCTGTATTTACCAAGAAAGAAATGAACAACGAATGGAACTTTTTTTTTTCAGAATATAATGCCTGTCATAAAAGTATCAAGATAGAAGCTGTATTTACCAAGATGGAAATGAACAATGAATAGAATATTCATTTTTTTTTCAGAATACAAGGTGTGTCATAAAAGTATCAAGATTGAAGCTGTATTTACCAAAATAGAAATGAACAATGAATGGAATATTCATTTTTTTTTAGAATACAAGGTGTGTCATAAAAGTGCCGTGTTTGAAGCTGTATTTTCCCAGAAAGAAATGAACAATGAATGGAACTTTTTTTTTCAGAATACAAGGTGTGTCATAAAAGTTCCGTATTTGAAGCTGTATTTACCAAGAAAGAAATGAACAATGAATGGAACGTTATTTTTTTTTCAGAATACAAGGTGTGTCATAAAAGTTCCGTGTTTGAAGCTGTATTTACCAAGATAGAAATGAACAATGAATGGAACGTAATTTTTTTTTTCAGAATACAAGGTGTGTCATAAAAGTGTCAAGATTGAAGCTGTATTTACCAAGATAGAAATGAACAATGAATGGAATATTCTTTTTTTTTTTCAGAATACAAGGTGTGTCATAAAAGTGCCGAGTTTGAAGCTGTATTTACCAAGATAGAAATGAACAATGAATGGAATGTTATTTTTTTTTCAGAATACAAGGTGTGTCATAAAAGTGCCGTGTTTGAAGCTGTATTCACCAGAAAGAAATGAACAATGAATGGAATGGTTTTTTTTTTTCAGAATACAAGGTGTGTCATAAAAGTTCCGTGTTTGAAGCTGTATTCACCAAGAAAGAAATGAACAACGAATGGAACTTTTTTTTTCAGAATACAAGGTGTGTCATAAAAGTTTCGTGTTTGAAGCTGTATTTACCAAGATAGAAATGAACATGAAATGAATGGAATGTTAATTTTTTTTTTCAGAATACAAGGTGTGCCCTAAAAGTGCCGTGTTTGAAGCTGTATTCACCAAAAGAAATGAACAATGAATGGAACGTAATTTTTTTTCAGAATACAAGGTGTGTCATAAAAATTATCGAGATTCAAGCTGTATTTTACCAAGATAGAAATGAAAATGAATGGACCGGTTTATTTTTTTTATTTTTTTTTCAAATAAGGTGTTGTCTATAAAAATAATTATTCTCGTGNGGGAGAAGAGATAATAGATAGGATAATAGTAATGTATTATAGTGGGTTTTGTTATTGTTATTTGTATGGTGTTTTGGGTTTAAGTACATGATATATAGTATTATATTGGTGTTTTGGTTGGGGTTTGTGTGTAAAGTGTTTGCTTCATAGATGTTTGATGTATAAAATGCTTTTTCGATTTAAATTTTGAATGTTTAGTTTCTTTTTTAAGTAATACTAAGTGCATAACTAACTGATCAGGGACACACATATATGGTTGGTAATGTGTATTATATATTATATTAGTTGTTAGTTATTATTGGTTGGGATATTTATATTTTTTTTTTATGGGGTGGTGTGGTTAGGATGTGGGTATGTGTTATGGATTATTAGGGTACTGTTTGTTTTTGTAGTTCAGACATTATTAGGACGATATGTGATTGATTTTGTACTATTTGTTTCGCACAATGTGCTTCTCAAGTTGAAGAACTACGATTGAAAAATCGGTATTTTTCAATAAGTAGTTACTTTATTTGTGTGTTGGGATAACATTAGAAGTATTTGTTATGTTTTTATGTTCATTAGTATATTGTTATTGTTGTATTGTGTTTTTTATTATTTATTTTATATATTATATATTTTATATATGATTGTTATTTAGTATTATATAGTAAGTTATTGAGATATATGATGTATATTGATATTTGGTGTGTATGGTTAGGTTGTTATATTTTTTAGGTTGTTTTAGTATATTAATATATTATAATATATTTTTGAAGCGAAATAATAAATATTTGAGTCTGTAGTGTGGTTGTTAAAGTCAATTGTGGTTAGAGTGTCGTGTTTGAATGTTTTAGATGTTTAAATGCAAGTGTGGGTCAAAGATTGTAAAGTTCTGCTGCGCAAAGATATGTAAATACTCGCGTAGGGATCTGTGGCCTGCGTCTTGTTTTGCGGCGAATGTGTTGAGGAAATGTATGTTCAGATATAAAGTATAGTTGTGGTGTTTTTTGAGGAATACTATTTAGTAATTGTATATTGAGGTGTCCGTTGTGCTTGTCGGGTATTGATTGAAATAAAGATTTTTTGTTATTATTTTATGGTGAGTTAGTAATCATTAAATTTATAATGTAATTAATTTTAGTATTTGATGTAGGCGAAATAATGGCAAATTTTTATGTTTAAATAAGACATATTTATTTTATTTTTTGTTTTTTCCGCTTGTTTTTTTCGCGGGGTTTAATTATTTTTTGGTCTTTATGCCTCATGCTTTCGATTAGTGTGAAATTGTTTTGTTTTATAATTTCGATGCTGGTTTTAGTTAGGGATGTTTGTGTTGTATTGTCTCGCCGGCGGGGGAAGACTGGAATTCCGGAAAAAGACGAGGAGAGATTTATAAAATTATGATATTTTAAGGAAAAAGAGGAGTGTGTTAATTATTCGAATATGGAGTTGCGTTCTCTAGTCAATTTGGAAGCAGGGAGTATTTAGATAAAGAAATATTATTAACAATCGTTCGGTTATTAGTATAAAAGTAAAGGAAGGGCGTTAGGCATAGTTTAGTCGGATTGTAAAAACAGATTCAAAGATAAGATGGCGTAGGCTGTGGTGTGCAAGTAGCAAAGGAAGGCCAGAGGGGTGCGAGCGATAGTGTCAGTCCAAGGTGATTCAGCGAACAGGCCAGTAGCTATTTCATGTCGTCCGTTCCCTGTCAATTTTGTAGAAAATGTTCAATGCTCCTTGAGATGTAATTTCGACGGTGGATGTAGGTCTTAGTGGCATGGTATAGGATTTTTGTATGACATTGGGATGTACTCTGCTCCTGTGTGTGGTTCGCAAAACCTCGATGTGGTCTATGTTTCTGACTAGTTCGGTTAGTCTCTAAGGGATGGTGGGCTAGTCTGCATATTGAGATTTCTCTTCTTTGTGGTGTTTTGATACTTTATTTGATATTCTTCAATTCTTGTTTTTTGGTATTTGTGGTGTTATCTAATGGGTCGAGTTTAATGTTGTTGTAGGGATTTGATCTATTTTCGTCTTGAGTTTTGTTAGCCTTAATTTTGAATTGATATTTATTTGCTTTTGGGCTAATTTTTTCATGGATATTTTAGTTTTATCTTATATTATATTTTAGAGGATTAGGTATTGTATTTCAATTTAAGCATTATTTATTTCTCGTTCAAAATTTTGTATTATATATGTGTTTTGTATTATTATTGGATTTTGGTTTAACTATTTTGAAATGAACTCTCTATTGTGGTTTTTCTTATTGTCTGACTAGAATCTGTTCGACGTCTTTATTGGTATGGTTTAAGGGGTTCATCATCACGAGGATAGTATTAAATTTTAATATTTTTTTTCGTAAAGTAAGATTATGGGATATTATATACCGTTGAAAGAGAATTGAGGGGGTTATCAAACTTAGTGCACGCGGGCTGGAATGCTGGGTTTGTTGGTTTTTGGTCTTTTTTTGTTTTTTGGGTGTTGTTGGTGTTTTTTTTTTGGTTGTTTTTGTTTTTTGTCTTTGATTAATTTTTTTTGTGTGTGGATTTTTTTTTGTGTTGGTGTGTTTTTTGGTTTTTTGTTTTGGTTGTTTTTTTTTTGTGTTGAGAATATTGTTATATTGGAGATGCGCTTATACTGTTTTCAATAAATAGATATAATTTTGTTGTTTAAATATTTCAGGGGAAGATTTTGGAATGGTTTTCATAATAAACTTAAAAGATGGTTGGTGTTAATTATATATTTTTTAAAATGTTTAAGGGAGATTATTCAATAATGTTCATATTTTTAATTAGTTATATTCGTCTGCTTATAGTGTTATGTTGTCTCAGCTGAGTGCTATTGAAAGAGAGATGTGTAAGTTTCAAAATTGTTTTGTGGTGTAGGTAAAATTTTTTTTGTATTGTGTTTCGTAGTTATCTTTGTAGTGAGTTAAGGATCGTATGGAGTTGTTTGTTTTTTCATGGGAGACAAATGTGTGAAATGAAATAAGTCTTGGTTGTTGGTTTTGTGGTATCCCTGTCTTTCTTTCTTGTATAGGATTTTTTTGTTGATGATGACTGGCTACTGATAGGCGCTGTCTCGATAACTAGATCTGTGGAAGATAGGGAAGGTTAGCAATTGGTGTTTTCATATGTAATTATTTATTTGTTCGGATTTGTAGATTTCCATTTATTTTACTTATATATATAGTATATGTGTAGTGTGATAGTTAGGTGTATTAATATTTTTTACTTGAAGGCTATTTATATACGCTGTATTGTTATAAATTTTCGTATATCTTTTGTTTTGGTGGTTTTCTTATTAGGATGGATAACTGTAGGAGTGTATATGGTCCTAGTAAATGGATGGCTGATGTGTGAGTAGGGCGTACAGACGGTTGATCTGATTAATGTGTCTATGCGCTGGGTATAGGTGGTGTTAAGTATAAGATTGTTTCTTCTTCGACAGTAATTTGAAACTGGGACTTTCAGCAGACGCAGTGAAACACTAGTGGAGGTTGGTACAGGGTTATGGGTGTGCGTCGGGAGGCTAGGTAGGACATGTGGTTGTGCAGCTGACATTGGCCTGAGTGGAGGAATTAAGCTGTCAGCGACTTACGGCCTCTACATTTGGTGGGTGAATAGGTAAGGGGCGCTATTGAGAGAGAATGGATATTATCAGAACGAGTTCGCGGAATTGCCTGGTTTGGGGTTGGTGTGCTTGGCGCGAATGTGAAGGAGTAAGTTGTTGTTGGATTTGCTTGTTTATGTTTAGGGTATATTAGTTTGTGGGAAGAGAGTATAGTATTGTTAATTTTTTGACTGTGGAGAGGCACTGGTTTACGAGAGGCTGTATCGCAATAAAATTCGTATACGCTTTTTTCTTATTGAAAATATATATTATTTTTTTGTTACAAGTGTATATCCTCCAGTAATAGGAATGTGTTCGATGTGCTGAATATGTTTTTTGCCGTACGAGGATGTGTTTTTCGTACTTTATTAAGTTTTCATAAGCGGTGATTAGTTTTACTGAACGGGAGTTTTCTCTCTTCGACTATGAAATCGGTGATGGGAGTTTTGTGTGGTGTTGTGTGGTGTTTGGTGGTTGTGGTGTTGGTGTGTGGTAGATAGCGTGATGTTACAAATATTCGTGTTGAATTTGTAAGGTAATTAATGCTGTTTAGTTGTTCTGATTGTCAAACGTTGTATTATTTTTATTTATTTGTTTTTCTTGTTTATATTAGTACGTCTACGTTGGATTCTTTTTTTTTTGTATTTGGGTTTCTTGGTTGTTTTTTCTTATTATCTTATTTTTTCGATTCTTTCGTTGGGGTGTAAACTATTTTGCTTAGGTGGATTTGGAGCTTAGGATTGGGGAGTGAAGTCGTTGATAAGGTTGTTATGGTGGTTATGTGGGTGGTCATTGTTTTTGTTGGTGTGGGTTTACTGCAGGATTGGTGGTGTGGTTAGTTGGATTTCATCTTTCTCTCAGATTGGTTGTATATAATGAGGTTCTGATAAGACGCACAAGTGTTAGGTGTTTTTTTTTGTTGGGGGGGGGGTCTTGTATACTGGGTTTGAAGATTTATTTATATATGGTGAATGGCTTCTTATAGTGTGTGTCTTGCATTTTATATATTATATATTTATATATAATATATATATTTATATATATATATATATATATATATAGAGAGTTTTCATAATTTGCTTGAAGCATTGTGTATGTATTGGTAGGAGGTTGTTTAGAAGGCGTATCACAAATGCATGTTTGGAATAAATGAAAAAATATATAATACGGTAAACATGTGTTGTTGTGTTGACTGTATTTTTATTCTTTCTTTGAATTTTCGAGGTAAACCTTCTTTATCAAAAGAATTGAACTGAAGCAGTCAGCTATGGCATTTCTTCCCAAATGATTTTTTTTTTGAAATGATGTTATTTTTTAAATAACTGTATTCCTGTGTGAGCGTGAATGCGTTTATTTTTGTTTGTACGTGGTGTGTATGTTGTAATTGCGCGTGACATTGAAATGCGTGTTGGGTTGTGACATTAAGACTGTATCCTAGCGCGGGATTTTGTACGTGTGTTTGTGCGAATGAAAAATTAGTAATAATAATATTAAATGTATTTAAATTCATTTTACATCAACAGGAAACATCACCATGGTACAAAACACAATATGTGTCTTTTTCATTGGCAATCATTCAGGTGAAGATATTTTCAAATGACTTTTGAAACATCTTCACTGATGAATGCATCGTATGAAACCATATGGTTGTGAATGTTCTTTGTCATAATAATAGATATATAAAATTTTATAAATTTAATCTATTATTTATATAAAGCTCTATTTTATATTGAGCCTCTAACCAATAATACTGGCTTCTTGGTACACATTCAGCAAAAGCTGAAATGTGACCATCTCACACTTATTATATATATATATATATTAATATTATATATATATATATATATATATTATGTTTACCAGCATGAAATATGGACAATGAAATTGTTGACTATTCGTAATCAATTTATTTATCAATACATTCTTTGGGCGATAATCGACAATCAGTTCTGCGAATATTAGAAAAATCGAGATTATCTCCTTCTTTTTTCCTGTTGTTAAGAACAACACAGACGCCTACAAATACATCTAGACAACTTCATCAAATGATGGGTCTCTTGTATGACCAGCCACAAATCTCTACCCCTTCTCTCCGCTTCTCTCTCTCCCTCTCTCTCTCTTCTATATATATATATATATATATATATATTATATATTCAAACACCACACCTTTACATATACAAACATCAGACTGGTAATTGTATTTCACTTAGCGTCTACTACGCTTGGGGCAGGTTGAATCATCTCCTTCAGTCTATGGGTAAATAGTAGGGAGACTGGGCTCTTTTAACCTTGGTTAGGCAACGGTTAGGAGAAGGAAACTCTGAATTCAAACCTGTTAAACTTCGCTTAATAAATTCGCCTTGTGTCATCTGCTCGTGCGGCGGGTTGGTAATTATATACAGACCAGACTGTTCTTCTCATATCTTCATAGACTGTCTCTATCGTCTCTCTCTCCAAGACAATTTTCCAGCTGTTCCTATGTATCAACTCTCTCTGCTCTCTCTCTCCTCTCTCTCTCTCTTCTTCTCTCTCTCTCTCTCAGTTTCAGACTCACTACACACTCATGCACATAAAGACCTTCCAATTTATTTCACTATCTACATACTATTCACTAACTACATTTTAGTTCCCTCCTCTTCTCTCTCTCTCTCTTTTCCTGTTTCGTGTCTTCTTTCTCTCTTCTTTCTTTCTTTTTTCTTCCTTCCGTCTCTGGTGTTGTGGTTTTATTTCTGCTGCTCTGACGCTTTTCTGTTCTTTTCTCTCTGTTATCTAGTGTATCGTATTGTTGTGTTTATAATTCTTCTGTTGTTTCTTGAAAATTGACTTGTGTCACATCCTGTTCATATGATGGATATATATATTATATATAATATATATTATATATATATATATATATATATATATATATAACTCTTTGAATAGGAAAGAAAAACGCAACAGACCGACATTTATTGCATTCTTTTCTTTTTCATTTGAATCTAATGATTTTCTTGATATTATTGTCTTGAAAAGAATGTGTAAAAAGCTCGAAAAAATAATCTTCCCGAGTACTTCGGTCATCCTTTAACCATTATCAAGGGTGTATTAAAGTGTATCTTGGTTTGTCTCATATATATTGTTAGTGTCGAAACCTGTCAAGTCAGAAAATGGCCTAGTATCACATCTTGCATCGTGAAGTGATGTTAGGTAGACTGGCATACATAACAGCCAAAATGAGGAATCCAATCGGAATAGATCAGTGGTAATCTGTTTAATGGTAGATTTTTTATCTAAGAAGTTCAGAGAAAAGAGAATTGTCTCGCATCAGGGGACTCTAAATCTTTTAAAACCATTTCATATTTTAACAGTTAGACTGTTCTTTATATAAGAAAATTGTAGTTGTTTTGCTACGTCACTCATTTGCCTAAACTGGTGCTATTCTCATTGAAACACAAAAAATCTAGTGGGCTTACAGTCACCTTTGATTGAATCCTGTTAAATTCGGTCTGTGGAATCAAACTTTATACTCTATTTTAATTTTAATGTTTCCCATGTAACATAAGAGAGAGAGAGAGAGACAGAACAGGGACTGGAAAGAGAATATCAATAGGTTGCATGGAACATTTTAAGGATGAAATTAGCACAACGCCACATGGTTTTTTTCGACTGTTCGAGAAGTGTCAGGTGGAAGTGTTGTTACATTAAATTAATTCTTAATATTTGTGTACAGTAGTATAGAAATCAAATGGCTGTTATAAGTTGCAGCCCACGGCCTTGAAGGATGAATGACAAGGCTTGACCTCATCCTGATCTTTTTTCCGTTGGAACGGTGAGAATCGGTGGAGAGCCCCTCTTCCGGTTTAGATTAGATGAAAAAAAAATGGAAAGAAAAGCTTACGTTATTCATTTTGTTACTTTTTAGCAAGAAACGCCGAAAAAATGACAGAGTATATATTTTAACGTATTCTATAGCTGTTTAATTTTTAGATGTATTCGAAATAATTCATCATATTATTTTTGTTCAAAAAACATGCCTTGTTGATATTTAATTAGTATATATTTACTTTGAAAAACGTACCGTGCTTATAAAGAGGTATATGACAGAGACTGGAAGAGTGGGAGGTGAGAATGTTATGGGGAGTTAGGGCAATACGCTGGCTAAGGCGTGGCTCTCGCTCAGTGCAGTTTTTGACCTGTGAGAAAATAAAAATCACATGTGAAAAAGATGTCGCCTTGTATTACTACTCAACGCTAAAATTTGCACAAGGAAAGTTGTTCCCGCACATCCCAAACTGGTTTCCAGACTCCAAACATGAAACAATTGTCAGCCAGCTGAACATCAGCCCAGCAACAAGATTCAAGCCTCTTGTAACACTATTTAAGTGTTATGGGTTGATTGGCGATCTATTGATTAATTACCAATTAATTAAAACTACCCCAATTTATAATTATGGTGGTTTGTTAAAATTAAAAGTAAAAATAAGAAAAAATAATAATAATAATAATTGTTTATATTAAAATATAAATTCATCTAAGCAAAGAATTTTCATGTAGACAAAAGAAATTCCTTAAATTATGGAATTTGATATATATCATCGGAATTTTAAATTTCACAAAATAAATGATAAATTTAATAAATAAGATTCCAGTTTTTGAAAAGTTCGGCAACAATTTCAAAAACTTAGATAAATAAAACAATGTTTGGCCTTGACTCGTTGGAGTTGGAAAAAACCCAAATGGAAAGATACAAGCTAAGCTGGCAACAGGCCATTTAGACACGTAGACAATGTTATCGAGTGGCTGGAATCAGAGACATATGTTAGGGTGGGAAGGTCTGGATCCCATAAAGAAGACAGGCCAGAAAGAGAGAAGCAGATCAAGACACACGAAGCACAAAATCGCATCCCTTGTCGCCGTCCATACTGTTCTCTGAATTCCCGCCACTCGGTAACAAACCAAGTTAAGTTATCCATTAGCTGTAGATCGCCAGCAATTACAAAAGAACATCACCTCGCTCTTCTGACATTATACAGGAATATAAATCATTGTATATAAAAAAAAATAAATGTAATATATCTTGTAAATAATTATCAGAGGTGGTCGTTTATTTTGGTTTGACCCCGTTGACAGCTTTTGGGGATCGCTTTTCAGCCGAGTTGGAACAGAGACTACAACAGCTTTCCGTCAGGGCCCGATAGTATTGTATCATCCACGAAACGACTGTAGTACTTGGCCGGAGCATCGTTCTCATACATCATACATTCATTGAGACAGTGCCCCAGCACATAGTATTATACTCTCCACATAGCACAGAAATGAGATAAGTATACGGCTATTATTTCTACTAGCAAATATATGCACCCTCCGGGTGCAAGTATTTAAATTTTGATATAATAAAATATCATATTAAATTAGAAAGGCTAATGAAACTGACTAAGAATGCAGATAAAAAGATTTGGAACAGAGGAATCGAAAAATAGAACAACTTTGAAACTAACTATTCCATCATTTTCCATTACTCCCCTCTTTCATTGGTAAATTTTCCTAATTTAACTATTTAGTTAAAATAGGAAGTAAAGGATAATATTACAGTTATTTCTTCTTGTAAATAAATTTCTTTTAAGATTTATCCACGAGATTTTGTTTATATTTCTTAAGATAAAACCAAACAATTAGAAATCAATAATACCAAGCACATATTTATTAAAATAAAATTTTAATATCAATATGCAAATTAGCTTCCCATTCACACTGTAAACTGCTATTTTGTTGTATATATAAAATACAATTGCATGTTATTAGTACGTAGATATGGTAACAGTATTAATAATGTAAAACAATTTTTATTAATAACTGAAGGTTTAAAAGAATGAAATCATGGAGCATTTGACGTAAATAATTAGAGAATTGTGACTTGAGTAGTAATATAGTTTCGGTTACAGACAGAAAAACACACAATCTCCATTATAATAAGATATGACACATCATCACTCCAGTCCGAAGAGAGACTATAAAGCTACATTCATTTTAAACAAAACCATTTACAGTGACTAACAAAAATAATTTTTTATACTTTTCTTCTTTCGTTAAAAAATTAGTAAAAACCAAAAAGAATCTTGTCGTGTCACACTCTTAACCTAAAACATGGCCTTGTGCATATTCTGCTCGTACAGAGGGGTTGGGTATATGCATAACAACTAAAATGAGGAATCCAATTGGAATAGATCAGTGTGTAATCTGCTTAATGGTAAGATTCCTTATCCGAGAAGTTCAGAGAGAAAATAGAATTGTCTCGCGTCAGGGGAACTCTTCGATCGGAAACCATTTTATATTGCTTGATTTAAACATTTACGGACTTGTGCATTCAAATTGGATGACTATTTCGTTGCAATCACTGTGAAATTGCTTCAGTGGCATTTTCGGACGGAGTGAGAGGGGCAGAAGACAAAAACTTTTCTAGAATTCTTAAGGAAGTTTCAGACGATTCTCCTAACGAAGAATTCAACAACGAATGAAAGCTATCCAACACAAAAGAGGGACACAGTCTCCGTTTTATTTGATTCTGAAGAATCACACAATGATTATTGTCCGAAGTTCGAAGATAAATAATTGGTACCATTCTCCGGACCATTTCTACTATTATTTTCCATTTTTGTGGTTTTCTTCGTTGGGTTTTGGTCCGGTAACCCTTATAGATTTCCGGCACTCTTGGCTGGGGCGCTTAATACAAACACATAACCTACCTCATCAAAATATCGTGTTTTGTGTATGACAATAAACTGCATTAATGGTGGGGGGGTCACCGTTGCTAAGTGGCTAACGTGCTCTACTGTGATATCCTAGTAAGCAAGTTCGAGCTCCAGTCTCGCTCATGTCA
>CM042173.1:29269740-29279740 GCA_023376005.1 Doryteuthis pealeii | reverse complement strand
CAACCGCATAGATTATGTAACACCTCTATGACCGCCCGTCTAGCCTCAGTGCGTGCTTAATGTCCACACTGAATAATATCTTGTTATTTAATGAGCTTTTCTTAGTCCTGTTGTCTGAGTTTACGGCATGTCAACCCTTGTTGCTGCTGGGGTTTGATATGGCCAGCTGATAGATCAGAGTGAGCCTCTATGACCGCCCGTCTTGACTCAGTGCTTGCTTTATGTCCACACTGAATAATATTATATTATTTAATGAGCTTTTCTTAGATCTGTTGTTTACGTCATGTCAACCCTTGTTGCTGCTAGGGTTTGATATGGCCAGCCTATTAGATCAGAATGAGCCTCTATGATCACCCGTCTAGCCTCAGTGCGTACTTTATGTCCACACAGCATAATATCTTGTTATTTAATGAGCTTTGCTTTATCTTGTTGGCTGAGACAATCATATTGGGTTTTACATCGCCTGTTATTTGATAAGAGGGAGCCTCTCCAACCGCCCGTCTAACCTAAATAAGGCTTTCTTTTGAATTGCTATTTTCCCTAAAAGGATTCCGTACAGAATAGACGAATCCAAAATCCTTTCCAGCTGAAAAATAAAACAAAGCAATTCTAAATCTAGTTACCAAATAAACATGTGGTTTTGCAGTATTGCTTATCTTGAAGGAATAATAAGTCATTTATCTTAATTAATAAGAAAATTGCTTTTCACCAATATCTGTCTCTAATTGGCTCCACCGAAATGAGCGCTAACCGGAATTAATTGTTTCGTTAGATAGAAGGATCTTGTTTAGAGGGACTCTATTCCAAATACACCATTATCTCAAATTTACTATATGATGAAAACCGTAATCTAATATGATCAGTGGTTGGTAATTTTCATCATCATCAGGACACGCTGACCGCATAGATTTTCACTCTCGCCACTCGACCCTCGTTTAAGGGGACTATTCCAAATACACCGCTAACTCAAAGTTACCTTCTTACGATGAAGACCATCATCTATTATACCAAGTGATTGTGTATTTTCATTGGATATTGACCCGATGTTCGCACAAGCTAGAAATTGACCATTCTTAGTAATGGTCAATTTCTTGAGTATATATATATATATATATATATATATATATAGTGTGAACAAAAATTATTATTAAGACAATTAGGAATATTTCTTGTTTGTTGTTTAATCTCAACTAGTTTCGACCTTCGGTCATCTTCAGGAGAAAATTTCTTATTTGAAGAAATTGTTGATACATTATTAGAAAGGGAGCATTATAGAAGAGTTATGAATGTTCAAGTGTTATAGTGGGTTTAACATGCTGTTAAAATCCGGGTAGGCGAGTGTGTTTGATAGTAGCATGTTCATTCGTTCCGTGAAGAACCTCTATGAGGTAGTTTGTTTTTTGGATGCTCTATATATGTGAGGGAGGGGTCATGGGTGTTGTGTGTATGACTGTAGTGTATACTGTATATGACTGTATGTGTATACATGTATATGTATGTTGTGTGTTTACATATATGTGTGGGTGTGGGCGCGTGTCTGTATCACAGTACTGTGCGTGTGACTTCTAGATTTTTAATTGGGTCAGGAGTGGCTTGTTTGATGTTTGATGTGTGGTGAAGATGTTTTTTGGATGTTTGTTAATTTTTTAGAAGCATTGCTGAATAAAGTATATATATCAAATATTTTATATTTTTGCTTGAAGGCAATTACAATGCGAATATCACATAAATTCGATAATTATAGAAGATAACAATGACAAGTGAATTTCACAAAGAATTACTCGGCGTGTAGAATATCGTACAGACTGTTTCAACTTTATAAAGTCTCATCAGCGATATATACTAACGATTTCCCTCCGACAGAAATCGAAACCGGGACTTCAGTAGGATAGTTTAGACAATATACTGTTTCAGTCACGATACAGCACCGAGAAATACCTGCGAAATTAACCTGTTAATGATACTAGCGTCTCTACCATATGAGGCAAGGGAGGCGCTTAGTGAATAATAACAAACACACACACACACACACACACACATATATATATATATATATATATATATGAATTTAACATTTTGAAAAAACAAATGATGTTTATAATTGCTGACAGAAATCTGTTTCGACCACTTCAATAGATCGGTCATCATCAAGAGCACCAACCAGCCAAAATGAAAGCATGCTTCTCGGAGTTACTTTTCTCT
The DNA here is from genome assembly GCA_023376005.1 of Doryteuthis pealeii. NCBI lineage: Eukaryota > Metazoa > Mollusca > Cephalopoda > Myopsida > Loliginidae > Doryteuthis > Doryteuthis pealeii. The sequence goes on along the minus strand of CM042173.1, from coordinate 29,277,538 downwards.
TTTGGTCTCTTTTTGCCTGTTCTTCCGTTGCTTCGTCTGTGTCTGCTTTCGTTCTTATTGATTTTCCACCAACAGAAAAGGTATTCGTATTTCTTCTCATAATACAAAATTCTTCTCTCTTTCTTAGAAGAGTTTTGAACATTGTCAAAACTCTTGCGTTTCAGCCTATGTCTCGACTTACTCGATACATTTTATCGCTTGTCCTGAGAAAAAAAAACCTTCATCCCGGATTGGTAGGACGTAATAGGTTCCTGTATTGATTAAATAGAAAAAAATAAGAGTGTTTTATAATTTGCTTGAAGCATTGTGTATATATTGGTTAGGAGGTTGATTTAGAAGGCTATCACAATGCAGGTGTAAAGAAAAAAATAATAATACTGTAACAAGGATGTTGTGTGTTAACCTGTATTTAATTCTTAAATTTTCGAGATAATATCTCTTTTTCAAAGGATCACTGGAACTGAAGCAGTCTAGTTATGACATTGATTGAATAGAAAAAAATAAAAGAGTTTTATAATTTGCTTGAAGCATTGTGTATATATTGGTTAGGAGGTTGATTTTGAAGGCTATCACAATGCAGGTGTAAAGAAAAAAATAATAATACGGTAACAATGATGTTGTGTGTTAACCTGTATTTAATTCTTGAATTTTCGAGATAATATATCTTTTTCAAAAGATCACTGGAACTGAAGCAGTCTAGTTATGACATTTCTTTTTAAATGAATTTTTTTTTTTGAAAATGATGGTATTTTTATATATGTATTCTCGTGTTGTATGTTCCAGTGATCTTTTGAAAAGACATATATATGGCGCGAATGCCACATTGGTGAATAATGTAACGACTTTCGTTCTTTTTTGCAGTATTAAGGTTTTTTGTTTATGAACTGATTTGACATTCTTCTCTGACCCAAACAACTACGGAGTGAATGAGCTCTGATGATGTCTTTTGTAAAATCGAAATATTGATCAGTATCAGCTATGATTATATTATAAATTGTTTTCTTCTTTAACAGCATTGTGTGATGTTTTCATTCCACCTTTTCATACTCATATTGTCGGATTCATTTCCTTTCTTTTTACTTATATATATATATATATATATATATATATATATATATATAAGAAGAGTTTCATAATTTGCTTGAAGCATTGTGTATATATTGGTTAGGAGGTTGATTTAGAAGGCTATCATAATGCAGGTGTAAAGAAAAAAATAATAATACGGTAACAATGAAGTTGTGTGTTAACCTGTATTTAATTCTTGAATTTTCGAGATAATATCTCTTTTTCAAAGGATCACTGGAACTGAAGCAGTCTAGTTATGGCATTTCTTTTTAAATGAATTTTTTTTTGTTTTTTTGAAAATGATGGTATTTTTATATAACTGTTTTCTCGTGTTGTATGTTTACGTGAATGCGGTTTTTTTTGTACTTGCGCGTATGTTGTCATGCGCGTGTCCATGAAAATGCGTGTTGGTTGTGACGTTATGACTGTATCCTAGCGCGGGATTGCACGTGCATATGTATGTGCGTATTAAAGAGCGTATTTGTGTTTGGTGGCCATGGTGATGTATAATATTTCGTGTTGGATGTAATATAAATCAATTTAATCATTTATTATTATTATTATTATTATTATTTTTATTATTATTATCTTTTGAAAAAGAGATATTATCTCGAAAATTCAAGAATTAAATACAGGTTAACACACAACATCATTGTTACCGTATTATTATTTTTTCTTTACACCTGCATTGTGATAGCCTTCTAAATCAACATCTTAAGAAAAAAATAAGTTTTAAAGATGTTGTGTTTAAAAAGTGAGCAGACATTTTTTTTCAATGCTGACCGCCATGTCGGCTGGGGCGTTAGAATGCACCGACTGCACCTCTGCAGAGGGGTAAGACTCCCCCAATGGGGCCACCTGTTGGCCGTGGGTGGCGACCCGTGATGCTTAAGGATAGAGCCCAGGTGGATGAGCAGTTCATGACATGCAATACTCCACTTTGGCCCTATCTTGGGCTAGACGGGCGGTCGGAGAGGCCCCCTCCGATCAATCGGCTGGTCACGTCAAGCCCTAGCACCTATATGATTTTCCCAACCCTATTGCCCTTATGGCAAGCCCAACCCCTTTTTATCATATGGGTGCTAGAAGGCGGTGACTGCGGTCTACATGTCCTGGGAATGACGTTAAACTCTATCTGATGGTGAGGTTCCAGTTTTGGAGGTTTGGGGAATGTGGAGCACCCCTTCATCACCATTGCTCCCTGGTCCACTCTGACCCGGAGTGGTAGTACCTGTTAGGGTCCCATCTATGGGTTAAATAGAAAATGTATTTATAAAAAAATTGTATTATCCATTAAGAATTGATTTATTTCAAAAACTGTATCGGCATTAAATGACCCACTGAGGTTGATATGCCGTAAAACAAAACAAACCAAAACCAAAAAAATGCTGAATATCTATCAAGAATGAATAAAACAAAACGTTTCCCTGAATGTTTGAGATTAGACTTGATGATTAGAATTACCTGCGTTATTCGGACTATTGTCCTCATCTTCATTGTTATCTGTACAACGTTTCGGCCGATATACCCTCCGGCCTTCTTCAGGTATTTCTTGTTGGACTCGGGAACCTTCTCGGACTCGGGAACCTTCTTTTCAAACGCGGGAACTTTCTTGTCGTAATCGGGAGCCGTCACGGAACTTTGAACCTAACCCTTTATTTATTCCACGAGGGTATCCTGTTCTCATTCCACTAACCATAGCTGGGGTAGAGGCGTTAAGCCGTGTAAATTATTATTCTATGTTACTGCTGGCCCTGACCAGGATTGAACCTGCAGTCCAGATATAACTGGCACTTAGAACTGTCTTAACCTAACTCCTTTATCTACAAAACCATGTGTCCAATTGGACAATCCGGAGTGAATTTTGGGAACTTATAAACCTAATGTCTTGATTTTGGCTAGAATATCTACCTATTTTACTTATGTATGAATTTTTTACCTAGACTCATATTGTGTGAGTTTCTTTTCTTCTCTCTTCAATCTGATCTGGCCTTCTTAATTATGGGTTCCCATATTGTATTGATTTCTATGCTAGGTCTACTTAACAGCCCAGTACAGCCTATCATATGTGCTGATTCTTTGAGGCGTCTTCTCTTCCAATGTTCTTCCCTATCTATTATTCTAACTTCATCCTATAAGGGCAGATGGTTTCCCTTTTCATTCCATATAGATATTTACCAACCCCTCCGCACGAGCAGGATGCGACACAAGGTCAATTTCTTAAGCGAAGTTTAACAGGTTTGAATTCAGAGTTTTCCTTCTCCTAGACCGGTTGCCTAACCAAGGTTAAAGAGCCCAGTCTGCCCTACTATTTACCCAGAGCTGGAGGGAGAGTAGGATTCATACCTTTCCCAAGAGTATTAGCGCTAAGTGAAATGCAATTACCGCGTCCAGGATTTGAACTCGGGGCGACAAGTCCATTTCATTCATTCCATATATGGTCAGCCATACCCGACTTTTCTATTTCCCTCGAATCACTGCTTTACAATGCTCTTCTAGTCTTACTTTCACTGGACGGCATGTTTCACCTTTGCATACTTTGACACAGCTACATAGGATGGAATACATGCAATTCTTGTTCATATTATATTCTGTTGGGGACTTGACAGGACAACATTCAGGAGTCCCTCGACTCTTCGTAAACATCTCCTTTGAGTCTGGACTGTGAAATACCGATCTAGCCAGATATTTACTGAATGCTACTTCATAGATCTGTTGCAAGGTTCAATAAATGGGCGAAATTGAATAAAAATGGGTTTCAGAAATTTGTTAAAAAAATTAATTTAAAAAAAATTAAACATCCAATAATAATGGATAAAACAAAACATCTTGAGCATAAACTCTTACAAGAATAGATTAAACTCGATGACTAAGCAGATTCTGATATGCCGGATCCTGCACCATATAGGAATAAGGGGGAATGAAAGAGCTGACTGCAGCTAAATCAGCTCTGGATTTGATCACAGACAAGTTCAAGATTCCATCTTCTGAGTTGAAACATAAGATTAATAGATTCCTGTTAAGTTTCTGACCCCCATCCTTGGCCAGTTGAACAGGACTTAAAGTAAGTAAGTCCTGAGCTATAGAATCCTTTTGTAAGTGAATAAGTCCTGAGTTATGGAATCCTACGTAGTGTCAAAGGTCCAGTGATATAATCCTATGTTCCATCGTCCACGAAGGTTCAAAGCAATGTGTGTAGGTATGACCAGAACAACCGGTATAAATAACAATAGAGTACTGCCAGTGATTGGCCAAGAATATGGTCACATTATTATCGCCTATATCGAGTCTATAAATAAGAATGGGCATCTGGCACACACCTTATATACCAAAAAACGCCACCCCCCCTTTTCGATATAAGGTGGGTAATTCCTTTCAGAAATATTAAATCATTTCATTCAGGAATATTACAATTTACAATCATTTCAGTCAGAAAAAAATTTAATTTGTAGTAATAGTATTTTTGTTCTATTACTTCTAAACCTATTTTTTATTAATCCTATTTTGTTATTATTTTATTATTGTTATTAATTTGCTATTCCTAATCTAACTTTTAACCTAATCATTACTGCCAAAATTAGTATTGTCCCCTTTTTCTTTTTCTTTTTTTTTTGTGTTTTTTTTTTTTCATACAAAATGGCAATATACTATTTATAATCAAACCCACTTTGGGAGACAGGAAACCAGTCTTAAGAAAGTCTAGAAAGGAACAAGTTATTGTGTCCTGATTACGCATTGGTCCCACAAGACTAACTAATTAAACCCGTACATGGAACACTAACAGTTTTTTCTAGTCTGAGTCTAAATCGACCTGGGAGTAATGGCAATGAAGATGTACTGCAGACTCCCCAGAGCCCCAAAATTGAAACGTCATCATTAAATGTGGTTTAACAACACACCCAGGAATCTTGATCGTTTTTATTTTAAGGCCGATATTCAGAAATCAAAAAGTAACCATTTGGGGATAGGCTTTATTTACCCAAAAATTGAACGGTCAAAAAGAAGGAATAGAACAAAACGTTGCCATGCCATAGAATCCAACCAAACAATTAACATGAAAGCATGTTTCTCGGAGTTACTTTTCTCTTTTGTCCCACCGCCCTGTCATCTGGGGCGTTAGAATGCACCGACTGCACCTCTGCAGAGGAGTAAGACTTCCCAATGGTCCACCTGTTGGCCGTGGGTGCCGACCCGTGATGCTTAAGGATAGAGCCCAGGTGGATGAGCAGTTCATAACATGCAATACTCCACTTTGGTCCTATCTTGGGCTAGACGGGCGGTCGGAGAGGCCCCCTCCGATCAATCGGCTGGTCACGTCAAGCCCTAGCACCTATATGATTTTCCCAACCCTATTGCCCTTATGGCAAGCCCCAACCCCTTTTTATCATATGGGTGCTAGAAGGCGGTGGCTGCGGGTCTACATGTCCTGAGAATGACGTTAAACTCTATCTGATGGTGAGGTTCCAGTTCTGGAGGTTTGGGGAATGTGGCGCACCCCTTCATCGCCATTGCTCCCTGGTCCACTCTGACCCGGAGTGGTAGTACCTGTTAGCGTCCCATCTATGGGTTAAATAGAAAAATGTGTTTATAAAAAAATTTGTATTATCTATTAAGAATTGATTTATTTCAAAACCTTATCGGCATTAAATGACCCACTGAGGTTGATATGCCGTAAAACAAACCCCCCCCCCAAAAAAAATCTTTTGTCCCATTTCGTCCTCTTCGATGACTTTGTCTGTGTTCTATTCATTTCTCACCAACAGCAAATATATCCGTATTTTTTCTCATAATACAGGATTTTCCTATTTCTTACATATTTTTCAAACTCAATTTTTAAAATCATTTTTAAAATTCAGTTTTTCATTTAAACCATAGATGGGGCCATAACAGGTACTAACACTCCGGTTCAGAGTTGACCTGGGAGTAATGACAATGAAGGTGTACTACAGTCTCCCAGAGCTCCAAAATTGAAACTTCATCAAAACGTCTTCGGCGTAAAATAACCAAGGCTTTACATGTCATAAAATCCGACCAACCATCTAACCAACACAAAAGCATGTTGCTCGGAGTTACTTTTCTCTTTTGTCCCATTTCGTCTTCTTCGGTTGCTTTGTCTGCTTTTATTTCTATTGATTTCCACCAACAGCAAATATATCCGTATTTCTTCTCATAATACAACATTCTTACCTCTTTCTTATAAGAGTTTCGAACATTGTCAAAACTCTTACTTTTCAGCCAGTGTCTCGACTTACATTACATTTCATCATTTATTGGCCTGACCGCAACCCAACCCCCCACCCCCCAAAAAAAGAAAAGAAAAAAAGAAAAAGAAACGTATCCGCTGTTTTTAGCGATTCCATACAAACGTTTTATGACTGTTTTCCACCTCGAAAATTTTGGAAGAATTTCAGTCTGGATCCTTCATTAGGAATTCTTTGACAATGTAAGAAGAATAAAAAAAGAAAAAAAAGAGAAAGAAAGAAAGAAAGAAAGAAAGAAAAGGTAACATTGTTACTGTTATTCCCCCCTTACCAATTCTTTTGTAGGCAAGATCTTTTGTGTGGCAACAGAACTTTATTCTTCAGCACAATGCCTTTTCAGATCACTAGGTTTGTGTCTCGTCGCCGATTTTCACCTGAATAACCAAAGTCGTGTCTTGCTCACCATAAATTGAGTTAACAAGATTTTTAAAGGTGTGAGAAATATTACAAAATAAAAAGGGGGAAGAGTCTAATAGGTATTCTTATAAAGGATTTAACTTGTTTCTGAATCAAGGTGAATATTCAGTTACCCTTTACTTACATTCTTGGTTCTCTGGAGGGGGGGAGGGTTCTGTGTGGTAGTGGCTAACGGGCTGGACTGGGACGTCGTTGTAAGTCTCCTAGCGCTGATACTGGCCGAGAAGAGAAGAAGAAGAAGAAGAAGAAGCAACAGAAGAAGAAGAAGAAGAAGAAGAAGAAGAAGAAGAAGAAGAAGAAGAAGAAGAAGAAGAAGAAGAAGGCAACAGAAGAAGAAGAAGAAGAAGAAGAAGAAGAAGAAAGAAGAAGAAGAAGAAGAAGAAGAAGAAGAAGAATATAAAGGCAACAGAAGAAGAAGAAGAAGAAGAAGAAGAAGAAGAAGAAGGCAACAGAAGAAGAAGAAGAAGAAGAAGAAGAAGAAGAAGAAGAAGAAGCAACAAAAGAAGAAGAAGAAGAAGAAGAAGAAGAAGAAGAAGAAGGCAACGAGGGGCGTCTCCGATTGTCCGTATAGCCTGTATAAGAGATAAAGTGTACTCTGTATTTTCTACTGATAGGACTCCTTACCTTTGGAATTGCCCTAGTATACTCAAAGAATAAGATGAGACACCTTAATATATTACAAGGTATGTGATGTCATTCTCGATGGTAAACATCAGATTCTGTAGATTTCTTTTGAAGAAAGTGTTCCGTTCACATTGTCTTGATAATAGAGTAATTCCATGTCAAATCATCCAGAAAAAAGTAAAAGTGTCCTTCAATTATTCTGTTGACATTAGACAATCCCCAAAAATCTGAGCTTCCGATTCCAAAATTGAAGGAGTTATATCGCATTTTAGCTCTGTAACACTTTCAAGCCTCAACCAAAACATGAAAACAGTGATGCTGATAGCTTTTTAATTTAGTGCGTCCTGGGACACACATATTTACTTTGAATGAGTCCCTGGGAAAATTTATGGGTCCCAAATAAAGGTGATCTTGTGTAATTCATTTCTAAG
>CM042173.1:29254740-29264740 GCA_023376005.1 Doryteuthis pealeii | reverse complement strand
TTTGATTTTAATAAATATCTGCTTAGTATTATTGATTTCTAATTGTTTAGTTTTATCTTAATGAACATGAGCAAAAATCTCGGTGATAAATCTTAAAAGAAATCGATTAACAAGAAGAAATAACTGTAATTTTATTTTTTACTTCCTATTTTAACTAAATAGTTCAATTAGGAAAATCTACCAATGAAAAATGTGTGTGATAGAACAATACATTCCAGTCGTTCTTTTTTTTATTAACCCCCCACCTCTGTTTCAAATATTTGTTCTGCATTCTTATTTAGTTTAATTAACCTTTCTAATTTAATATAATATTTCGTTGCATTGAAACTTGAATACTTGCACCCGGAGTGTGCATATATTTGCTAGTATGTATAAATTACTAACGCATAACTTTTTGCATTTAAATATTGATATATAATAATGTCAATAAATTTACCATTAATAACAATGTTTATATTAAGGCTTTGGTTGGATGACAAAGGTATAAAACATTAATCTCCTGGGTGATTACAGACAGTAAATTTCTCAATCTCCATTATAATAAGATATACATATACGTGTGGGGGTATGTGTGTATGTATGTGTGTATATGCGTGCGTCTGTGTGTGTATGTTATATGTGTCATTGAGACAGTTAATTATGTAACTTCTGGATGACCAAAATCTTGACAGAAAATTACCCTTCTATAAATAATATATATATATATATATATATATATATATATGTGTGTGTGTGTGTGTGTATGCGGTTGTATGTGGGTGCATGTATATATATATATGAGTGTGTGTGTGTGTGTGTGAGTGTGCTGTATTTTGTGTAGTGATATGTTATACATTGAGATTAGGGTATAGCGTACAATCATAAATCTATATAGATATATAAAGACTGAGATAGATAGTTGGATGGATATACAGGTATATATATATATATATATATATATATATATATATATATATATATATATATATATATATATATATATATAGGTGTTGGCTTAAATTTGATTTTCCGTCGGTGTGTGCTGAGGAGGTTTAGACATTATAAAATTGACGCAGAAAGGAAGGTAACTTTAAAAATTTAACAGAAAATAATAAAATAATACCGCTAGAATTTATTAGTCATTATTTTTAATTTAATTTTAATTCTTTTCAAAATTAAAATACGTTATTTATACTTTGTCTTTCACTAATCTACGAATTATAAACGGCTGTGATTTACCTTGTTTTTATGCTTTTCAATCACGTATACGGTCTGTTTTGCCTAAGACGCTAGTTTGGTAAAATTACTAACGCATAACTTTTTGCATTTAAATATTGATTTTTTAAAGTTTTTCGCGATAATTTGTTTACAAAAATGGTTAATCTTTTCATATTACATTTCTGAAGAAAAAAAAGAAAACAGTTTGTGTATGTTTGTATACTTTTAACATTTTCCAGCCTAAACCTACAGATTGACTATCAGGCCAATCGGCCTGTTAATTTTTGCCTCTTAATGTATCATGTAGGGCCGTATAATATTAGTAGGCCGTGTATCAATACGGTAAAACAATTTTATTAATAATTGAGATTTAAATAAAAATAGAATCATAGAGAATGTGACGTAAATAACTAAGGGAATTGTGACTAGAGTAGTAATATAGTTTCGGTTACTGACAGACAAACACACAATCTCCATTATAATAAGATGGTGATGAAGGCGTACTCAAATCTTTATTTACAATGTCTTTGTTATACGTATGTTTTTCTCTGTCAATTCTTCTAAGCCTAATATTTTCTATTTAACTTGATTAGCCTTTATAATAATGTCAATAAATGTACCATTAAAAACAAATGTTTATATTAAGGCTTTAACTCAAATTGTTTGGTCGGGTGCCAAGGTATGAGACATTAATCTCTTTCTGCGACACTCAAATGGGGGCGTTGATGCGGGGGTGTGGAGATTGGCAGTAGGTTGGGCGAGTGGTGTATGGACAAACGGCTGTTAGCAGTCTGTTTTTGCTTTGTTAATTGAGTTTTATTATTTCTACACGGTTCTTTCTTTTAATTATTTCCACAGATGTTCGTGGTTGCTTATTGCGGGTGGCTTAAGTGATAAGAAAGAAAAACAATGGCGACAACAAACAAAGAAGTGTGGGTTGAAAGGGTTTAGGGAAGGAAATAGGGACAGAAGAAGAAGAAGAAGAAGAAGAAGAAGAAGAAGAAGAAAGAAGAAGAAGAAGAAGAAGAAGAAGAAGAAGAAGAAGAAGAAGAAGAAGAAGAAGAAGAAGAGAAGAAGAAGAAGAAGAAGAAGAAAGAAGAAGAAGAAGAAGAAGAAGAAGAAGAAGAAGAAGAAGAAGAAGAAGAAGAAGAAGAAGAAGAAGAAGAAGAAGAAGAAGAAAGAAGAAGAAGAAGAAGAAGAAGAAGAAGAAGAAGAAGAAGAAGAAGAAGAGAGAAGAAGAAGAAGAAGAAGAAGAAGAAGAAGAAGAAGAAGAAGAAGAAGAAGAAGAAAAGAAAGAAGAAGAAGAGAGAAGAAGAAGAAGAAGAAGAAGAGAAGAATGGTGAGAAGAAGAAGAAGAATGGTGAGAAGAAGAAGAAGAAGAAGAAGAAGAAGAAGAAGAAGAAGAAGGAAGAAGAAAAGAAGAAGAAGAAGAAGAAGAAGAAGAAGGCTGAGAAGAAGAAGAAGAGAAGAAGAAGAAGAAGAAGAAGAAGAAGAAGAAGAAGAAGAAGAAGAAGAAGAAGAAGAAGAAAATCCTCTATCACTTACATGATTGTCCCAACCTCTTTGTCCTTATGCCAAAACCCCAATACCTTTTATCATATATGTGATAGTAAGCTGTGGTTGAGGACCTTAGTGTATAGGTATGATGTTAAACTGCATCTCGTGATGAAGTTCCGGTTTTGAAGCTTCTGGGAGTGTTCGCATCCTTCCCTCTACTAAAGACCATGGCGTAGTGTCCACTTTTTTAAAAAATATTTGCAACTGCGTGAATGGCTGAACAGACCAATTTTTGAATGGCAATATCTGTGCAGTGATTACAAACAAACGGTGATGTTTGCTGGAGCTGCTGTTGTCTCTCCTTCCTTCTGGCTCTCTTTTCTGCGGCGGCTTCTTTCCTCTCTTTATCACTCGTTTTCATTCCCTGTTTGACAAGGAGGCGCCAGGTCGTACGGTCTTCTGCATAAGCATACCATGTGTTGATGTCGATAAAAATAACATAAAATAACCCAACAAGAGTTGACATGCCGTAAAATCCAACCAACCAACCAACTTAACCTGCTGAAAGTGAATCAAATTGTTCTGTATTTTCTTAAATTGGGGCACTATGAAGGAAAAAATCCCAAAAGCACTGTAATTCTTAGAAAAATATTTCGGAATTAAGCTTATTTAAAATAAAATAAGATAAAATACGAAAATGGTCTTAAATTGATCCAGGCGATTAAGAAAGTAAAGATAAACAGTATAAAAAAAAGAAAGAACTAAATTGCTTGTGCTTGCGAGGGATGCTATCAACCATAGAAAATAAATTGTTTTTGTTTCCTTTTTTTATTTTTCAATACCAACATCGAGACGCCATGGGTTTTTTTTTCTCTTAAGTTACTACGACTAATTTTAATATCCACATTTATAACATTTTTTAGTTAATTTACTCCGTGAAATTGTTTGGCCTAACTAACCAAACTACTTAAATGTAAATTGAATTTATTCCGTGTTTTCTATCTTGGAGCAATGTGAAAAAAGTTGATACACTTAGGGCGTCGTGGTTCGAAGAATTTTTGAAACCACTCGACAAAACACTATTTGTTTGAAAGTATCTCGTCTTGTAGGTTGTGCCGTGAGTTCAATTCACACTGCTTCCTCAGCGATTGTTACTTCTCCCATAATAAGGCATCCCTTCGTGACGTAATGGTTCTCAAGCTAATCTCGCACATCCATTAAAAACTTTTCTTTTTTTTGTAAATACATATTTAGTTATTTCTCTGATTTTTTTTATTTTTAGATAAGGCTTGATAATTTATATTATTTGGATTATTAGGACCATTGTCCTCATCTTTATAGTTATCTGTACAACGATTCGTCCGATGTCCCCTCCGGCCTTCTTCGGGTATTTCTTGATGGACTCTGGAGTCTTCTCGAGCTCGGGAACCTTATTTTTAAACTCTGAAGTTTCCAGTCTTTGTGAGGCATGCTATCAACCGTAGAAAAATAAATTTTGTCTTCCTTTCTTTTCAATACAACCAGCGAGACGCCATCTTTTTCTCTTACTACTACTACTAATAATAATAATAATAATAATAATCTTATTATAATGGAGATTGTGTGTTTGTCTGTCTGAAGCCGAAACTAAATCACTACTCAAGTCACAATTCCCTTAGTTATTGACGTCACATTCACCATGAATTTATTTTTATTTAAACCTCAGTTATTGATAAAAGTGTTATACCTTATTAATACTTTTGACTTTATCTACATTCTAATAACATGCAATTGTATTTATATATGCAACAAAATAGCGGGTTACAGTGTGAACAGGAAAGCTAATTTGCATATTTGATTTTTAAAAGTTTAATTTTATTAAATATGCGCTGGTATTATTGATTTTCTAATTGTTTGTTTTTTTCTTAATGAATATGAGCAAAAATCTCGGAGATAAATCTTAAAAGAAATCCCTTAACAAGAAGAAATAACTGTAATATTATTCTTTACTTACTATTTTAACTAAAATAGTTAAATTAGGAAAATTTAACAATGAAAGACGGGAGTAAGGGAAAATGATGGAATAGTTTCAAAGTTGTTCTATTTTTCAATCATACCCCCTCTGTTCCAAATCTTTTTATCTACATTCTTATTCAGTTTCATTAGCCTTTCTAATTTAATATGATATTTTATTATATTAAAACTTAAATACTTGCACCCGGAGGGTACATATATTTGCTAGTAATAATAATAATAATATAACCATTGATAACGTTTTTTAGTTAATTTACTCGGTTAATTTTTATTGGTCTAACTAAAAGTATATTGAATTTATTCCGTGTTTTCTAACTTGGAGCAAGGTGAAAAATATTGATAAACTTAGGGCGTCGTTGTTCGAAGAATTTTTGAAACCACTAGACAAAACACAATTTCTTTGACAGCATCTAGTTTCGTCATTTGCTTTGTTTGCTTGTTTCTTTATTGATTTTAACTGCATATCTCAGAGTATTTACGGTTTTCGAAGGAGCTCTTATTTCTCCGTAGTTGTAAGCAAATTGTCGGACAAAGAAGGAACAAACACGAAAGTAAATGCAGACACTTGTATTAACAAAAATTACATAAATGTTTTTGCAAATTTTATTCGTATTTGCTACCAGACTTATCTGTGAGTTAAGCAGAGTTCTTGGAGTAGTGGTGATAACAGGGGTACTCTGATCGTCGGTAGGAAAAGTTGATAAGACGCTTCGTCTCGTTAGGTCCTCGTTCTTCCTCGTAACCGGTTTAGTGATAAGTATTTTAGAAGCTTCTCGCCCTGGTAACGGTTCTTTTTAATGACGGTGAATGGGCCTTTTTCAAGTAGACTATTTGGTCTTCAGCCTTCGAAAGTGTGCTGTGAAAAATGCCTCCGTCAAGGTCAACGGTCCGTAGAAGAAAGCCCTGTTTTGGGGCTAAGTGATGAGTGACTACCCTCGGTGGGTGCTCCGTGATAAGTAGGCCCTATTTTGGGCTTGGTGATGAGAGCTTTTAGTTTTTACGTCTCCCCTCCAGTTACTGCTTTGCGATAAGTGAAGTTTTTGGTTTTCTGGCGCCAACATACGATGTTGGTGATACGCCCCCTAGCGGCAGGGGGAAATAATTAACTATGGAATTTCCAATATATCAACCCGTCTGGGGTTATGTCATGCCTAACGGTTAGGAAGTAATACATATCGTGTATTTATATTTATACTTTTTAGGAATTGGATTTAAAAATGCGTTAGCATTATTGGGGATTTTGTTGTATGGTATTGATTTGTTTCATGTCTATATTCTATGGTATAATTTTATTTCCTTTAAAAAAGGAGAATCTCCTCTATGTTAACATTTTCAAACAGGTCTTTCATATTGTTTGCTTTAAAATAACGGTTTCTGATGTGAGCAAAAGAAAAAAAAGCATTCCATGAGTAAGTGCTAACTGTCAAAGGTGTTGACATGTTCCACATTGTGGTTGTTGGGTTCTTTGTTTTGAGTATATAGGAGTGCGTTAGTCTTGTATGACCAATGTGTAATCGGGACACAAATGACTTGTTCCTTTCTGACTTCCTATAAAGTTGGTCTCCAGCCTCCCAAGTGGTTTGATTAGGAAGAGGTTATTGTGGCTGTTGTTATTGACAATGTTGTTGCCATTTGTATGAGGATCTATTAATTTAGGTTCCAAATCAGTATAGTGTATCTTGAAATTGGTCTGGGGAATCAAAATCTAGAAGCCGATTTAGTTCAGATACCATATACTAATCGTAATTTGTGTTCGTGAGTTCAATTTACTATCTGGTTTCCACAAGTGATTGTTAGCCTTCTGTCATTCATGAGGCGGCCCATTCAGGGTGTAATGGTTATCAAAACAGTCTCTGCAAATTCCGTCAATTTTTCTGTTTTTTTTAAATACCTATTAATCATTTATCTATCTTACTGCGCCCCTGACCCAGGACGACGCAGCTAACGATACTGTCACTTTGAACTGTATCACAACCCAACGCCTTTATCCACTATGCTATGTGGTCCATTCCGTGGATGGAATAAAGTCTTGGGGTCAAAGTTTCCGTGATGGTTTCTTGATTTACAAGAAGCTTGCCGATAACGTCACAAGGTTCCCGGATTTCGAAAAGAGAAAAGGTTCCACCCTGGTTCGAGTCGACAAGAGAATAACTGAAAAAGGCCGGAGTGCACACGGCCGAAACATTGTCAGATAACAATAAAGATGAAGACAATAGTCCTAATAATACAAATAGATACTAGAATACGTTTGGTTCTTATATTGTCTGTTTAAATAACAACACAATTTTCGATAAAGTTGCTTCTCCGAATACAAGGATTCATAAATCTAATTTAGATAAGTAATCTGAAGAGTTATCTCTCTATTTTTGATTTTCACCTTTAGAAACTCTCTGGTGTCTTACTAGAGTAATATAGCTCTCAGTAAATTGTAACAACTTAATTCTAAAGTACGATAAAGCTTTCCAAAGGCTATCAGTGCTATCCTTTGTCATTACACCGATTACCAGAGAAATAGGGGTTGACATGCCGTAAAACCCAACCACCCAACCAACAAACATAAACCTGGAGGAACTCTCCAGGAATTAAGGACATGGGGAAAATAAAATACAATTAAATGTAAACAGATGCGTCTTTGTTCGTAAATTCTAGTCTGCCTAAATATTAACACAATTTTCGATAAAGTTCTTCGCCGAATACAAAGCGATTCTATAATTAGTCACATAACCTGCCCTACCGCTCGCCCCAGGTCCTTGAGAATTAAAAAGTTCCATGCCAAGAACAATATTTCCATGAGATGATCCAAATCCAACAGCAATCTTCAAAGGCAATAATTACGGCAGGAATGGCAGTTTCCCACCTTCTGTAGCCAGATTTCGCGTTACGCGATTGGATTCTATGGTTAATTTAATTTAATTAACCAAATTAATTTGTTTAAATACTGTTTATAAAAGATAAACATCTAAATATTTGTTTGTGTTTTTTTTTTTTTAAATTTTTATTTTAATTTTTTTTACTTACATAGGCTTCTGAAGATATAAGAACTTTGAATAAAGCTATAAATTAATTAATTATATATAAAAAGACGTTAACATAAACGTCGGGACATTTTTTTGATATTTTAGAATTTATAAAAGGCATAACAATATTTTTATTCCCCAGAGCGGAGAGTCATAATATTTTCGAAAAACAAGAAATGAATTTTATATAGATTAAAAAGAATCATAGAAAATTCTCAAAAAAATATGAATTCTGACTGAAAGTATTGTGATAAGTTCGTTTAGGCTGTTAACATTCGTACTTTTTGAACAAGCAATCATCAGTATCGCAGTATTTTGGCCAAAAGTACAAAAACCAACCGGGGAGTAAAAAGTGCTTAATACCATTAAAGTAGAGATAGAGATTATCCCTGAAGAGCCATTTGGTAAAACCTAGGCAGATAGGTACTTGACTCCTATAGGGTCTTCATATTATATATATATATATATATATATAATATTATATATCATATAATATTAATATTATAACATTCCTTTTATATGGTTCTGAGAGGAAGAGCCCCGTTTTATAGTTGTGGTTGCGATGCTGGGCTTTTGCTGTATTATGTTTGGATGTTCATTGACCGGACTATCTTGCGGTTTACTGCTTCATTGTTACTTTTTTTGTTTATATTATGATTTTGTTATTGTTTAACAATATAATATACAAGCACAAGCATTATCCACGCCTTTTGCGGATGCAGTATTAGTTTTAATGTAATAATATAATTAATTAGAAAGTCTAATGAACTAAATAGATGCAGCAAGATAAAAGATTTGAAAGCAAGAGGGGGTATAATCAAAAAATAGAACACTGAATCTTACTCTTCCATCACTCTTGTCTTTCATTGTATGTTTTTTCTAATTTAACTATTTAGTTTAAATGAAGGAAGTAAGAATAATTATTTTTTTCTTGTTATGGATTTCATTGAAGAATTTATTGAAGAGTTTTTTGCTTATATCCATTAAAAATAAACCAAACCATTGAATCAATAATACTGCGTCACATATTTATAAATTCGATTTTTAATTATCATATGTAAATTAACCTTCCCTGTCACACTGCAAACCGCTATTTTGTGTTGTATAATTATTAAATATATTGCATGTTATTAGTATGTAGTATGGTTAACAGTATTAATAATTTAAAAACACATTTTATATTTCAAGGTATATATCCTTTATTTATTATTCATTATTTATTTATTTACATATATAATATAATAGTGAGTGTTGTGAGTGTGTGTGTGTGTGTGTTTGTCTTCCATGGTGTGGTGTCAGTTGTGTGTAATTGTGAATAAAAATTTGATCCCTGTTTCTGGTATAATGAAAATTCGATATAAATCGATATTTTAGTTTTAAGCATTTCTCTTTCGCCCTTTCGCTAATTTTTAAATTTGGAATTTGGTAATTTTATTTCGGAATTATGAGGAATATTAATATGTCAAAAGAAAAGCTTTTGTAAAATTAAAATCGCACTAAGAATTATTCACTATGATAAAGTATCATCCGGTACATTTGTAATCATTACTTGTTCCTAATTACATGAAAATTCAGAACTGCTTTTTTTGGTTTGTGTTTTTATCTTTGGTTTTTTGGTTTTTTTTTTTGGTTTTTTTATAATGACTCAGCAGACTCTACATCTACGAGTGATTGAAGAGAGGACGAGAGAGAGAGAGAGAGAGAGAGAGAGAGAGAGAGAGAGAGAGAGAGAGAGAGAGAGAGAGAAATGGATTGATAGAACTAATATGAAAATCTAAGATAAGAATAGATAAATAGTAGCAGGACCGTGGATATAGATAGATAATTACGATAGAATAGATAGATAGATAGATAGATAGTTATGAAAATATTAAGGATAGCTAGATATGAAAATATTAGATAGATAGAATAGCTAGATAGATAGAATATTAAGATAGATAGATAGATGATAGATAATAGATATGAAAATATTTAAGCTGATAGTAGATGATAGATAGATATGAAACATATTAAGATAGATAGATAGGATAGATAGATATGAAAAAATATTAAGATAGATAGTAGATAGATATGAATATTTAAGATGATAGAATAGATAGTAGATAGATATGAAATATTAAGCTAAAGATAGATAATAAGATAGATGATGAAATATAAGTAGATAGATAGAAGATAGATATGGAAAATATAAGATAGATAGATAGATAGATTAGAAATATTAAGATTAGATAGATTGATAGATATAAATACTGATAATTAGATAGATAAATAGATTG
>CM042173.1:29247691-29254640 GCA_023376005.1 Doryteuthis pealeii | reverse complement strand
TATTACTTGTTATTTAAACCAGGGACCGGTGTAGCACAGTCGGAGAGCAGCCGACTAGGAACCACAAGGTTCTGGGTTCGATACTGGCTCTCGCCAACACATCGTATGAGTAGCGCAGTGATCTGTGAGGTGAAGTGAGGAGCAAGGTATTAAATCGAAGTTAATTACATTCAAACCAGAAAATTGATTTATTTAAACTATTGGGCTGGTTTAGCTCAAGGTTCCGGGTTCGATAACGGTCCTCGCCAATTCAACGTATGAGTAGCGCAGTGATCTGTGCGGTGAAGTGAGGAGAAAGGTATTAAGTCGAAGTTAATTCCATTCAAACCAGAAAATTGATTTATTTAAAATCTCAGTAGCGGTAGAGCAGCCGACTAGGAACCACAAGGTTCCGGGTTTTATAACGGCCCTCGCCAACTCAGCGTATGAGTAGCACAGGGATCTTCGCGGTAAAGTGAGGAACAAGTCAATACAAGCTAGAAACCATCTCCTTGGTCTAGCTCTAATGAAAAGGGGATAGACTGTTGCATTGTCTGACTTACACCGAGGCCATCCCGACGAGTTTATATAATAATACTGGTGTTTCTAAAAATACGACAGTTATCATCTTGCCAACACCCTCTGGTTAAAAATAAAACCGTCCAATACATCGAAGGTGGAATCAAAAAAATTAAGCCTGATTATCTGGGGTTGCTTATCTGCCGAATTCTTATTTCTTATGCGTATTGTCACCTCAGCTAAATAATGGACCATTCCGTTTTCATTATAGACTACACTGGCACATATATGATTGTCCCAACCCTATTGCCCTTATGGCAAACCCCAACCCTTTTTATCATATATATACATTTACCAACCCTCCGCACGAGCAGGATGTGACACAAGGTCAATTTCTTAAGCGGAGTTCAACAGGTTTGAATTCAGAGTTTTCCTTCTCCTAGACCGGTTGCCTAACCAAGTTTAAAGAGCCCAGTCTGCCCTACTATTTATCCATAGCTGGAGGGAGAGTAGGATTCATACCTTTCCCAAGGGTATTAACGCTAAAGTGAAATGCAATTACCACATCCAGGATTTGAACTCGGGGCGACGAGTCCATTTCCCATGACTTTAACCATTGCACCACACGTTTCCTAATTTTTATCATATATATGCTAGAGGGCAGTGACCGAGGGTTTTAGTGCTCTGGTTATGACGGTAAACTGCATCTAGCGATGAAGTTCCAATTCAGGAAAACTGGGTCGTGCGCACTTGTTGAACCTCTGAACCGGAATGGTAGTACTGATCCCATATATGGCTTAGATGAATCAAAAATAAGTTTTAAAATGTCGACGCATCAGATAACTCTAGATGGATTGGCATTAAAATAGATAGATGAATCAATGAATTATAGTTAGTAACTAAACTAGGCACTTGTTTGGGGGGGTCTGTTTTTTTTTAGTCTTGTTTATATTATAAGTACTATCAAATATATGTACCCTTTCAATTTTGATGTAATAAAATATTATATCAAATTAGAAAGGCTAATGAAGCTAAATCAGAATGCAGATAAAAAGATTTGAAACAGAGTGCAAGTATTTAAGTTTTAATGTAATAGAATATCATGTTAAATTAGAAAGGCTAATGAAACTAAATAAGAATGCAGATAAAATGATTTGGAACAGAGGGGGTATAATCGAAAAATGGAATAAGTTTGAAACTGTCTCTTCCATCATTTTCACTCCCGTCTTTCAATGCTAATAGTTCTGGAGACCTGAGGAGACTTGGTGTCACTCAGCCTCCAGTGCACCACCGGCTACGGCAGGTGTGGAAAACTCGAATGGAGTGAAATAATAATAACTTCAACTGGTAGACTCTGTGTTGTATCGTTGAGGTGGTAAAAGATACACAGAGAAATAGTGTGCTTGAGATATATTTTATTCAGCACTTGTATCTGGTGCTAACAGATACTTATTACATAAAAACAAGAAGTAAAACGATTCACAAAGACAAACTTACAAGAAAGAGGAGGGTCAAATGTGTGTAGTCAAACGCAGTGATTTTGTCCGAATATAATTTTCCCTCTCTATCACTGCTACGTCGACTATTATAAGGCTATGAACCAGGGGTGTTAACTCCTCTAGAATGCTAAAATAAAATAAAAAATAAAAATATAAAAACGAAAAGATAGACTTTGCTAGATAATTAAAAAAGCTGTGGAATATAAGGGTGAAAGTGATACCAATAGCAGTTGGAGCACTAGGAATGGTCCCAAAAAGCTTAGAAAACAGACTGGAGGAACTGGAAATCAGAGGAAGAATTGAGACCATCCAGAGAGCAGCATTGTTGAAATCGGCTAGAATACTCAGAAGAGTCCTGGAAACCCGAGGAAACTTGTTGTCGCTCAGACTCCAACTGGATCATCAGATAACATTGGTGTGAAATACTACTACTACTACTACTACTAATGATAATAATAATTATAATAATAATAATAATGCAAAAGATTTGTAGTTTTATGTTGTACACATAGACAATCGACTCCTATTGTAGATTCTGAAATCAATGATTTACATATTTTATGAAGAAACCCTTTAAGCTTTGCACATTCTGAATCAGAAAAAAAATGAAACCACTCTTGCATTAATGATTATCTGAAGGTTTGAATTTGAAATGGAAACTTTGTTCTGATAACTTGAATATATATTAAAATAAAACAAACTCTATATAAATATATAATACCGGGCATGTGTTTATTAAAACTTGTTTTAAAAAAACAATGAGGATCGTCTAATGTTGCATGCTCAAATATTGAGTGTATTTATTCTATGTTATGACAATTTTGGGTAATGTGACGTAAGCAGTGACGTAGTTTTTGTTACAAACAAATAAAGAGCGAATCTCTATTATTATTATTATTATTATTATTATTATTATTATTGTTATCTCCTTTTGAGTTTTCACACCGGTGTTAGCTGATGGTATTTCACTGGAGTCTGAGTGACAGCAAGTCTCCTCAGGTCTCCAGGACTCGTCTGAGTATTCTGGCAGATTGCAGCAGTGCAGTGTTCTGAATGGTTTCAATCCTTCCTTTCATATCCAAACTTTCCAAACCCTTTTCTAATCCTTTTGGGACTGTTCCAAGTGCACCAACTACAATTGGTATCACTTTGACTTTCATATTCATAACTTTTTTAGTTCTCTGGCAAGGTCCAGATATTTGTCTATTTTTTCCTTTTCCTTAGCTTCACCCTGTGATCTGCTGGAACTGCAAAATCCACCAGTTTACAAGTTCTTTCTTTTTTGTTTATCAACACTAGGTCTGGTCTTCTTGCTGGGATAAGGTGATCCGTTTTAATTTCAAAGTCCCAGAGAATTTTGTGCGTTTCGTTCTCAAGAAGAGATTCTGGTTTATGCATATGCCATTTTGTTGTGTGGTCAAAAATTAATTTTTTGCATAATTCCCAGTGGATCACCTTCCCAACCCAGTCGTGTCTAGTTTTGTATTCTCGTTGTGCTAGTTTGCTACATTCGCAGAGTTTACAGTCTCATCTCTATTACCACAAAGTCTACATTTACTATTTTGATGGGTCTTATCAATTTTCGCTTTTATATAGTTTGTCCTTATGGTATTATTTTGTGCAGCAATTATTAATGATTCTGTTTCTCTTTTGAGGTTTCCCTTTCTTAACCATGTCCAAGTCTTTCCATATGTGCAACCTCTTGTATTTGTCGTTTGAAGTGTCCATATAATCATTTTTCTTCCCATTTTGTTTTCTAGTCTTTGTTGTTTTTCTGTTTGTCCACTGTCGTTTCTACTATTGTTGGCCGCAGTAAGTAATTTGTCTTTGCTCTTTCTTGTGTAATCCTCAAGTTCTTGGATAGTGGTTTCTACGCAGTCCTCTATGTTGGCAAGACCTCTTCCCCCTTCCTTTCTTGACACATATAATCTATCTCTATCGTCTCTAGGGTGGAGAGCCTTGTGCGTGGTCATTAATTTTCTCGTCCTTTGGTCAATCTGTCTGAGTTCTTCTTTTGTCCATTTTAAGAATGGTCCTGATTATCTTATAATGGGCACGGCCCAGGTATTAATTCCTTTGATCAGATTTCTGCTGTTAAGTTTTGTCTCTAGAAGTTTTCTAGTTCTCCTGAGATATTCTTTTTTTAACTTTTCCTTTCATTTCTGCTTGCATGATATTGTCCGCTTCTAAAATTCCTAAGTATTTGTAGCTTCATTTTCATCAAGTGATTTTATAGTTTCCTGATTTGGCAGTTGTATTCCATTCATTAGTTTTCTTTCACCCTTTTTTATTACAAGCATAGCACATTTTTCGATTCCAAATTCCATCCCTATATCTTGGCTATATATTCTAATAGTTTGTACTAGGCTCTCCAATTCTTTTTCATTTTTTGCAAAAATTTTAATGTCATCCATGTACATAAGGTGTTTTATCTTTTCTTGTGAATTACTAAATTTGTATCCCCCGGTACATTTTTTCAGTATATCGTTTAGCGGCATCATTGCAATAATAAAGAGTAGTGGTGATAATTATTATTAGTAGTGATTATTATTATTATTATTATTATTATTATTATTGAAGAAGAAGAAGAAAACTAAAAAGTTATAAAGTTAATAGAGTTGTCTTTATGGTTGCTACAGTTTATTTAAATGTTGTTGTGGTAGTGGTGATGGTTTTGGTGATGATGGTGACAGTTGTGGTGGATACTTCTTGAATATGTAGGAAGTCATATTTCTGGGTTTTTTTTTATTGCGATAACATTTTCGGCGAATGTCAGTTTGCTGTTGCTACTGCTGCTGTTGCTGCTGCTGCTGGTACAGAGAAAATCTCTTTTAAATTCACAAAGACAAAGCGAAATGAAATGAAAAGAAAATAATAATAAAAGAAAAACTGAAGGTTAAAACTTGTGCCAACATGACAGAAATAAAGAATGGGAGATCTGCAAATCGGATTTGGTTTGGTTTGTTTTGTTTTACGGCATATCAACCTCAGTGGGTCATTTAATGCTGATAAAGTTTTGAAATAAATCAATTCTTAATGGATAATACAATTTTTTTATAAATACATTTTTCTATTTAACCCATAGATGGGACCCTAACAGGTACTACCACTCCGGGTCACAGTGGACCAGGGAGCAATGGTGATGAAGGGGTTCTCCACATTCCCCAAACCTCCAGAACTGGAACCTCACCATCAGATAGAGTTTAACGTCATTCCCAGGACATGTAGTCTCTCAGCCACCGCCTTCTAGCATCCATATGATAAAAAGGGGTTGGGGCTTGCCATAAGGGCAATAGGGTTGGGAAATCATATAGGTGCTAGGGCTTGACGTGACCAGCCAATTGATCGGAGGGGGCCTCTCCGACCGCCCGTCTAGCCCAAGATAAGGCCAAAGTGGAGTATTGCATGTCATGAACTGCTCATCCATCTGGGCTCTATCCTTAAGCCTCACGGGTCGCCACCCATGGCGAACAGGTGGCCTCATTGGGGGAGTCTTACCCCTCTGCAGAGGTGCGGTCGGTGCATTCTAACGCCGCAGCCGACAGGGTGGTGTGTATCTGTGTCTGCGTGTGTATGCTTACTGTAGTCGTCGAATATCATATATTTAGAAGTTGATTTCAATACTTTTTCAGATTAACTTTAGCTTGAAACAACAACCGTGCAGTTGACAATTCGCATTGATTTTGCTGGATTTATTGATGGACTTTCCCATCGAGTAGACATAGATTTCCATTTTTGATGGCCAGAGATATTTAATTGCTAAATACCATCGACTTTTATCACCATCTTTAGTTCAAAGGTGCTTTTTTTATAAGTTCAATATACCAAGGGTTTTGATTTAATGGATACTTACGTTTAGTCCGCTTCGTCAGAAACAGTCTGGCTTTTATATGCACTGTAATTAGTCACAAGGTTCTCCTTTCAGACAAAGACACGTGACTTCGTCTCCGAACAATCTCACATGACTCACGTGATTCACTTTTGATTTACCGTGGTTGACATCCGTTTGTGTCCCTACGCACACATTCACAAAGACACACGTTTTTTTTCTATTCAACCCATAGATGGGAACATAACAGGTACTACCATTCCGGGTCAGAGTAGATCCGGGAGTAATGGTGTTACATTGCGGTTGCATAAGATTATTGTCAATCCCCTGTAATTCTGAGGGGATGACCCCTTTCATACCATGGCCGGGTCCTTCTATGGAAAATTACAGAAGCCCGCCAAATATGTGAAGTCACGTGGGACCTTTTTCAGAGTCCCCAGTTTGCAGTTAGACGTCAGGCAGAGCAGCGGCCATTTATGCTCTGCCTAAAACTAGAACTCACGCGCGCTATGTTATTCAGATATTTAGTTACGTGAAATGTATAGTTAAGGAAATAAAAGTTTATATAAGTAAAATGTTCTTGTGGTTGATGAATGTCTTGGTAACAAGACTAAGAAATGAATCCAGGACGACCAGCCAGCAGGAACATAGCAACAGAAGACCTTAGAAGATTCCAGACCAAAGACGATCAGAATAACAAAGCCGACCAGAAGAGAAGACGACTAGAAGTAAGAAGTAAGAAAGGGTATACAACATTATAATGATTTGGTACTTTGAAAATGTCAGTACGTAACAATGACAATGAAGGGGTACTCCACACTCCATGGAAGTTCAGAATTAGAACTTATGCTGTTTAACGTCATACCCAGGATATCAAGACCCTCAACCACCGCCTTCTAGCAAACATATAAAAAGAATTGGGGAATAGGGCAATAAAGTTTTATAACAGTCATATTAGTACATTGGCTTGACGTGTCCTGCCGATTGGTCCGAGCAAGCCTATCAGATCACGTATTTAAATTTTAAAGATGTCTACAGGAATGATCTATGGTGGTTTGGCATTACCCCTTCCAGCTGGGAAAATTTGGCTCAGGACGGCCCTCAGTGGACTGTTCATGTCTGA
>CM042173.1:29240191-29242691 GCA_023376005.1 Doryteuthis pealeii | reverse complement strand
AAAAAAAGCACCTTTGAACTAAAGATGGTGATAAAAGTCGATGGTATTTAGCAATTAGATATCTCTGGCCATCAAAAATGGAAAATCTATGTCTACTCGATGGGAAAGTCCATCAATAAATCCAGCAAAATCAATGCGAATTGTCAACTGCACGGTTGTTGTTTCAAGCTAAAGTTAATCTGAAAAAGTATTGAAATCAACTTCTAAATATATGATATTCGACGACTACAGTAAGCATACACACGCAGACACAGATACACACCACCCTGTCGGCTGCGGCGTTAGAATGCACCGACCGCACCTCTGCAGAGGGGTAAGACTCCCCCAATGAGGCCACCTGTTCGCCATGGGTGGCGACCCGTGAGGCTTAAGGATAGAGCCCAGATGGATGAGCAGTTCATGACATGCAATACTCCACTTTGGCCTTATCTTGGGCTAGACGGGCGGTCGGAGAGGCCTCCTCCGATCAATTGGCTGGTCACGTCAAGCCCTAGCACCTATATGATTTTCCCAACCCTATTGCCCTTATGGCAAGCCCCAACCCCTTTTTATCATATGGATGCTAGAAGGCGGTGGCTGAGAGACTACATATCCTGGGAATCACGTTAGACTCTATCTGATGGTGAGGTTCCAGTTCTGGAGGTTTGGGGAATGTGGAGTACCCCTTCATCACCATTGCTCCCTGGTCCACTCTGACCCGGAGTGGTAGTACCTGTTAGGGTCCCATCTATGGTTAAATAGAAAAATGTATTCATAAAAAAAATTGTATTATCCATTAAGAATTGATTTATTTCAAAACTTTATCGGCATTAAATGACCCACTGAGGTTGATATGCCGTAAAAACAAACCAAACCAAACCAAATCCGATTTGCAGATCTCCCATTCTTTATTTCTGTCATGTTGCACAAGTTTTAACCTTCAGTTTTTCTTTTATTATTATTTTCTTTTCATTTCATTTCGCTTTGTCTTTGTGAATTTAAAAGAGATTTTCTCTGTACCAGCAGCAGCAGCAGCAACAGCAGCAGTAGCAACAGCAAACTGACATTCGCCGAAAATGTTATCGCAATAAAAAAAAAAACAGAAATATGACTTCCTACATATTCAAGAAGTATCCACCACAACTGTCACCATCATCACCAAAACCATCACCACTACCACAACAACATTTAAATAAACTGTAGCAACCATAAAGACAACTCTATTAACTTTATAACTTTTTAGTCTTCTTCTTCAATAATAATAATAATAATAATAATAATAATAATAATAATAATAATGATAATAATAATAATAATAGACTCATTATCACCACTACTCTTTATTATTGCAATGATGCCGCTAAACCATATACTTAAAAACTGTACCGGGGGATACAAATTTAGTAATTCACAAGAAAAGATAAAACACCTTATGTACATGGATGACATTAACATTTTTGCAAAAAATGAAAAAGAATTGGAGAGCCTAGTACAAACTATTAGAATATATAGCCAAGATATAGGATGGAATTTGGAATCGAAAAATGTGCTATGCTTGTAATAAAAAAGGGTGAAAGAAAACTAATGAATGGAATACAACTGCCAAATCAGGAAACTATAAAATCACTTGATGAAAATGAAAGCTACAAATACTTAGGAATTTTAGAAGCGGACAATATCATGCAAGCAGAAATGAAAGGAAAAGTTAAAAAAAAGAATATCTCAGGAGAACTAGAAAACTTCTAGAGACCAAACTTAACAGCAGAAATCTGATCAAAGGAATTAATACCTGGACCGACCCCATTATAAGATACTCAGGACCATTCTTAAAATGGACAAAAGAAGAACTCAGACAGATTGACCAAAGAACGAGAATGTTAATGACCATGCACAAGGCTTTTCACCCTAGAGACGATAGAGATAGATTATATGTGTCAAGAAAGGAAGGGGGGAAGAGGTCTTGCCAACATAGAGGACTGCGTAGAAACCACTATCCAAGAACTTGAGGATTACACAAGAAAGAGCAAAGACAAATTACTTACTGCGGCCAACAATAGTAGAAACGACAGATGGGACAAACAGAAAAACAACAAAGACTAGAAAAAAACAAAAATGGGAAGAAAAATGATTATATGGACACTTCAAACGACAAATACAAGAGGTTGCACATATGGAAAGACTTGGACATGGTTAAGAAAGGGAAACTCAAAAGAGAAACAGAATCATTAATAATTGCTGCACAAAATAATACCATAAGGACAAACTATATAAAAGCGAAAATTGATAAGACCCATCAAAATAGTAAATGTTAGACTTTGTGGTAATAGAGATGAGACTGTAAACCATATACTCTGCGAATGTAGCAAACTAGCACAACGAGAATACAAAACTAGACACGACTGGGTTGGAAGGTGATCCACTGGGGAATTATGCAAAAAATTAATTTTGACCACACAACAAAATGGCATATGCATAAACCAGAATCTCTTCTTGAGAACGAAACGCACAAAATCTCTGGATT
>CM042173.1:29222148-29237148 GCA_023376005.1 Doryteuthis pealeii | reverse complement strand
TTTTTGCCGATAATTTTTGGGAGAATAAGTGCTTAATTGGAGTCGGACCTAATTTTGAAAATTAATTAATTAATAATGAATTAGGCGGGAATACCTATTAAATGTATGGCTAAACAAATCGAGAAAAATCAATCTCTGTATGTACATTTCGGCCTATTAGGCCTCATCAGCAGAGCTATAGATCGGAAGACCGCCCTGTGCGTGATTTGAAACCGGACTGCCAAGCTGACAGGCTGATCCCCTAACCCCTACACTAAACGGACCTCTTAGATTTTATGATTTGTTTAGAGTAGGTTAATATTCCTCTTCTAGTGACTTTTTTATTACACGACGATATGATAAGTTGTAAACAAGGTTTGTTTAGAATGGCTTTTTGCCGATAATTTTTGGGAGAATAAGTGCTTAATTGGAGTCGGACCTAATTTTGAAAATTAATTAATTAATAATGAATTAGGCGGGAATACCTATTAAATGTATGGCTAATTCATTATTAATTAATTAATTTTCAAAATTAGGTCCGACTCCAATTAAGCACTTATTCTCCCATATATATATATCTTATTATAATGGAGATTGTGTGTTTGTCTGTCTGAAGCCGAAACTAAATCACTACTCAAGTCACAATTCCCTTAGTTATTGACGTCACATTCACCATGAATTTATTTTTATTTAAACCTCAGTTATTGATAAAATTGTTATACCTTATTAATACTTTTGACTTTATCTACATTCTAATAACATGCAATTGTATTTATATATGCAACAAAATAGCGGGTTACAGTGTGAACAGGAAAGCTAATTTGCATATTGATATTAAAAGTTTAATTTTATTAAATATGCGCTTGGTATTATTGATTTCTAATTGTTTGTTTTTTTCTTAATGAATATGAGCAAAAATCTCGGAGATAAATCTTAAAAGAAATCCCTTAACAAGAAGAAATAACTAATATTATTCTTTACTTCCTATTTTAACTAAACAGTTAAATTAGGAAAATTTAACAATGAAAGACGGGAGTAAGGGAAAATGATGGAATAGTTTCAAAGTTGTTCTATTTTTCAATCATACCCCCTCTGTTCTAAATCTTTTTATCTACATTCTTATTCAGTTTCATTAGCCTTTCTAATTTAATATGATATTTTATTATATTAAAACTTAAATACTTGCACCCGGAGGGTGCATACATTTGCTAGTATATATATATATATATATATATATATATATATATATATATATATATATATATATATATATATATATATACCCGGTGTATTTTACAGCCCCCAGCCGACAGAGTGGAGAGCAGTGACAGATAAAGATCATATCAATTTGCCTCGATGCTATGTACTAGTGAAAATCATTGGATAAAACATCGGTAAAAAAAGTACTTAGTAAAACAGCAAGAAAACAATAGTACAAGTAGGGTGAAAAGTTGTACTTGAAAGAAGTCAAAGTTAGCCGGAATCTACGTTGACTAAGAACAAATGTCATTATATTTAGATAACATAGGTAATTCAACCCAACGCTTCGAACCGATACACTGTTACAAGACTAGGTAGTAATTTTTTAGTAATTAGTTACTTTACATCTTTTTTATTTATTTATTTATTTATTTATTTTTAAATTTTCCTTTTAATTAATTCAATGTTTTTACTTTCTTTTCTATTTCTCTTTTTGTTTGTTTTTTTTTCTTTTCTTTTTTCTTTTTGGTTTGTTTTTGTTTTAATTCTGCACGTGTTATGTTTTCGAGGCTTCTGTTTTTTGAAAAGCCGTCTCCAAGACTGAAATTCCATCTCGTTACCTGCTTCCAAACACAAGTTTTCAGGCTCTGGGAATTAATTAAAACTAATTGCATTGTTATCAATCAGTTGTCTATTTTGAGGGCAGACGATGTCACAAGAATTGGTTTTCTTTTTTGTAATTCCTTCTGTGTTTGTCTGTTGAAATACAATATGGCTGCACAAATAAAACATATGTATATATTTTCCAACCCTCCAAGACGAAAAGCTGTTACCCACGGTGTCAACCTCGACAGGGGCTAGCACGAACAAACCTCTATGTTATAGCTAGTTGATTTGTACTACGTTCGGCTAGAAACCACAAGGTTCCTGGTTCGATACTGGCCCTCGCCAACTCAGCGTATGAGTAGCACAGGGAACTGTGCGGTAAAGTGAGGAGCTGATGGTAGGTGTGGTGCTCCACCTCAGATGCTAAAACAATCTCCTTGGTCTAGCGCTATTGAAAAGGGGATAGACTCCCTCGCTGTCTGGCTGATACCGACATTAGGCCGCCCCGACGACTATACTTACTTTACTTACATGATTATTACTATACAAAAAACATACTTATATGTTGTTTCCTTAAAAGGGGGTACAATCAAACACGGTTGTAGTCTAGTTGAAGGACCAACGTTTCGGCCAATATGCCCTCCGGCCTTCTTCAGGTATTTCTTGTCAGACTCGGGAACTTTCTCGGACTCGGGAACCTTCTTTTCGAACTCGGGAACTTTCTTGTCGTAATCGGGAGCCATCACGGAACTTTCAACCTAACCCTTTATTTAGTCCACGGGGGGTATCCTGTTCTCATTCCGCTAACCATAGCTGGGGTAGGAGCTGTGTTAATTATTTTTGTAACTGTCTCTACTCAGGATTGAACTCGGGATCTAGAGATAACTGTCACTTAGAACTGTCTTAACCTAACTACCTTATCCACTAGGCCATGTGTCCAATTGGACAATTGAGTGTGAATTTCCCGAGTCCGACAAGAAATACCTGAAGAAGGCCGGAGGGCATATCGGTCGAAACGTTGTACAAATAACAATAAAGATGGGGACAATATTCCGAATAACACAGATAATACTAATCTTCAAGCCTCATCTCAAACATTCAGAGAAATAAGATAAAGGGGTTTATTGTCTAGAGATAAGATAAGACAAAACACCAAATGACACCCATATGATAAAAAGGGTTGGGGGTTGCCATGAGGGCAGTTGGGTTGGAGCAATCATATAGGTGCTAGGGACTGACGTGACCACCGATTGGTCGGAGGGGGCCTCTCCGACCCGTCTAGCCTAAGTTAGGGTCTACGTGGAGTGTTGCAGGTCATGGACTGCTCATCCACAAAGACTCCGTCCTTAAGCATCACGGGTCGCCACCAACGGCCAACAGATGGCCCCATTTGGGGGAGTCTTAACCTCTGCAGAGGTGCAGTCGGTGCATTCTAACGCCCCACCGACAGGGCGGGCCAGTTTAATGCCGTGCTCACTATATATATAGTCAGACCGCATTGGTGAGAGAGTGTGTGGAATATACCATTACAATATTTTTCAACCCTTCCACACGTGCAGCAGCGAGCTGTTACCCACAATGTCAACCTTGACAGGAGCTAACACGAAAAAAATTCTATGTTATTGTTATCTGATTTGAACTGCATGTTTATTTCTTTACAAGTAAAACATATGTATGTATTTGCCAACCACTCCACACGAAATATGAACTTTGACAGGGACCAACAAGAACAAAGCACCGCCCTGTCCACTGGGGCGTTAGAATGCACCGACTGCACCTCTGCAGAGGGGTAAGACTCCCCCAATGGGGCTACTGTTGGGCATGGGTGGCAACCCGTGATGCTTAAGGATAGAGCCCAGGTGGATGTGCAGTTCATGACATGCAATACTCCACTTTGGCCCTATCTTGGGCTAGACGGGCGGTTGTCAAGCCCTAGCACCTATATGATTTTCCCAACCCTATTGTCCTTATGGCAAGCCCCAGCATTTTTTAATGCCCTGGTGATATTTAATGTGTATATATATTTACTTTGTCGTTAATTGTTTTATTTTCGAAGTTTCCTCCGGACATACAGATTCACACAACTGCCCTTTATATATGTATGGATTATATATGAAAAAATATTTACGAAAACTTTATTTACGATATAACCTGAATAATTAATGGAAAGGTAAAAAATAAAAATAAAAATAATAATAATAATAATAATAATAATAATAATAATAATAAAAAAAAAGACCTTACGTTGATCCAACTACTCTGAAAAGAACAATTAATGTCTACTAGTTACATTATTAAATACAAAAAAAAACTTTCCATGGAGTTATAATTTAAATTTTATTTTTAATTATCTTCACGAATATAAATAAAATCTCTATTATTTTAGCTGAGAAACCAAGCCCTGGTCATATTTAATGTGTATATATATATATTTATTTTGTCATTATTTATTTTATTTTCGAAGTTTCTTCCGGACATACAGATACACACAACTGCCCTTTATATATGTATAGTAAACCAAGCCCTGGTGATATAATGTGTATGTATATTTACTTTGTTGTTAATTGTTTTATTTTCGAAGTTTCCTCCGGACATACAGATACACACAACTGCCCTTTATATATGTATAGTAAACCAAACCCTGGTGATATTTAATGTGTATATATATTTACTTTGTTGTTAATTGTTTTATTTCGAAGTTTCTTCCGGACATACATATACACACAACTGCCCTTTATATATGTATAGTAAACCAAGCCCTGGTGATATTTAATGTGTATGTATATTTACTTTGTTGTTAATTGTTTTATTTTCGAAGTTTCCTCCGGACATACATATACACACAACTGCCCTTTATATATGTATAGAAAACCAAGACCTGTGATATTTAATGTGTATGTATATTTACTTTGTTGTTAATTGTTTTATTTTCGAAGTTTCCTCCGGACATACATATACACACAACTGCCCTTTATATATGTATAGAAAACCAAGACCTGGTGATATTTAATGTGTATGTATATTTACTTTGTTGTTAATTGTTTTATTTCGAAGTTTCCTCCGGACATACATATACACACAACTGCCCTTTATAGATGTATAGAAAACCAAGTCTTGGTGATATTTAATGTGTATGTATATTTACTTTGTTGTTAATTGTTTTATTTTCGAAGTTTCCTCCGGACATACATATACACACAACTGCCCTTTATATATGTATAGAAAACCAAGCCCTGGTGATATTTAATGTGTATGTATATTTACTTTGTCGTTAATTGTTTTATTTTCGAAGTTTCCTCCGGACATACAGATTCACACAACTGCCCTTTATATATGTATGGATTATATATGAAAAAATATTTACGAAAACTTTATTTACGTTATAACCTGAATAATAACAAAAAACTGTATCGTCTAATTGAAATACTTACCATATAGATGTTGTTTTTTGTGTTTTTTGTTTGTTTGTTTTTTACTTTCTTTTCTCTTTTTGTAAAATTTATTTTTTGTTTTTGAACTTAATTTGCCACGTGTTACGTTTTTGAGACTTCTCTATTAGAACAGCCGTCTCCAAGACTGAAATTCTATCTCGTTACCTGCTTCCAAACACAAGTTTCCAGGCTCTGGGAATTAATTAAAACTAATTGGTTCATCATCAATCAGTTGTCTATTTTGAGGGCAGACGATGTCACTAGAATTCTTCATCTTATTTTTCTTTTCTTTTCTTTTTTCTTCTTCTTCTTCTTAGTTTGTCTGTTGAAATGTAAACATCATCAACGTATAGAAATAGATTTGCAATGTATCGCTGAAGAGCAGGTCAAATCGAAATGAATTTAAATTGAATGCCTTGCGGCTTTTCATGAGAAATGATTCCTCAAAATATGTCAGAATCCAAGATTTTTTTATGGAAGTCTCCAAGACGGAAGAAGAAATAAAGTATTTTTAATTTAATTACGAGACAATGAAAAACAGGAATATAAAGATTCAATTAAATTGATATATGACAGTCTTTCATTAATTGGGGACTACAGACAATTAATTATTTCAGTAAAATCATTAGCAAATTTATAATTAGTTTCTGTACATATAACACTTCTATTCTATAAGTTCATATTCTCGGTAGCAATATCTCATCTACGGAAAATATATGCACAAGGATTTATGTTTTAATGTAATAAAATATATTAAATTAGAAAGACTTAACTAAACTAAATAAGAACGAAAACAATATTACAATTATTATAGTGTTATTTTATTTTATTTCTATATAAAA
Source organism: Doryteuthis pealeii (assembly GCA_023376005.1). Classification (NCBI taxonomy): domain Eukaryota; kingdom Metazoa; phylum Mollusca; class Cephalopoda; order Myopsida; family Loliginidae; genus Doryteuthis; species Doryteuthis pealeii. Next base: position 29,231,090 of record CM042173.1, on the reverse strand, counting down.
TTTATATATATATGTATGTATATATATATATATATATATATATATATATATATATATATATATATATATATATATGTATATATTATGTATATATGTATATATATGTATATATATGTATATATATATGTAATATATATATATATATATATGTATATATATATATGTATATATATATGTATATATATATGTATATATATATGTATATATATATATATATATATATATACATATATATGAAGTTATAATCATATATATGATTGCTTTTAATACGTTTAAAAATAACATTGTACTAGAAATCAGTAACAGCAAATAATTATTTATTAAACCCAGTTTTGTTAAAATCCTTATGCAAATTATTTCCACCATATACTATGGAAGCTGGGGAGTTGAGCTCTCTCTAGAACTGCTGTGTTAGTGATCCTGTCCCTCCAGGTGATGCCCAGTATACGTCTAAGGTAGCGAAGGTAGAAGACAACTTAGTCTCCGATGTTTGTGTAATGTACGTCGGATGGATGATGGACAAATCCCGAAAGACATCCTATATGGAGAGCTTAAGTCTTGTAAAAGACAGATTGGTCACCCCCAGCTGCGATTCAAGGATGTCTGTAAGAATGATCTCAGGTGCTTTGCATTGTCCCTTCCAGCTGGGAAAATTTTGCCCAGGACCACCCTCGGTGGCGACAGACTCTCCGTAGAGGACTGTTCATGTCAGAAGTCACCCTGACGCAACACCATGAAGCTAAGAGGTCCAGAAGAAAGCAGAGGCAACAAAGCACCGGAACATCAACCTCTTCAGGGACAGCCTTCAAATGTGAAATCTGTGGTCGAGAATGTTTTTCAAACATCGGACGTCACAGGAGGTGCTGTAACTTCAGGGGCACAAACATTTTATTATAGTCCTCCGAGACTGAAATGCCAATGATGATGATACTATGGAAGTCTTTATTTCTTAGAGCTTTGTAACACATATTGCAGGATTTTTAAATGCATTAATAATATGGGTAGTTTTGAGGCAAATCTAGTCAGCTACGCTTTAATAGCGACATTGTTAATAAATAATATGCTAGTTAAGATTAGATATTGATTATTTCATTTTATAATCGTTCAAAATAAAACCTACCGAAAACATTGTGACGTCAGTGGTGACGGAGTTTTGGTTACAAACAGTCAGTTACATAATCCCCATTATAATAAGATAATACTACTATTTTATCAATTCATTTACCTTGGTAGCAATATCTCATCTACAGAATATAAATATTCAATTAGATTAATATAAATAAAAATAAATATAAATAAATAAAAAAAGGATATACAATAGTTTACAATAAGATATACATAATCTGATGACCGAGAAAAATGCGGCGGAAGTGCTCACATTCGAAACTATTGTATAACTTTTTATTTTCTTTTTTGCAACATCAAGGTTTTTGTTTTGAACTCATATGACTTTCGTTTCCGCTCTTAACAACACGGAGTATAAACCAGCTCTGATGACGATTTTCATAAAATCGAAATATTGTTCAATATCAGCTATGAATATGTTATAAAATGTTTTCACTTTAACAGCATTTTGTGGTGTTTTCATTTCCTTTTATCCGTACTCATATATATATATATATATATATATATATATATATGAGGTAGGTAGAAGTATGGTGAACAAGAAATGAAAACTCAAAACAAATCAGTGAGTTGAAACGTTTCGTCCGAATTCATACGGACAACATCAGTCAAATGATTTTTATTGAAAGCAAAATTTCGTGCAAGTACAAGTGAATTTGGTGAGGGGGGGTGAGTTAGTAGCGGAAGTGAAGGGAGGGAGGTTAGGGGCAGACATGAATGAATTGAGGGTAGTATACAGGAAGTGGAGAGAGGATGGGAGTGGATGGGAACAGGTGTGGTTAAGGGAAGGGAGGTAAATTCACATGTACTTGCACGAAATTTTGCTTTCAATAAAAATCATTTGATCGATGCTGTCCGTATGGATTCGGACGAAACGTTTCAACACTTAGATTTGTTTTGAGTTTTCATTTCTTGTTTACCATCCTTCTACCTATCTCATACTGTCGGATTCTACTACATCCATCCTATCTTCATATATATATATATATAGTTCACTATCAACGCTCTATCACAGATATTGAGCACTCTTCTAATAACACTGTACGTTGGATTACTATTACTTTTTCTAGTATACTAGTGCCAACCATACACATTAATATATATATATATACTAGCAAATATATGCACCCTCCGGGTGCAAGTATTTTAGTTAAATTTTATAATAAAATATCATATTAAATTAGAAAGGCTAATGAAACTGAATAAGAATGTAGATAAAAAGATTTTGAACAGAGGGGGTATGATTGAAAAATAGAACAACTTTGAAACTAACTCTTCCATCATTTTCTGTTACTCCCGTCTTTCATTGGTAAATTTTCCTAATTAAACTGTTTAGTTAAAATAGGAAGTAAAGAATAATATTACAGTTATTTCTTCTTGTTAAGGGATTTCTTTTAAGATTTATTGAAGAGATTTTTACTCATATTCATTAATATAAAACCAAAGAATTAGAAATCAATAATATTAAGCATATATTTATTAAAATCAATTTTTTAAGATCAATATGCAAATTAGCCTTCCCATTCATACTGTAAACCGCTATTCTGTTGTATATATAAATACAATTGCATGTTATTAGTATGTAGATATGGTCAACAGTGTAAGTAATGTAAAACAATTTTATTAATAATTGAGGTTTAAATAAAAATAAAATCATGGAGAATATGATGTAAATAACGAAAGGAATTGTGACTTGTATAGTAATATAGTTTCGGTTACAGACATACAAACCCACAATCTCCATTATAATAAGATATATATATATATATATATATATATATATATATATATATATGAGGGGGTATGTGTGTGTGTGTGTGTGTGTGCATCGTTGATGAGTGCTGAAGTCACGTAATAGTTAAGGTAACGTGAGAATATAAGAAATAACTGAGTTTTGTCACTTTTTATCAACACATCTGCCTTTGCTGGATTTTTTCTTCTGAAAAGGTGTAAACCAATTTATCGTGCCAACGTTTTTATCATTAACTTTAGTTGTCAAAATCAGCTTCATTTTCCTTTTTTTTTTTTTTTTTTCGTTTTTCGTTTTTCGTCGAGGGTGCTTCTTCCCAGAGAAAGTTAAAATGCACACCTTCTTATCTGATCTATTGTGCCACCCAAAATAGCGGCAGACATTAACGTGAATTAGGATTTAAGCAATTTGGGGGGATTTTAAGTTTTGTGGTTTTTCTTATCTTTATTTTTTCTTTTTCTTTTGGGTCTTTTTCGTTTTAACCCAAATCACCGATACTTGGGTAGAGTATAATGTTTTGAATCTTTCTGATAATGTGAGGCAAAGTTCGACAGCTATGACTTTTTTGCCGACATTTTGAAGTTGGCAAACTTAATAATGTAGCGGATGATGGAGCAGGAATACGACATTATGGTGAGCGAGTTCGATATCAACATGTCCTCTTTCTGGGGATTATAAGTTTCGTTCTTATATTCACCTGTTTTTATTTCTTTTTATTTCCATTTTTTTTTTCGTCTTAACTCAAATTCTCAGGACATAAAGACCCTCAGTCACCACCTCCTAGCACATATATGATAGAAATGGAAGCGCGTGGTCAAATGGTTAGAGTTGTAGGAAGTGGACTCGTCGAACCGAGTTCAATTCCTAGATGAAGCTGCTTGCATTTTAGATAGCGCTAATACCCTTGGGGAAGGTATGAATCCAATTCTCTCTCCAGCTATGGATAAATATCAGGGCAGACTGTGCTCTTTAACCGTGGGTTGGTAACCAGTTTAGGAGAAGAAAAACTCTGAATTCAAACCTGTTAAACACCGCTTAAGAAATGGACCTTGTGTCACATCCTGCTCGTGCGGAAGGGTTGGTATATATATATATATATATATGATAAACCGGGCTGGGGCTTGCTATAATGTCAATAAGTTTGGGACAATCATATAGGTGCTAGAGCTTGACATTCCTGATCCTTAGCTAGAGCCAACAATTTTACAATATTTTGATGCATTAGGCTAAATTCGACAGACACGAATTCTTTTTAATTAAGATGATAATTAAGATGATAAAACTCGTGGTTTAGAGGATAACGTGGACAGCGACGTTGTAGTAAGTGAGTTCGAAATCCAGTCGCCCCATTTTTTGAAATAATCATGTTCGTGGTTTTTATTATATTTTTTTCTCTATTTGGTTTTAATCCAAATCATCGATATTCGGGTACAGCATAATGTTTTGAAAACTTTCTGATATCGGCTTCGAATTATTTGGCCGAAATTTTGAAGGTTTGGTTTGGTTTGGTTTGTTTGTTTTACGGCATATCAATCTCGGTGGGTTATTTAATGCCGACAAAGTTGTGAAATAAATTCATTCTTAATGCATAATACATATATATATATATATATATATATATATATATATATATATATATATATATATATATATATATATATATATTAGGCCTCATCAGCAGTCTTTCTATCTATAGCTCTGCTGATGAGGCCTAATAGGCCAAAATGTACATACAGAGATTGATTTTTCTCGATTTGTTTAGCCTTACATTTGAATAGGTATGCCCCGCCAAATTAATTAATTAATTATTAATTAATTAACTTTCAAAAATTAGGTACGACTTCAATTAAGCACATATTCTCCATATATATATATATATATATATATATATATATATATATATATATACATATCTATGGTGAGTCTAGTTCTCAGTTAGCAATTTCAATAATTAAAACAGAAAAGCTTGTCATTTTAAATGAAACGAATAAAATATTATAACTACACTCTACAGAATACGAAACAGCCAATCATTGAATGTCTGGGGGGTGCTTGTTATTTTGTTTAAACTGATACTTTGTATGTTACAAATATTGTAATGCTTGTAACTTTTCGAACTTTGTATGTTACAAATTTCTAATAAATATGTTAATGCTTTTTTTATTTGTTTTATTTGTTTTGTTCGAAACAAATATGTTTGGAACTTTGTATGTTAGAAATATTGAAATACGAAGCGCCCCCTTTCTTGCTAAAAAAATTCGGAAAACGGCCATTATAGAAGAAACGGATGTACCAATAATCCAAAACGATATTTTGCGCCTTAAGTCTTTTTATAAGTAAATGTACATATTTTACCCCCCCCCCCGCTTTAAAATATTTTTTATCGGTTTGAAGGCGTTTTTATAGACAAATAACTTTTTATGGGGATTGTTTTTTATCGACAAGCAAATGTATACCCCGCCTTTTGAAATCTTTATTTTTTCGGTATTTTAATTTTATTTTAATTCAAAACATGAATTTTGCCGAGTGGCGCCAATAAGTTGATTTGAAATAATTCTCTTGTTTAGATTATTAACAAAAAGCAAGTTTACTAATCATATTAAATCAGACAGGTATATTACTTACCTTTTAACTGTAGTCCATATAATTTATATACATTTACTTGGAACTATTTCGTTGGGAAATATCTTCCTTTACAATACAAAGTTCCCTAATAACTGAAGAATAGTTTTCCAGATAAAACTAGAACATATGGATGATTGATATCTTATTATAATGGAGATTGTGTGCTTTTCCGTCTGTAACCGAAACTATATTCCTACTCAAGTCACAATTCTCTTAGTTAATGACATCACATTCTCCATGATTTTATTTTTATCTAAACCTCAATTATTAATAAAATTGTCTTACATTATTAACACTGTTAACTATGTCTACATCCTGACAACATGCAATTATATTTATACATACAACAAAATAGCGCTTTACAATGTGAACGGGAAGGCTAATTTTCATATTAATATCAAAAATTCAAATTTAATAAATATGTGCTTAGTATTATTGATTTCTAACTGTTTAGTTTCATTTTAATGAATATAAGCAAAAATCTCTTCAATGAATCTTAAATGAAATTTATTAACAAGATAAAATAACTGTCATTTTATTCTTCACTTCCTCTTTTAACTAAATACTTAAATTCGAAAAAATAACAATGAAAGTCGAGAGTGATGGAAGAGTAAGTTTCAGTTGTTTCTTTTTTTATTATACTCCTTCTGTTTCAAATCTTTTATTATACTCCCTCTGTTTCAAATCTTTTTATCTGTATTCTTATTTAGTTTCATTAACCTTTCTAATTTAATACAATATTTTATTACATTAAAACTTAAATACTTGCACCCGGAGGGTGCATATATTTGCTAGTTTAAAGAATATTTCTTTTTTACCATTATTGACACCCTTCATTTTTTGCTATAACTTCAGAAATAAATGGAAAATATAAAAGAATTTAAGTAAAAGGTGGGGACAGTGAGAAAAGGAGGGGTGATGTGACTCAAGGAACGAACGTACAACGATATGAATGCAACAGGTTTATTAATACATATAATGCACGTTAAATGGGTACAACAAAGAGAAGAAAGTTCATAGTTTATGTCGAACAAGCGACCCAGAAGTTTAATTAAGAGTTCAGTTCAAGATAACAGCACCATCATCATCATCATCATCATGTCGCGCATGCAGCACGGGTATCCATGACAATCTTTTGCCAACCTTCACTATCATTCATTACACCTGGGAGCTCCTCTGCGGAGCAGCCAGCATCTTCACATAACTGGTCAATGTAGGTCCTTGCTAGGCGCCCCACACTTGCATGTCCATGTGCTGGCGTCCACAGAACGTCACTTATGAGTTCATCTTTGTTTCTCCAGCAGTGATGACTATTTGTGGCTGACCATGCCTTTGCTATCCGTGTATTAACATCGCTCCCCGTGGAGGAGATATTACCACCCAGGTATGTGAATTATTCTACTGGCTTAAGAGGCTTGCCGTTGAGTGTGGAGATGTTTCCTGTATTTTTGAAACTCATGAACTCTGTTTTACCAGAATTCACATAGAGGCCTATATTCGTTGCTGCCTCCTCTAAGCTATGTAGCAGTGACTCAGCCTGTGCCGGTGTATCTGCAAGAAGTGCAAGGTCATCAGCATAGTCCGCATCTGTGATTGTTTGTGCGGGATATCGGCTGCTTCTTGCCCTTTTTAGTGTGAAACCTTTTTCTTTTATGGTATCTAATGATGTTCGGAGTACGTAGTCTAGGCATATTATAAATATATATGGTGCCAATGTGTCTCCTTGAAGGACTCCAGCGGCGATGTCAAAGAAATCTGTGTCGCCATCAGGTGAGCGTACCATCGCTTTTGTGTCTTTGTATAGCATCATTATAGCTGAAACCGTTTCATTGGGGAAACCATATGCTAATAGTATTTGTTAGTGTAGTGAGGTTGGTTTGGTTTGTTAACAGCACAGTTCGAGTATGGTATAGCTGTAATTAGTTTGGTTTGGTGAGGTTTGGTAAAGTTAGGTTAGTGTTGCAAAAACTTAATCCTGCTAACAGACTTTCGGCTGTTGGTATCAAGAGGGTGAAGCTTGTCCGAAGTTGCATTTAGTCGTTGGCTCCCTTAGTTGCTTCATCCTGGAGGTTAAAAGGTAATTACTATCGGCCTTCAAGGGTCAAAAGATAGTAATCTCTCAAAGTCCAGCTAGGGTGGCAAGAATCCTTCGAGGGATATATTCTGTCAGTAATCCTAGGTCAAAGAAAAGGAGGTGCATAAAAGCACTTACCTTGTAATGACAACGAGGGGGTAACGCTGTTTTATAACTGTTATATAAATGTTATATAACACCAATCATGTATTTATTAAAACTTGTTTTAAAAAACAATGAGGACTGTCTAATGTTGTATGTTCAAATTTTGAGTGTATTTATTCTATGTTATAACGATTTTGGGTAGTGTGACGTAAGCAGTGACGTAGTTTTTGTTACAGACAAAAACCGGAAGCGAATCTCCATTATCAATATATTTGCAACTTTCATCTCATGAGATACGTTACAGTTCCAAAATCGATCTACCCTTTTCTGCAGCCCAACCGACAGGACTACGAAACATACAAGTCAATAAGATGGTCGGATTTAGTTCTAAATTACGTTTATTAAGCAACTATTTCGCTAGTATCTTCAGGTTCGTACCATAAGATTATTAGGAACAAATTTCTTTATCTCCGACCTAAATTTCACCTCATAACTAAATATCTTATTTTCTATAGCGCATTTTCATCCATTATTTCTTCCCTCTCATATCTCCTTTTATTTTTCTTCTTTTTTGCCTTTTTCTCACCATGTCTCGTTTTCTCTCGCATGGTCTCGTTTTCGTTCTCGGAGACACCATCCCGTGAATAGGCAATCAAGCCAATTAAGGAAACATTCTATAGCGTCATTTCGACACGTGCCAACGCAACATGGTCATATTACTTTAAAAATAAGCTTAGCGAACTATACATATTTTACTTACCGAAACATACATATTTTAGTAAGTATATTTTTTATTTTATTTCTGTTTCTGTCTGCTGAAGTGCATTTTATAGTCAGAATAGCGGAAATATTATATTTTAGAGAACGAGTTATTTCTCTACTCTTACCGAAAATGATAAATGGTTATATTACCAGTTGATCGAAAGTAATATTGGCAGATTTCCTAAAACAGACCCGCGCTGTCGTCTGGAGCGTTAGAATGCACCGACTGTACCTCTGCAGAGGGGTAAGTCTCCCCCAATGGGGCCACCTGTTGGCCGTGGGTGGCGGCCCGTGATGCTTAAGGATAGAACCCAGGTGGTTGAGCAGTCCATGACTTGCAATACTCCACTTTGGCCTTTCTTGGGCTATATGGGTGGTCGGAGAGGCCCCCTCCGATCAATCGGCTGGTCACGTCAAGCCCTAGCACCTATATGATTGCCCCAACCTTATTGCCTTATGGCAAGCCCCAACCCTTTTTATCATATGGGTGCTAGAAGGCGG
>CM042173.1:29212148-29217148 GCA_023376005.1 Doryteuthis pealeii | reverse complement strand
TTTTTTAAATTTTTTTGAAGTAAGAAAGAATTATAATTTAAACAAGAAAAAACTAATTTTTCGAATAAATAATTCAATGGAAAATGATATTTATTCTAAAATGTTTATTTTCGAATTCGAGATTAAAGGAAATTGCTAAAGAAACGGAAATGTTTTTATAAACGTTTACATAGGAGAATCAAGAGACAGCAAGTTTTTAGAATACTCCTGCACTTTCTTTTTATCATTCTCCGATGTGATTCGTAGTGATATCTATACATATATAAGTTTGTGTGTATGTATGTCCGCCGGGGAAACTATGAAAATAGAACAATTCATTGTCAAGTAAATATATATTACATTTACTAATCTGATCACCAGATTGTTGCTTTTTGACAAAAAAATCAATATTTGAGTTATATTCGTGAAAATAATTAAAAAATAAAATTGAAAATCGATAACAGCCTGGAATCTTTTTTGCATTTAAATATTCTATTAACAAATAGGAGAAACATCAAAGTTTTTCTGTGTAGATCAGAGTCAATGCTGGATCAATGCAAGAAGAATTTTTTTTTTTTTTTTAAAATCATTTTTGGGGATGTTTTTTTAATGAGGGTCGAATAATTGCCGGCGGGGAGATCGAAACGTCAGGCAGATAACATTAAGATATAAATGCCTAAAGATTGTGATGACAAGATATAAGTAACTTGATATACAAATCCAAGAATGGAATCTGCGTTGAAACCCATTTTTTAACCCGTGCCCTCTCTTGTCAAACGTCAGGCAGAAGATTGCTGGGGTACCGTCTTTCTCTAGGTGTTGCCGTATAAAATTGAATCTAAAACTCTTTATAATCAAGATTTTCCCTTTTCCCTGTCTTTTCGCCTCATCACAAAGCATTTTTTTTCATTAAGATCCGACAAAGGTTGTTTTGTTGGTATGGGTTTGGTTTGGTTTTTGTAAATGTAATATCTAACCTAGCTAGACAGACAATGGCGGTGTAAACATGAGGGTGGTCTAAAGTGGCCCTGATAGTTTCGGGAAAAAGTGTTGAAGTGGTGCGTGTGGTGTACGTTGGAAGAAAAAAGAACGAAAAATTTTGAAATAAAGAATGATGGTATCAATAGAAACACCAGTTGTCCGTCTAGTTAGGGCATGTATTTGGGAAAAGTATTTAGGAAGTCTTTCAGAGAGGAGAGTATGGTAGTCGGTGCGAAAATCTCGGAGAAAAGACGAGNGAGAGAGGAGAGAGAAGAGATGATGGATTATCTTCTTTCTCTAATATCTTAATTTAATGACTCTCTCTTTCTTCTTTCGTTCTTCCTTTATTTTATAAAGAAGAAAGAAAGAGAGAGAGAGAGATGAAAGAGTTACCCTCTCCCCCCCTCTCTCTCTCTCTCTCTCTCTCTCTCTTCTCTTCTCTCTCTCTCTCCTCTTACTGAATTTTGCTTTCTTTCTACTTTCTTTTTTTTCCTCAAATCTCTTCTTTTCTTTCTTCAGTTAGAAGAGAGACAAACAGATAGAGACAAACACAGAGAGAGAGAGAGCAGAGAGAGAGAGAGAGAGAGAGAGAGAGAGAGAGGAGACGGAGAGAGAGAGAGAGAGAAGGAGACTGGGATTTCTGTATTCTATTACTATCTCTCCCTTTCTTGGATAGAGAGAGAGAGAAAGAGACAGAGACAGAGACAGAGACAGAGAGAGACAGAGAGAGGCAGAGAGAGTGAAAGAAGAGAGAGAGAGAGAGAAATCACTGAGACAGAGGTAGACAGAGGATCTAAGTGGGAAAAAGACAGAAAGAGTAAGACGATAGAATAAGAGTCCTAAACAGAGAGAGACAGAAGGAGCAGAGAGAGACAGAGATTCTGAAAGAGACAGTATATTTTCGAATGTTTTATAAATATAAATCGAATTGTTTTATAAATAAACTGACTGATTTATAAAAGAATTGATTGTTTTGCAACAAAAAAAACTATGTTTCCGTTGTCGTCAATCAGTCGGCTTAAATCGTCCTGACAGAACTCTACAGATCAATAGGAAAGGAGGGTTTTTTTTTGGTCCCCCCCCCCACACCAAAAACAAAACTCCTTTCATATTATTCCGGTCACAGTTATTTAGGGTCAACTTTTTATGGCTCACAGAAATGACGTACGGATTTTTGTTTGTGATTTCCGGTCGACACACAAAGTACGCTCTCGTCACCTCGTGTTGTTCCCGGAAATCATTTGTATCTATCTATCTCTCTCTCTCTTCTCTCTCTCCTCTCTCTCTCTATAATATATATATATATATATATATATATATATATTATATATATCTTTGAAAGGAGGACAAACTCAACACGCGTTATTCTATAAATTTAATTTCTGACCAAAATATATATATATACATATATTTTATATATTATATATAACACACACACACACACACACACACACATATATATATATATATATTAATATATATATATATATATAATATATATTATATATTATCGTTACTCTATATAATTGTTTTGAAATTGAAGATAAAAACTTGAAAACAATAAGGATTCTGTTATGTTTAACCAAATTTGTTTCTATGAAAAGATGCTGCCCAAATATATATATATATATATAATATATATATATATTTATTATATATCATACGTCGTATTCACTTCCATTTTTTCTCTTCACACACACCACACACACAACACACCCTGTCGGTTGGGGCGTTAGAATGCACCGACTGCACCTCTGCAGAGGGATAAGACTCCTCCCCCAATGGGGCCACCTGCTGGCCGTAGGTAGCGACCCCGTGGATGCTTAAGGATAGAGACCCGGTGGATGAGCAGTCCATGACATGCACATACTCCACTTTGGCCCTTATCTTGGGCTAGACGGCGGTCGCAAGAGGCTCCTCCTCCGATCATCGGCTGGTCACGTCAGCCCTAGCACCTATATTATTTTGCCAACCCCCCCTATTGCCTTATGCCAAGCCCCAACCCCTTTATCAAATATGGGTGCTAGAAGGCGGTGGCTGAGGGTCTCATGTCCTGGGAATGACGTTTAAACTCTATCTGATGGTGAAGGTTCAGTTTTGGAGGTTTGGGGAATGTGGAGCACCCCTTCATCACCATTCTTCCCTGGTCCACCCTGACCGGAAGTGGTAGCACCAGTTAGGGTCCCATCTATGATTTAAATAGAAAAATGTATTTATAAAAAACAATTGTATATCCATTAAGAATTATTTTTTCAAAACTTTATTGGCATTAAATAACCACTGATGTTGAATGCCGTAATAACAAAACAACAAAACAAACAAAACAAAATGAATTCTAACAATGATCCTAATCTCTGCTTTTAACACCGATGAAAAAATTGATGAATCTGTGACGAAATTGAAAGGCAGCCGTATGAACAAGCGGATTCCCAGCCCCACAAATCGCGTCAGGATATGTTTGGCCTGTGGCGAGTGGCTACGGAATAATTCGAACTCGCTACCTTCCTCGTAGCTGAGGTATGTTAATAGAGACCCAAATAAAGTAATATCGGAATTTGCATAAGCGAGCCGAACGAGCAAAATAAAGACGGACTGTCGCTGACAGGGCGAGTGAGGAAAAAGTGTTTGGACGGCAAGTGAAATCTGACGACTGCTATTTGAAGTGAGGGCTGGCGGTTTTCGTTGGGAAAGGAATTGCATTTCGTCAGTTAGGAGAGACTTGCAAAGGATTTGATATTACCTCGAATTTTGGACCCTTTCAAAAGAGAATCCTTTTTTTGGGACGCAGAAAATGCAGAGAATTTTAAACAGACGGAGTGAATTAAAACAACAGTTAACATGTGAATGAATAGATAAGAATAGATTCTATAAATCCTAATGGATTCCTGGATGGGGGTCTGGAATTATAGAATAAAGAATGCTGACGGTTTTTTCTTTTATTTTTTCTTCTTTTTATTTTCTTTTTTCTTTATTTCTTCTTTTCGTGATGATATTCTGTGCCGCATTAAAAACTGCTTAAATAAAAAAGGCGGTCTTTTCTGATTCCTGAGACTGGACATCGGTTTGTTCCGTTTGTCTTTTCTGATCCTAGGAGCGACATGTTTGTTTCCAGTTTTGACAAGCAAACACGCACTATATTCAATCGCGTAATGATGCTTTTGTCCAGTGATGCGGTCACGAAATCCAAGAAAATGAAAAAATAAATTCATGAACAAGAATTTTTTAAATTTTTTTGAAGTAAGAAAGAATTATAATTTAAACAAGAAAAAACTAATTTTTCGAATAAATAATTCAATGGAAAATGATATTTATTCTAAAATGTTTATTTTCGAATTCGAGATTAAGGGAAATTGCTAAAGAAACGGAAATGTTTTTATAAACGTTTACATAGGAGATCAAGAGACAGCAAGTTTTTAGAATACTCCTGCACTTTCTTTATCATTCTCGATGTGATTCGTAGTGATATCTATACATATATAAAGTTTGTGTGTATGTATGTCCGGGGGAAACTATGAAAATAGAACAATTCATGTCAAAGTAAATATATATACACATTTACTATCACCAGATGTTGCTTTTTGAACAAAAAATCAATATTTGAGTTATATTCGTGAAAATAATTAAAAAATAAAATTTAAATGATAACAGCCTGGAATCTTTTTTGCATTTAATATATTCTAAATAGGAGACATCAATTTTTCTTTTCAGAGTAGCTGGATCAATGCAAGAGATTTTTTTACATGGGGATTTTAATGGGGAATATTGCGAGGATCGAACTCGCGACAACAATAATGGATCTGCGTGAATCGTTTTTTTTACCCCTCTCTACCCAGGCGATGCTGGGTAGCCTTTTCTAGGTGTCTATATGATCTAAACTCTTTATAAGATTTCCATTTTCTCCAGCATTTTTCATTAAGCCGGTTGGTTGGTTGGTTGGTTGGTTTGGTTTTTAATGTAAATCTACACAATGGCGTGGAAACATGAGGGTGGTCTGAAATGGCCTGATTAGTTACGGAAAGGTTTGAGTGGTGGTGTGTGTG
>CM042173.1:29184648-29207148 GCA_023376005.1 Doryteuthis pealeii | reverse complement strand
TATTTACTAACCTCTCCACACGAGCAGGATGTGACACAAGGTCAATAACTTAAGCGGAGTTTAACAGGTTTGAATTCAGAGTTTTCCTTCTCCTAGACTTGTTACCAAGCCATGATTAAAGAGCACAGTCTGCCCTGCTATTTATCCATAGCTGGTGAGAGAATTGGATTTATACCCTTTTCAAGTTATTAGCGCCATATGAAATGCAAACAGCTTCATCCAGGAATTGAACTCGGGTTGACGAGTCTATTTCCTACGACTCTAACCATTAGACCATGCGCCTCAATGATGATTTTATATGTGACAGGAGATGAAAATCTTTTTAGTTGCGTAACTCGTCTTTTGCATTTCTTCGAGTTGCGTCACGCGTCACGCGTCATGACATCTTCGCATGTGTGGATCGCGACTTGCCTTGCAAAAATAAAACGCTGATCAAATACAGTTACATAACTAAAAAGATTTTCATCTCCTGTCACCTATAAAAAAACACCATCATTTCTTCACCCCAAGAGACATCCTGATGAAGGTCAATGTAACCGAAATGTTTAAACATCGATAATTAATCATCCATTTTTGGAACAGTTGTTTTTTCAAAATTTTCTTTTAATTGTCGGATTTATTTTCCATATTTACTCCCATATATATATATATATATATATAATATATATATATATTAATTGTCGTGTGTATTATTACAGAATTTGATCATCGTTGATTGGACAAGTGAATGAGACGTGGGCGAAGTGGCAAGAGGGGTGAGAACTCAGTGAAATGTCTCAGGGAGGATGGGATAATAGAGAAAGACACGGATTTCTTTTTCTCGGCAGTTGTAATTTGGGGGAAATAAAATACTCAAAATAAAAAAAGGAGCGACCTTGTGGTATTACTAAAATCTCTAAATGGCACAACGCAAGATATCTCTCACCTTCCCAAATCCTGGACATGGATGTTTGCATTCAACATAGCGCTATGCCCTTGGAAAGGGTACGCATCCAACTATTCTCCCTCCAGCTATGGGTAAATAGTAAGGTAGACTGTGCTCTCTAACCATAGCTAGGCAACCAGTCAAGGAGAAAACCCCCCAAAAAACACTGAATTCAAACCTGATAAACCCCGCTTAAAATACCTTGTGTCGCATCCTGCTCGTGCGGAGAGGTTGATATATATATATATATCTTATTATAATGGAGATTGTGGGTTTGTATGTCTGTAACCTAAACTATATTACTATTCAAGTCACAATTCCCTTTGTTATTTACATCACATTCTCCATGATTTTATTTTTATTTAAACCTCAATTATTAATAAAAGTGTTTCATATCATTAAGACTGTTGACCATATCTACATACTAATAACATGCAATTATATTTATATATACAACAACATAGCGGTTTACAGTGTGAATAGGAAGGCTAATTTGCATATTGATCTTTAAAATTTGATTTTAATAAATATATGCTTAGTATTATTGATTTCTAATTGTTTGGTTTTATCTTAATGAATATGAGCAAAAATCTCGGGGATAAATCTTAAAAGAAATCCATTAACAAGAAGAAATAACTGTAATATTATTCTTTACTTCCTATTTTAACTAAATAGTTAAATTAGGAAAATTTACAAATGAAAGACAGGAGTAAGGGAAAATGATGGAAGAGTTAGTTTCAAAGCTGTTCTATTTTTCAATCATACCCCTCTGTTCCAAATATTTTTATCTGAATTCTTATTCAGTTTCATTAGCCTTTCTAATTTAACATGATATTTTATCATATTAAAACTTAAATACTTGCACCCGGAGTGTGCATATATTTGCTAGTATATTTAAGTTTTAGTGTAATGAAATATAGCGAATAAGAGAGACTTAAGAAATTAAATAAGAATACATATAATAGTATATATAATATTAAAATTTGAAGGCAATAAATAATTGCCTTCAAATTGTAATATTTTATAACATACTTAACAATGCTTCAAGCAAATACCAATTACTTTTATATATATATATATATATATATATATATATATATATATATATATATATAACAAGATGTAGCGCAATATAACTATAGTTAAACTATAAGATTAAACACGGCGGAGTACGAAACGCGTGACTCTTGGTTTCCCGTTCAGGTGATGGTGAACGTGGAAAGTTAGTTAGATCCATCTGAATTCTCACAGTAAACCCCTAAAGGTAAGTTTGGCTAATAACTACATTCCTATCTGATAAAACATTTGAACAAACTGGAACTACCAAGTAGCACTTCTGAGTTTATGTATATCTAAGGATTAAATCAAGCAAACTATATATTCATGCCAGTGTTCCTTATTATCTTCCAACACATTCTGTTTAAAATTCAGACCGTCCAAATTGTCCAAGTGCTGTATACTATTTCTTCTATTATTCTTATGTATATCTTTGGTATCTAGCGTCTGAACTTCGTGTCTGGTCTTCCATTGGGTATTTCTCTTTATCAGAAGCCCTGTGGAATTGGTAGGTTTTAGATAATAACACAAGACTTCGATTTGCTTTAGATCATATTTTATTCCGAAATCCCCATCCAGACTACCTGCGCAGATTGAGTCGGCCGTGCGCTTAATACGACTTCCCACCGTCGTGATCTGGCCGATACTAACTAAAAACTCTCTTTCTAATCTAAACCGGAAGAGGGTCTTCTCCAACGATTATCACGGTATCCACCGGAAGGAGGATCAGGACTGAGGTCAAGCCTTGTCACTCAATCCTTCAAGGCCGCCGGCAGCAACTTATAACAGCCATTTTGGTTTCTACACTACTGTAAATAAGTGTTAGGGTACTAATAATTATGTAACACAAGAAGAAATGCAACAATTTAGATCCTAATTATCTGGTGATGTTTATCCACCTAATTTCTTAATTAGGCTAGACGGAGAGGCCCACTCCGATTAATCGGCTGGTCATATCAAGCCCTAGCACCTATCTGATTTTACCAACCCCATTTCCCGTATGTCAAACCCCAACCTCTTTTTATCATATATGTGCTAGGAGTCGGTGGCTGAGGGTCTCATGTCCTGGGCATGACGTTAAACTCTATCTGATGGTGAGGTTCCAGTTCTGTAGGTCTGGGGAATGTGGAGCACCCTTTCATCACCATTGCTCCCAGGTCTACTCTGACCTGGAGTGATAGTACCTGTTAGGGTTCCATTTATGAGCTAAACAGAAAATTCTTTTACAAAAAAAATTGAATTTTTTTTCCAAACTATCGCTACGAACCTTTAAATGTTTTGCCGGCATTAGATCACCCACCGTAATTGATATGCCGTTGTAAGATTCAAGGTTGATAATTGAATAACAGCTCCGACACGTTGTGAGACAAAACATTTAATCTATATAACAGCACATGGAAACGATAAGATACATAATGTACAGGAGAATAGAACATGTAAATACATATACAATATTTAGGTATAAACAAGATACCCAAATGTACGTAAAATATAAATGTTACAGACATGGAATTAAAGGATATTCCATGCTGTATAAATGACTTACAGTAATGTAAGGGGGGGGGCAAAAGCTCCACCGAGAAGGGGGGTAGATAGACTCTAGCCCATAGCAGTTCGTTGAAAGATCTAGCTAAAAGAGGAAGCAGCGTTTGAATGAACGCGCTTAACTACCAGAGCTCACCCTAGTGGGAACAAACAGCAACGCAGCGAGAAGATAACTCTTCCGGCAAAAGGAAGATAATCCGCTACACCGTAAACAAAGCAAAGAAACAAACAAACGTTGCGCCATGTGTCCAACTAGACAATTCCGAGTGAATCATATGGTTTATCAATGTGTAAAATTCATAATTGTATCCTTAAACTTTGACTTTTTTTTCATCTGAATTCTTAAATATAGGGCAGGTTTGACACAAGGTTATTTATTTTTCTTTTTTAAAAAGGGGACTCTCCTATGTAAAGGAAAGTGGTGCCAAAAATAGCTTACAATATATCATTTTGGGTATTTTTCAATAAATATATCTTAAAAGTTTTGGATTGGTTTGATTTGTTTTACAGCATATCAACTTCAGTGGGTCATTTAATGCCAATAAAGTTTTAAAATAAATCAATTCTTAAATGGATAATACAATTTTTTTATAAACACATTTTTCTATTTAACCCACAGATGGGACCCTAACAGGTACTACCACTCTGGGTCAGAGTGGACCAGGGAGCAATGGTGATGAAGGGGTGCTGCACATTCCCCAAACCTCCAGAACTGGAACCTCACCATCAGATAGAGTTTAACGTCATTCACTAGACATGTAGACCCGCAGCCATCGCCTTCTAGCACCCATATGATAAAAAGGGGTTGGGGCTTGCCATAAGGGAAAATCATATAGGTGCTTGGGCTTGACGTGACCAGCCGATTGATCGGAGGGGGCCTCTCCGACCGCCCGTCTAGCCCAAGATAAGGCCAGAGTGGAGTATTGCATGTCATGAACTGGCTCTATCCTTAAGCATCACGGGTCGCTACCCACGGCCAACAGGTGGCCCCATTGCGGGAGTCTTACCCCTCTGCAGAGGTGCAGTCGGTGCATTCTAACGCCCCAGCCGACAGGGCGGTTAAAAGTTTTCAAATTATATTAATGAATAATTTCTTTTTTAAAAAAAGGAAACAAATTTTATTCATTGTTAAAAAAGGTTATTTAGATATATAAGTAAGTAAGTAAGTAAAGTCGTCGGGGCGGCCTAAACTCGGTACCAGGCAATCAGCGAGGGAGTCTACCCCCTTTCACTAGCGCTAGACCCAGGAGATTGTTTTTGCGTCTGAAGTGGAGTGCCACACCTACCATCAGCTCCTTACTTTAACGCCCAGATCCCTGTGATACTCATAAGCTGAGTTGGCGAGGACAGGTATCGAACTAGGAACCTTGTGGTTTCTAGCCAAACGCTCTACCGACTGAGCTAACCCGGAGTGAGGTAATATTCTCCCAATTGAACCACCTGTTGGCTGTGGGTGGCGTGCCGTGAGGCTTAAGGCAGGAACTCTGGTGGCTGTGCAGTCCTTCTCATGCAACATATCACTTTCGTCCTTACTTAGACTAGACCGGCGGTCGGAGAGGGTCATCTTGCTTTCTCTATCACTGATATTGACCTCATATTATCTCCCTCTCTCTCTCCCACCCTCTCTCTCTCTCTCTCTCTCTTTCGACTCTTTCTTTCTCTCTCGCTCTCTCTCTCTTTCTCCCCCTCTCTCTCCCTCTCTCTCTCTCTCTCTCTCTCTCTATATATATATATATATATATATATATATATATAAATCGTCGGGGCGGCCTAATGTCGGTATCAGCCATGCAGCGAAGGAGTCTATCGCCTTTTCACTAGCGCTAGACCAAGGAGATTATTTTAGCGTCTGAGGTGGAGCGCCACACCTACCATCAGCTCATTGCTTCACCCCTATAGATATATATAAAAATGTCAAAAATAATTTCATTGAGACATTTATTGAAAATTGCCCCAAATAATCTATTGCAAATGAAGATTATTTAAGAATTCAGATGAAAAACAATACGTTTATTTTCCCGAAAACAAAAAGAGACGAAATAATATACAAGATTGGCTTCTGCTGTTAATTTGAAATGAGCTTTCCTTAAAAAAAAATTTTTTAAAAAAGCTGAAAAATTTGAGAGTGCTTATCTTGAAATGCTGATACATGACCAATGCTCAACAGTTGAGATGAAATTGATTGTATACATCCGCTCATAACAATATATTTAGTCGTCTCCAGTGGGCCACTCCCCCTGGACTCGTTGGGCGTAAGAGAACGGCGCAGGTGGCAGCAGTGGTGACTCCGAGGGAGGTTATTCGCTACTGTAACGGCGAAATTGACACACTGTAAATCCCAGAAGTGAGGTATTTCGCGCGTAATCCTGCCAGAGACTGACGATCGTATTAGAACCCGAAATACATCAGGGAATTCTTGCCTTCTAAAGTGTGAAGATGTAAGCCACTACTGGGTTCAAGTTTCACATATATATATATGTATGTATACACACGTACACATAAACATATTGGTACATATATCTATATACATCTACCCACATATATATGAATACATCTATACATATTTCACACATGCACATACAGGCTCACACAATCGTACGCACATAAACATGTGTACACGACACTTGCGTACACGGAATTGGGATGGGTTTATTCAAATTTTAACTGGGCATGACGCAAATAAAAACTGACATTTTGAAAATGTAATTGTTGATTCTTGTTATTTACTATTATAATGAATTGCAAATAATCTGCAGAGGTGTAAGACCCACCGCCATTGGGGCCACCTGTTGGCCGTGGGTGGCAAACCGTGATGCTTAAGGACGGAATCCTGAAAGATGAACAGTCCATGACATGCATCACTCCCCTTAGGCCCTTACTAAAACTTACCTTGTCCCCTCGGGGGTCCGGTTTGCTTCGGCCACTGGACCGGTAAAGTACAAATAATAGCGTCGATCACAGGGGCTATTCCCCCAGTCAATGTTGCATAGCGTGTCGTCACTGTACTAAATTGCAATAGTTTTATCTTCGTTGTAAGGGATGACAATAACACCAAAGTTATCCTCCAGAAGTTTATTGATATAAATTCAAGCTTCTTAACTTCGAGAGAGAGGGTCAGTTTAATTAATATATTCAGTCTTTAGACTTTCGGTCCTTTGATTAAATTTCTGGGCGACAAGCTTTTTCAGTTGGTAAATATTAAGGCTAGCTTTTCCGACACCAACTACACGAGGTCCCGCTCGGCCGACTACTGCCCCGATCACCTCACACTCTCTCTCCGCGTGACTGCCTCCGGGACTAACTGACCTGGCCTGTCCGAAGCCCTCGGTTCTTTTATATTCATAGCTACTCCCACGTATTTTTATCTCTTGATCTGATAACGGGCAGGTGTTAAACTTCTTTGTTTAATAAAACCGGGAATTCATATTTCCCTTTGTACAATATATAACATCAATACCTGCCCCCTTGACTTAAAGGGACAGGGCTAGGTTTATTGCCCAGCGCCTGAGGCGCCCCCTTGAGTGGGAATACCGAGAGGATCGACGCAATTTTTTTTCTTCCCCACCCATGAGCTTCGGCTTGTGGGTGGGCCCACATTAAAACGAGGCCTTGTGCCCAGTCCATACAAGTGGGGTATGAGACAAATACTTCCTTACTAAAACTAGACGTGCAGTCGGAGAGGCCCCCTTTGATCAATCGGCTGGTCACATCAAGATCCTAGCGCCGATATGATTGTCCCAATCTTTTTTTTTTATCTTATATGCGCTAGAAGGCGATGGCTGAGGGTCTTCGTGTCCTGGAAATAAAAAAAGACAGAAAAATGTGTTTATAAAAAAATGAGCATCCATCAAGAATGAATTTATCTCAAAACTGTCGGCTTCAAATGACCCATCGAGGTTAATATGCCTTAAAAAACATACAGTGGTATATCCATAATTCCTGCTAGTTTTATAATATATGGATTTATTCGAATTTTAACAATGCGTGATGAAAATAAAAACTGACATTTTGAAAATGTAATTATTGTTCATTGTTATTAATAATATTATATAATCTATTAATAATGGAGATTCGCTTCCGCTTTTTGTCTGTAACAAAAACCACGTCATTGCTTACGCCACATTACCCAAAATCGTCATAACATAGAATAAATACATTCAAAATTTGAACATGCAACATTAGACAGTCGTCATTGTTTTTTAAAACAAGTTTTAATAAATACATGACTGGTATTATATATATATATATATATATATATATATATATATATATATATGAAGTGAACTAACAATGCGTTTGAAATGGCGAAGGCCGACAATTTTTGGGAGATTATGTGCTTAATTAAAGTCATACCTAATTTGTTAATTAATTAATTATAATTAAATGAATTAGGCGTGCATATCGGTTTAAATATATATATATATATATTAAATTTTTACTTGAAGGCACTTACAACGCATGTATCGCATAAAATTCGATACTTTTTCTTATAGAAAAGGAACTTGACAAGTGTAATCCCAGCAAAGGATGGCTCGATGTGTAGAATACCGTACAGACTGTTTCGACTTTATTAAGTCTCATCAGCGGTATATACTAACGATTTCCCTCCGACATATATATATATATATATATATATATATGAGTAAGAAAAGGTGGAATGAAAACATCACACAATGCTGTTAAAGAAGAAAACAATTTATAATATAATCATAGCTGATATTGATCAATATTTCGATTTTACAAAAATCATCATCAGAGCTCATTCACTCCCGTAGTTGTTTGGGTCGGAGAGGAAATATATATATATATATATATAGGTATATTTTGTATATATATATATATATATTAATATATATATATATATATATAGTTTGTTTTTTATTTTAATACATATTTAAAGTTTACATTTCAAATTGTTTTGTTTTTTAATCCTTTAATGAATTTGATGATTGTTCTTACTTAGAGTACAAACTCGCTGACATTAAATTTTTAACTCCCACCCCACAGGCAATATGTTTCCAAAATCTATTTTTACATCGCCCGGAGGGTGTTTTTTATTTTGCTAGTTTATATAATGAATTGCAAATAATACGAGATAATTTTCTTAGGTTAGCTGGTTGGGTGGGTAGTTGATTGGTTGGCTTTTTGATTTTAACGGCATGTCAATCCCACGGGTTATTTTATGCCAAAGACATTTTTGTTTGATCTATCCTTATTTGAGCACGGTTAATATTTGTGCAGATGCAATCAGATCTCTTTACCCCATATATGAAATCCAAACAGGTACTACCGTCTAATCGACCGAGATGAGAGGATACAATTAAATTCTAGTTATCTGCTGTTGCTTATCCGTCGAATTTTTCTTCTTATGAGTGCCGTCGCCTTTGCTAAATAATTGACCATTTCGTTTTTATTATAAAGAAAGAAGGTGGAAAAAGTAATGCTACACAGAAAGATAGAAAGAAAGAAAGAAAGAAAAGGAGCCTTCTCGGGCCTATTTGACCTTTATGGTGCGTGGTTTATTGATTAAAGTCATAGGAAATGGACTCGTCGACCCGAGTTCAATTCCTGGACGAAGCAGTTTGAATTTCACATAGCCCTAATACCCTTGGGAAAGGTATGAATCCAATTCTCCCTTCAGCTATGAGTAAATATCAGGGCAGGCTGGGCTCTTTAACCTTAGCTACGTAACCAGTCTAGGAGAAGGAAAACTCTGAATTCAAACCTGTTAAAAAAACCGCTTAAGATCCTGCTCGTGCGGAAGGGTTGGTAAATATATATGACCTTTAAATATAAAGATTGTCGTACGTCTCAGTGAAAGCTTCTTAGATGACATTTGATCTAACTTTGAAACGTAACACTGATTCTTAAAGATACGTAGTTCAAAGTTAACTGACCTGAAAAATGTAAAAGTTTTTAAATAAAATTACTGGTGCATTATATTTTTTATTCATTAATATGTTGTTGGCAACCTTCCGTCTATTTTAGACGATGGTGTAGTTCTCTCTCTCTCTCTCTCTCTCTCTCTCTCTCTCTCTCTCTCTCTCTCTCTCTCTCACACACACACACACACACACAGAGCTACGTGAGTGGCTGAACAGCCCGATTCTCGAATGGCAGTCTCTGGTGAAATGGCTACAAACAAAAGGTGATGCTTTCTGTAGGTGTTGGGGGTTCTGCTGTTTCTCCTTTCTTTTAGCTCTCTTTTCTGTGGCAGCTTTTTTCCTCTCTTCATCACTTCTTTTTGTTCCTTGTTTGACGAGGAGGCACCAGGTTGCACGGTCTTCTGCACAAGCCTCCCACGTGTCTATCTCGATGAGGCATGTCTTCAGGTCTCTCTTGCAGACATCTTTGAAGCGTAGGTGTGGTCTCCCTGCTAGTCGGGTGCCCTCCACTAGTTCACCATACAGTAGGTCTTTGGGGATGCGGCCTTTGTCCATCCTCCTGACATGGCCAAGCCAGCGCAGGCGTCTCTCGCTGGTGATGGCGCGCATGCTGTTTATGTTTGCTCGTTCCAGCACTTCTGTGTTAGGCACTTTGTCCTGCCAGGAGATGCGTAGAATGCGGCGTAGGCATCTGAGGTGAAAGCTGTCCAGTTTCCTCACGTGACTTGAGTACGTGATCCAGGCTTCGCTGCCGTATAGGAGAGTGCTGAGAACACACGCTCTGTAGACGGGCATTTTGGTTTTCTTGGTAAGGCTGGCATTTTCCCATACTCGCTGGCTCAGTTTTGCCATGACTGCCGACGCGTTTGCAAATCTGCTGTTGACGTAATCGTCTGTGGAGACTGAGTTGGCAATGGTAGACCCAAGGTATTTGAAGTTCTCCACTGCTTTCAGGCTGTGCCCGTTGATGTTGATGTTTGGAGGGTTGTCTACACCTTGTACCATGACCTTTGTCTTGTTTAGACTTATGGTAAGCCCAAACTCCCTGCAAGCCTGTGTGAGTCGATTGACAAGCTGTTGCAGGTCATCCTCTGTGTGTAACGTTAATGCTGCGTCATCGCAAATAGCAATTCCCGAGTGAGAACCTTCTTGACTTTGGTCTTAGCTCTGAAGCGGGCGATGTTGAGCAGCTTGCCGTCAGTTCTGGTGTGTATATATATCTTAATATATCGACGCTGAAAATTTCATTAAATTCAGTTAATTTCATGATTTTTGGTATTTTTTTCTTTCTTTCGGCGGGGTGACATACGATGGTGGAATTTAGGTCGGTTAAGTTAAATTTCATCATACAAAACGCTGAATTCAAACCCCCTTAGTTTGCTTGACTATCGGAAACGATGCTTGACACCCAGCAGGATAATCTAACAACCTTTAAACATGTTAACGGGCGGAGGAACCTCTCCATAGACAAAATGTCATCTCACAATCCTTCACTAAGACAGACGATAACACGTATATTTAAATGTCAGATATGATCCGATTAAACTCGACTGACTGACTTAAAAAAAAAAAAAAAAAAAAAAACAGAAAATACTCATAATACATAGTTTTTTTTAAAATTTTGCATCAATCCTAATATATAATTATCATATAATATTTTAATATATAATTAATATATAATATTTAATCTATTTAAATTTTAAAAGAAAAAAAAAGTACTCATAAAAGATATTTTCTTAAATTTTCCCATCAATCCTAATAGATAATTTAGGATAATTTTTTATTTGCTTATTTACTGGTCCATATATTTATTTAATAGATTTTATTTTTTACAATTGAACAAAAAGAAAAAAAAAATTAAATTAGAGAACAAAGGAAAAAAACACAAAAAAAAAGAAAGGAAAAAGAAAAGAAAAAAGAAAACAAAAGCTAAGTATATAATTTTTTCTATTGACGGTTTTTATTTTGAATTTGACATGGCTACAATTTTGCAACATTGACCGGATGACAAACAGACAATATTGGATACATTCGTTCTCAACAGACATTCAAAAAAAAAAAGAAATTACAGTTATTCGCCCATTTCATCCATAACATGAGGAAAAAAGAAAGGAGAGAAGAAGAAAGAAAAAAAAAGAGAGGAAAAAGAAATAAGAAGAGAAATTATAACCACACAAATAAAAACGTAAGCACATCCATTTCTGATACGAAACTCTGATGATGAAGTTTATGCTTCGAAATTGATAAGACAAAAATAACATCTTTCTGTTTTTATTTTTCATACGCATTGCATTTGCCTTCAAATTACTAATATATTATAGAATATATTTGGATCTGAGTATTCATTGTGATCATAAATAGTTACGAGGAAAATAGACGGTTTCGGTTGATGTGTTGTGTATTGATTCCAATTGAAACGGAAGTATCGTTCCGCCATTGTTCTAGGAAACGGAAGTACAGTTTCGGCCATGTTGGACTTGTTGTAATAGTTTCCATTGGTTTTTGGTAATAGTCAAGTTCCAACGTCCGTTTCGTCACTGAATTATTCACGGTGTTACATAGGCATCAATTTAAGAAGAAATGTTGTACAGTGGAGTGTTGCATGTCATGGATTGCTCAGCCACCAGGCTTCCATTCTTAAACATCACGGGCCGCCACCCATGGCCAACAGTGGTCCATTGGCGGGGGGGTCTCACCCCTCTACAGAAGTGAAGTCGGGGGTATTCTTTCGCACAAGCCGACAGGGTGGCATCATGTTTTCCGACCATTTCTGACAAGTGTCTTTATATATTTACCCAACACCTCAGCACGTGCAGTGGCGCGACAAAAGGTCAATTTTTCCTTCTCCTAGATTGGTTGCCACAAATAAGTAGATTTCACTTCTCTGTGTAAACAGTTTAAACTTAAAGCTCTATTCTTACCTTTCAATCATGTTTGGTGCCAGCCATTGCTGTCTCGAGTATTTGATTAAATTCTTCTAATCTTTTCATTGGGGAGGGGTTACCCCCACTGCAGAGGTGCAGTCGGAATATTCTTCTCGCCAGCCAAAGGGTGGCATCATGTTTGGTGCCAACCATTTCTGTCTCGAGTCTTTGATTAAATTCTTCAAATCTTTTCTGACTTGTCTTATGATATGTTCCATTTATGGAGACCGCCATTCGGGTGGGGTGGGGGTCTTACACCTCTGCAGAGGTGCAGTCGGTATTTTCTTTTCCCCAAGCCGAAAGGGTAGCATCATGTTTGGTGTCGACCATTTCTGTCTCGAATCTTTGATTAAATTCTTCTAATCTTTTCTGACTTGCTTTATGATTTGTTCCATTTATGGAGGCCGCCATTCGGGTCGGGTGGGGGTCTTACCCTCTGCAGAGGTGCAGTCGGTATTTTCTTTTCCCCAAGCCGAAAGGTAGCATCATGTTTGGTGCCAACCATTTCTGTCTCGAATATTTGATTAAATTCTTCAAATCATTTCTGACGTGTTTTATTTTTGCAGCCATTTCTGTAGTCCGCCATTTTAACTGATTGGTCGACTTTTAAGTAAGTCTTTTTTCCTATTTAGGCGTTAATCTAATGTTCAATTTACATCTTCAATCGTGTTTGGTGTCGGTATAATTTTAGTCCCATTAATTCCGTAGAGTATTTCAGTTTGATATTCAGTCAATAGAATTTAGCAAAACTTGTCTTAATAACCCAAGAGAGAATGGAGGCCGACGAACAGCGATAATTCCGCACAAGGATCGTCTAAAGGTGGAGATATAGATGTCTTTTTTCTTTAAATGTATTCTTAATTTTGGGGAAGTATCGGATGAATTATTTAACAGAATTTGATCTATATACAGATACTGTGCAGATATTGCATCAGTTCTTTGCAAAGAGTCACCTCTCTTTTTCCCCCTTTTTTAAAGGTTTACGTGAAAAGATAGTAAAAATGGGAAATGCCTATGGAGGTGGAGATATAGATGTCTTTTTTCTTTAAATGTATTTTAATAGATGCGATTTTTCGGTATATACTACTGCCCCTCCCCCAGACAGGACAACCTGATCTGTTTTGGTTTGTTTGTTTTGTTTTACGGCATATCAACCTCAGTGGGTCATTTAATGCCGATAAAGTTTGGAAATAAATCAATTCTTAATGGATAATACAATTTTTTTATAAATACATTTTTCTATTTAACCCATAGATGGGACCCTAACAGGTACGACCACTCCGGGTCAGAGTGGACCAGGGAGCAATTGTGATGAAGGGGTGCTCCACATTCCCCAAACCTCCAAAACTGGAACCTCACCATCAGATAGAGTTTAACGTCATTCCCAGGACATGTAGACACGCAGCAACCGCCTTCTAGCACTCATATGATAAAAAAGGGGTTGGGAATTGCCATAAAGGCAATAGGGTTGGGGAAATCATATAGGTGCTAGGGCTTGATGTGACAGCCGATTGATCGGAGGGGGCCAACCTGATCTGTGTATATACAATTGTTTTCAGTGGTATATCACTTCATCTCTATTGCTCCCTGATCCACTAAAATGTACTACCATGAGTGGTAGTACGTGTCAGAGTCCCATATATGGATTAAATAGAAAAACATGAATTTTTGAAAATAATTGTGTATCCATTAGAATTAATTCATTTCAAAACTTTATCGGCATTAAATGAGCCACTGAGGTTAGTATGCCGTAAAACAAATCTAACCAAAACCAAACCAATAACCATGTGTATCTGTTAGGAAGACCTAACAAAAATAGAGTTGTTCCCCTTTGATCAGTAGGGGACTGATGGGAACCCGGAAGTGGGGTTTCCGCCATGTTACTTTTGAATTGGGTTTGGTTGTGAGTGGATGCACGTGCAGAGCACGGTTGAGCAAGTAAAGTCACTTTTAGGGTAGAAGCATTCTCTACCCTGTGTTAAATAAAAGCCTTGTTAATTTTACAAATAACCTGGTCTAGTATTATCATTCCATCATCCGTATTTGATCTGTATTTAAAAAAACATAACCGTATCCCTGTCAATATCAAATATTGTACAGCACATTTCATCATCATCATCATCATCATCATCATCATCATGTCGCGTTATTAGCACAGATATCCATGATAATCTCTCTCCATCCGTCCCTATCGCTAATCATTCTCTGGGGGTCCTCTATGCAGCATCCTGTATCCGCGCAGAGCTGATCGATGTACGTCTTTGCTGGTCGGCCCACACTGGCGCGCCCATGTGCTGGCTTCCACAGGAGGACGTCGCTTATGAGTTCGTCCTTGCTTCTCCAGCAGTGTCCCGCGTCTCTTATCCGTCTTACTCGGATGGTTTGGGTGATATGTGACAGGTGGCCGTACAGCTGCTTTCTCGTAGGGTGTTGTTTCCACGTCTTGTTCAGGATCACCCGCAGCATTCTTGTGCAGCTCCCATCTAGTGTATTCTCTAGTCGCTTCGTTGGGGTCCAGGTGGTGCAGCCATACAGCAGCACTGACACGACAACGGCCTGGAAGAACTGTCTTTCTAACTTGTCTGTGAGATTGGGTTTAGTGACATCTCCACCATCGATGTCAAACACCTAAACTCGGTAGAACAATTTAGATACTTAGGCAGTAACATCTCCTCCACAGAAAACGACGTTAATACACGTATAGGAAAGGTATGGGCCGTTAGAAATAAATTATCGGTCATATGGATACAGCACATTTAGCGATACGGAATAAGCAGAATTGACTTCTTTACGACGAAATTAGATATCCACTGTTTCGAGCCTTTGGGGAAACACCAGCGCTGATTAATAGAAGCAATATGAATATAATATTTCATGGATAGCTAGCTCGCCACTTAACTCGAGCTGGTAACAGCCTAGTGGATATGGGCATGGAGAATGCCAACTAGTTCAGAAGGACACATTCTGAAATTAGATTTAGACGAAATCAAATGGGGCTCAGAATTCTTAATAAAGCGACATGCTGTTAAAATCGCCGGCCATCACTAACTGTTGTGGGGTTTTAAGGGGTCAAAATAAGACAAACATGACGGGTAACAATGTAGACAAATGTATTTAACAATCGAGTAGAAATTTACAGCTAAGAAAGTGGATATTGCGTCCGACCAATATAGTTACGAGCTGACTCGCATTTGCTTCCGTCAAGCCACAATTGTTCCTATTACTTATAGTAGCAGTCGGCGCATTCCATTATTGTCCATAGGTTATATCACCTATAACACTAACGATGTGAGGCCATGCCCGTATTTAAAACCATAGAATTAGAAATCAATGATATTAACTATACATTTAAAATTTACAATATCAATATGCAAATTAGCCTTCCAGTTCACATCTGTTTTGACCTGTTTTATTAGAGACAAAATTGTGGCTATACATTTTTTTTTAAATGACATATTGTCAATCATTAATTTTAATTAGTATTTTTTTTTAAATCTTTTAATTTTTAAAATTTTTCTTTTCACAACTCAATTCAGTTGTCATTTCTAGCACAGTACTAATGAAAGACGCTCTTAGTGTAATAGTTATCATTACAGAAAATAGACACAACAACCAGAGTTCAATTCCTGAACAAGGCTCTGTGCATTTCACATACAATTAATATCCTTGGGAAAGGTATGTATCCAACTATTCTTCCTCCAGATATGGGTAAATAGTAGGGCAAACTGAGCTCTTTAACCTTAGTTTGTCAATCAATCTAGGAGAAGGATTCTGAATTCCAACGTGTTAAACTCCACTTAAACCTTTAATCACATCCTGCTCATGCAGAGGGTTTGGGTAAATACATACTAATGAAAGATATTAAAAAACACATATCAGTACACTTGCATGTTAGGATTGGTTTGGTTTGTTTTGTTTTACGGCATATCAACCTCAGTGGGTCATTTAATGCCGATAAAGTTTTGAAATAAATAAATTCTTAATGGATAATACAATTTTTTTATAAATACATTTTTCTATTTAACCCATAGATGGGACCCTAACAGGTACTACCACTCCGGGTCAGAGTGGACCAGGGAGCAATGGTGATGAAGGGGTGTTCCACATTCCCCAAACCTCCAAAACTGGAACCTCACCATCAGATAGAGTTTAACGTCATTCCCAGGACATGTAGACCCGCAGCCACCGCCTTCTAGCACCCATATGATAAAAAGGGGTTGGGGCTTGCCATGAAGGCAATAGGGTTGGGAAAATCATATAGGTGCTAGGGCTTGACCTGACCAGCCGATTGATCGGAGGGAGCCTCTCCGACCGCCCGTCTAGCCTAAGATAGGGCCAAAGTGGAGTATTGCATGTCATGAACTGCTCATCCACTTGGGCTCTATCCTTAAACATCACGGGTCGCCACCCATGGCCAAAAGGTGGCCCCATTGGGGAAGTCTTACCCTTCTGCAGAGGTGCAGTCGGTGCATTCTAATGCCCCAGCCGACAGGGCGGTGTTAGGATTGGTGTACAATGAATACCACAGACCCAACCAACGACTGACCTCAGGTTTCCAAACTCATAGTTCTCCTTCTCCTAGACTGGTTACCTATCCAAGGTTAAAGAACCCTGGCCCAACTATTTTACCCATAGCTGAGGGAGAGTAGTTGAATTCATACCTTTTCCAAGGGTATTAGCGCTATGGGAATTGTAGCTTCCTCCAGGATTTGAACTCGATTCGACAAGTCCATTTCCTACAACTTTAACTATTACACCATACACCCCGCAACTATTATACTTAATTGCTATCAAAAACATATTATTATAATGGAGATTGTGTGTTTTTCTGTCTGTAACCGAAACTATATTACTAATCGAGTCACACATTCACGTAGTTATTTACATCACATTCTCCATGAACCTCAATTATTAATAAAATTATCTTACATTATTAATACTGTTGACCATATCTACATTCTAATAACATGCAATTGTATTTATATATACAACAAAATGGCGGTTTGCAGTGTGAATGGGAAGGCTAATTTACATATTAATATTACAAATTTGATTTTAATAAATATGTGCTTAGTATTATTGATTTTTAATTGTTTGGTTTTATCTTAATGAATATTATAAAAAGTCTTGGGAATAAATCTTAAAAGAAATCCATTAACAATATTAACTGTAATTCTATTCTTTACTCTTTATCCTAATTTAACTAAATAGTTAAATTATGAAAATTTAGCAATGAAAGACGGGAGTGAAGAAAAAGCAAGTTTTAGTTGTTCCCTCTCTTATTCAAATCTTTTTATCGGCGTCTTATTTAGTTCCATTACCCTTTCTAAGTTAACATATTTTATTATATTAAAATTAAAAATATTTGCACCCGGAGGGTGCATATAATTGCTAGTTCCTATAAAAAAGAAAATGTAAGTGATATTTTATATATGTATATATTGAATTGATATTTTTAAAAGTGAGAGAATATTTAAATTTAATCTTAAAATTCAGTATACAGAGTTTAACTAATTTTTACATCAAATTTAAACGAAAAAGCTGAAACGTCATTGTTTTTACATGACCCAAAAGATAACAAGAATTTATTTAAATTTTAATATAATGAAATATATTAATTTAAAAGACTAACCAAATTAAATGAGAACGCATATAAAAATAATAAGTTCTAACCCAAAAAGACAAATCCACGACCGCCCTATCCGCTGGGGCGTTAGAATGCACGACTGCACCTCTGCATAGGGGTAAGACTCCCCCAATGGGGCCACCTGTTGGCCGTGGGTTGCGACCCGTGATGCTTAAGGATAGAGCCCAGGTGGATGAGCAGTTCATGACATGCAATACTCCACTTTGGCCCTATCTTGGGCTAGACGGGCGGTCGGAGAGGCCCCCTCCGATCAATCGGCTGGTCACGCCAAGCCCTAGCACCTATATGATTTTCCCAACCCTATTGCCCTTATGGAAATCCCCAACCCCTTTTTATCATATGGGTGCTAGAAGCGATGGCTGCGGGTCTGCATGTCCTGGGAATGACGTTAAAACTCTATCTGATGGTGAGGTTCCAGTTTCTGGAGGTTTGGGGGAATGTGGAGCACCCCTTCATCACCATTGCTCCCTGGTCCACTCTGACCGGAGTGGTGGTACCTGTTAGGGTCCCATCTATGGGTTAAATAGAAAAATGTATTTATAAAAAAATTGTATTATCCATTAAGAATTGATTTATTTCAAAACTTTATCGGCATTAAATGACCAACTGAGGTTGATATGCCGTAAAACAAAACAAAACAAAACAAACAAATCCACGAACAGAGATCGCGCGAAACCGGATTCCATAAAATCGAAAATACAAATCGATCTTAAAAACAAATTGCCAATTCCTTTGAATAAAAAAAAAAACACTGAACTATATTTTACATGACAAGAGGTCATTGAGGGAAACGTCAAGGAGTAACCCAAGGAAAAACAAGGAATGGAGAGCGCAGGCAGTTGGAAAAGGCATCGCGACGGGGGAAACTTCAATTTGTATTATTAATGGCTTTGATATCGAAAGAAATCTTCTGTATCTAATGTGGAGATCTTCACTGCTTCAAAATGGCTCCCTTCATGAATTTATGCATAGGACTCGCGTCAAATAAGAAAAGAAAAGAGAGAAGAAGAAAAAATAACAGCAAAAGAAACAGAAAGTTGCGATAATGGCGGGAAGGCTATAACAGAAGTTATGACATTGGTAATACATTGTGTCAATGGAGGACGAGTGTTTATGATGAAGAGGAAAAAGGAAAGATGAACTCAAGAGAAATAAAAGCGGTTGGTTGGAAGAATTGAAAGACTCGTCGACCCATCGACAAATACGGGCCAATACATATATGTATATACGTAAATAAAAAGATGGGAAAGGTGGAAATAAATATGAACACACTGTGAATAGATAAATATGAACCTGGAAGATAGATAGATAGATAGATAGATATGAACCAGGGGATAGAGTGTGGGGGACGATTTTGTAGATAGACAGATAGATTGATTGATATATAGTATCTATATATAGGTATATATTATATATTAGATAGATGAGATGATAGATATGGATAGAGTAGGAGGTATGAACCAATGGGGAAAGAGCGTAGATAGAGTAGATATATAGATAGAGTATGAACCTGGGGAAAGAATAGATAGATAGCGATATGTACATATGGATATTGAAACCTGGGGACGATAGATAGATAGATCATATGAGAGTTGAACGCTGGGTGAAAGATAGACTAGATTACGATAGATTGAAGTATATTATATATATATATATATATATTAGTAGTATATATAGATAGATAGATAGATAGATAGATATGATAGGATTACTGAAACCTGGGAAAGATAGATAGAGAGATAGATAGATAGTATATGAACGCAGGGGAATAGATATATAGATAAGATAGTATTACTATATTATAATATATGATATATACTATATATTACTTAGTATTAGAGAGAGGCAAGAGAGGAGAGAGAGAGGAGAGAGAGCAGATAGAGTAGATACGTGTAAGCCTGGGGAAAGAAATAGATAGATACAGATAAGATAGATACATATGAACCAGGGGATAGATAGATAGATTAGATTGACTATACTAAGATAGTATAATACTATAATATAAGATAGACTGAGATTACGATAGATTAGATAGATATTGAACCCTGGGGAAAGATTGATAGATTAAAGATAGATAGATAGTGAACCGAGGGTTGAGTGAGATAGTATAAGATAGATAGATTGATATATGAGGATATGATATTATATAATATAGTATACGTGATCATATTATATATATATAGGCGTATATACGGAGAGAGAGAGCGAGAAGAGAGAGAGATAGAAGTGATCAGTGAGAGGAACAATTAATAAAATAAATACAAAAATATTCTGCCCTTTGCCTTGGGTTTTCGTTTTTGTTCATTCTTCGTATATATTATATATATACAATATATAGTAGTAGTTATCATATAGTATATATTATATGTATATATATATATATATATATAATATACTACTATATGTATATATGAGTGTGTGTGGTGGTGTGTGTGTGTGTGTGTGTAATTGCTTTAGTGTTGCTGTGCTATGTCTAGTGTGTGTGTGTAGCGTGTGTGGGTACGTGTGTGTAGATGAGTGTGGTGTTGTTTTTGATATTATAGTAGTGATATACGTATATAGTACAATTAGTAGTATATAGTACTACCTATATTGATTTGGGATTTAGTATGAGAAATGTAGGGAAGAGAAATATAAGAAAAACTCATTTTTTATTTCGTAGATATTTTCGAGTGGCCTATTACCCTTCTTCAGAATGAAGAGAATGGCTGATCTGTCGCTTTTTTGGCATCAATAAATACTTCTTCGTTGATGTTGGCTGGTATCATCCGTGAATATATATATATAGTATATATATATATATATATATGATATATATATGTGTGTGTGTGGTGTGTGTTTAAGCAGCATCCTACAAAAACGTGCGATGTACGTCCATATACATCTTAGACACCATAAACCGTCCAAATACAGCACAAACACAAGAATTAATATATACTTAGATATATATATATATACTATATATATATATATACATTTGTGTATATGTGTGTGTGTGTGTAGATGTACTTGATAGATGAGGGGGATAGAAACAGCTGGGATAGATATATAGATAGATAGATACGATAGAATAGATATAAGGGTCATAGTCTGGTAAATAGTGCTCAAGTACCTTTAATAGAGTAATTTATATATATACTTAACGTCAACGTGAACATAGAGTGAACAGCACCTTGTTTTATTATATATTATATATATATATATATAGTATATATATCTTATATATATATATATATAGTAGTAACAACTGTATCTCTGATGATTAAAAGTTTCATTGGAAATCGATAAGACAAAAAAATAATTTTTGTTTTCATTTTTTATACGCATTTGTATAGCTTTTCAAATTTAATATATTCATTAAGCATATTTAACAATGCTTGTCAAGCAATTAACCATTACTTTTATACACACCACACACACACACACACACACACCACACACACACTATATAATATTATATACTATACTAGGTATATGAAAAACAAAATTTTTTTTCGATGAAACAAGAAATACAGTGCTCAATGGCACAGTTTGTAAAGAGCTTAATATTTATTTTATTTTTACAAATGTTTCAATAGATCAATTGTCATCATATGGCAGCGACCGCGGTTCATGGCTAAAAGCAATTCCATCCAGGCTGAGGAGCAATGATCCTATGGTGTTTGTTGGAGTGTTCTTAACTCAATGTCAGCATTTAGGATTATAAAATACAGTCGGTTAGTTTTACGGACGCTGTTATTTTATATATATAATATAATATAAAAAAAAAAAAAAAAAAAAAAATCTATATATATAATGTAAGACCGTTAGACAAGAGTAAAGTAAATGTTATATTAAATAAATAAAGATACAATGATTATAAATAAATAATATATATATTACGATTAAAAAAATTTAATTTGAAAAAGAATTAGATTTGACAAGGGCTTAGGAAAAGGCATTGGCCATTTGCCAGGGCCGAGATGTAAATTTATGATTAAATCTTTACAAGTTTATAAGACTTCCACACTAGATACTTCACAAATGCATCAGAAACACAGACACGAGACGCACAGGATGGTACAGGCGTTTACGAACCCTGACTGATGAAAATAGAAGGGTTTCTATCTCAGCCGTAAGTGGCCTACTAATTCTGACCACACTGAGGAGGCGTGAATTTATGTTCCAAAACAGCACGGTGGGTGTGAGTTATGACATATATATATATATATTACATATATATATATATATATATTTATGTAATATATATATATAATACACTATTGCTTGAACATATAGTATATATTTATATAATATATATATATATATAGTCGGGGCGGCCTAAAATGGTATCAGCCAGTCACCGAGGAGCTCTGATCGCCTCAAATCAATAGCGCTAGACGCAGGGAGCATTGTTTTTTGGCATTTGTGGTGGAGCCGCGCCAAACCTTACCAATTCAGCTCCTCCTTATTTACGCGCACAGATCAGCTAGGTGCTATTCATTTACGTGCTGAGGCGAGAAATCCTGGTTATCGACT
>CM042173.1:29160270-29184548 GCA_023376005.1 Doryteuthis pealeii | reverse complement strand
ACTCGATACAGTTTTTCCTTAGAGGGTCCTCTAGACCGGTGCTGGTTCGTGGAGTACTACCCACCAGTCCGCAGGTACCACACATGAATCTCTGTTGTTAGTGGCACCACTGTTACATAATCTATGCGGTTGCATAAGATTATTGTCAATCCCCTGTATTTCTAAAGGGATGGCCCCTTTTCATATCATGGGCGGGACTTTCCATGGAAGATTACAGAAAGCCCCCGAAATACGTGAAGTCACGTGGGACCTGGTTGGGTCATCAGTTTCAGTTGGACGTCAGGCAGAGAAGATGTGCTGCCTTAACTGGAACTCACCTGCATACGCGCGCTATGTTTAGTTACATGAAATGTTTAGTAAAGTAAATAAAAGCTTACGAAAATAACACGGTTTTGTGGTTGGTGAATGTCTTGGTAACAAGACTGATCTAGAAGAAGAAATGAGTTAAGTGCGACCACCAAGACGAAGTCCAGACGCTAGAAGAGACGTAAGATAGAAAAGATGAACAGCAGAAGAATAGAAGAAGGTAAAGGAGGGTATACAACACCACCACATTTTTCTATTTTTGTTCGTGAATAGCTGAATCTCCATTTTCCTAGGAGAAGAATGGGTAGACGTGGTTCGCATGAGTGGCCGGTCAGAAGTACTGATTCAACACCCTGCTACTTTTTGGGAGAGGGGCGATTGGTTGAAGGTCCAATTCCACCCAACGACACCAACTTCTTTGGAAGAACTTGAAATGCTACCACAAGACTTATGCGGTTCCACAAAACTTCCTGGCAAAATCAGTTGATGCGATCAGATGTCTATTCTTCTAATATTCATTTTTCGTAAAATATGATGATTCAGGAATACATTATAAGATTTTTAATATATATATATATATATATATATATATATATATATATAACCACACTGATGAGGAGTGATACTCCGAAACACGTGTCTGTGGATTACTTATTTATTATATATGCTCCCACTTTGGTCGAGCACTTTAAATAGGGATTTAATTGCGAATTCACCGTATCTGGCGCGCAGCTAAGCCCCGCTTTGTTTATATATGTTTGAGGCCTCTAGTGAATTCATTTCCGCTTAGAAATGTAGCGATTAAATATTCTCCAATATTTGACAGCTGCCTCTGGGCGTGTGGGTAAGAGGATTGGTGAACGAAAGTTCATTCGGGTCTCAAACCCGGCCAGGGGTAGCTGTTAAACGGTATAACCACACCGATGAGGAGTGATACTCCGAAACACGCGTTTGTGGATTACTTATTTATTATATATATCTATCTATATATATCCAGAGTGATTGTAAAGTTTTTTGTTTTTTAATGCATTTTCACTTAGCGCTAATACCCTTGGGAAAGGTATGAATCCTACTCTCCCTCAAGCTATGGGTAAATAGTAGGGCAGACTGGGCTCTTTAAATCTTAGCTAGGAAACCGGTCTAGGAGAAGGAAAACTCTGAATTCAAACCTGTTAAACATCGCTTCACCTTGTGTCACATCCTGCTAGTGCAGAGTGGTTGGTAAACACACACACACATACACACACACACACACACACATATATATATATATATATATATATATATACATATATATATATATATATAGTGTGGGATGGTCACTGTTTCAGCTTTTGCTGGAACGGTGTACCAAAGGCAGTATTATTGGAAGAGTGCTCAATATAGAATAGAGCTGTTATATAATATAATAAGATAAATATATAAAGGTTTTACATATCTATTTATTTGGTTCTTCACCTGACGATTGCCTCTCATGAAACCAATATGGTCGTGAACGTTCCTTTGTCACCAAATAAATAGATTTGTAAAACCTTTATATATCTATTTTATTATATATATATATATATATATATATATATATATATATATATATATATATATATATATATATTAGGCATTAGATAACCCACAATGATTAATATGCCATTAATTCAAGAAAACATTTTTAAATAACTCTGCACATTACATGATGAAAAAGTTGTCTCTCTCACTTCACCCTCTTCATATTTCCTTATTTTTAACATCTATACATATATAAAGGGCAGTGGTGTGTATATGTATGTCCGGAGTAAACTTCGAAAATAAAGCAATTAACGACAAAGTAATTATATACACATTAAATATCACCAGGGCTTGGTTTTTGAGCAAAAATAATAGAGATTTGATTTATATTTGTGAAGATAATTAAAAAATAAAATTTAAATGATAACAGCATGGATTTTTTTTCATTTAATATTTTAGATAGTAGACATTAACATTTGTTTTCTGAGTAGCTGGATCAATGCAAGGTCTATTTTTTTACATAGGGATTTAAATGGATCATCCCATGAGGATTCAACTCTCGATTCAGTAATAATGCGATGCCGGGTAGCCGTTGCTAGTAATACAATAAATTGATGACACCATGTTTTCTATCCTTTGTCTCTTTTTATTTATTTCTTGGCAATTTCCTTCGTCATTCTACTTCATTTTCTTCTCTCAGTCCCTTACACACACACACACACACACTCTCTCTCTTCTCTCTCTCTCTCTCCCCTCTCTCTCTCTCTCTCTCTCTCTCTTTAATTCTGTTTGCCTCTCTCTTTCTCTCTCTACATTCGTTCATTCTCACTCACACGCACACACACACTCTCTCTCTCTCTCTCTCTCTCTCTCTCTCTCTCTCTCTCTTTTGCTATTTATTTGTTGGCAACTTTTATCTACCTCTCATCTCCTCTCTCTCTCTCTTCTCTCCCCTCTCTCTCTCTCTCTCTCTCTCTCTCTCTCTCTCTCTTAGGCTGTTTGCCTGTCTCTCTTTCTCTCTATATATATTCTTTCATTCTCACTCACACACACACACTCTCTCTCTCCCTTTCACTTTTTTCCTATTTATTTGTTGGCAACCGTTATCCCTCCTCTCTCTCTCTCTCTCTCTCTCTCTCTCTCTCTCTCTCTCTCTCTCTCTCTCTCTTTCTCTCCTTGTCCCTTTCCCCCTATTTACTGTTGTGGCCAATTTCCTTCGTCTTCCTACATCATTTCCTTCTCTCTCTCTCCCTCCCTCCCCCCTCTCTCTCTCTCTCTCTGTTTGCCTGTCTCTCTTTCTCTCTCTACATTCTTTCATTCTCACTCACACACACACACACACTCTCTCTCTCTTCTCTCTCTCTCTCCCTTTCTCCTTTTTTCTATTTATTTGTTGGCAACCTTTATTCCCCCTCTCTCTCATCCCCTTTCCCTACCTCTCATCCTCTCTCTTTCTCCTCTCTCTTTCTCTGTCTGTCTGTCTCTCCCTCTCTCTTTCTCTCTCTCTGCTTGTCTCTGTCTTCTCTCCCCCCCTCTCTCTCTCTCACTCTTTCTCTACTTTCTCTCCCCTTGTCTACCTTCCCCTTTTTTCCTATTCACTGTTGTTGACAATTTCCTTCGACTTCCTACATTCTTTCCTTCTCTTTCCCCCTCCCTCTCTCTCTCTCTTCTCTCTCTCTCTCTCTCTCTCGCTCTCTCTCACTTTACATTCTCTCCCTTTCCTCTTTTTTCCCTATTACTGTTATTGGCAATTTCCTTTCTGTCGATATCACCTTCGTCTTTATATTTCCTTTTTCTTTCCTTTCCTTCTCTCTCTCTCTCTCTCTCTCTCTCTCTCTCTCTCTCTCTTCTCTCTCTCTCTCTCTCCTGGCTCGTTTTTCCTATTTATTTGTTGGATACCTTTTCTCATCCACTCACTCTATCTCCCTCTCTTTCTCTACCTTATCTCTCTTTCTCTTTTTTCTCTCTCTTTCGTTTTTCTTTCTGTCTCTCTCCCCCTCCCTCTCTCTGTCTCTGTCTCTGTCTCTCGCTGTCTGTTTGTCTGTTCTGTCTGTCTGTCTTGTCTGCTCTCTCCTCTCTCTCTCTCT
This sequence comes from Doryteuthis pealeii, assembly GCA_023376005.1. Taxonomy (NCBI): domain Eukaryota; kingdom Metazoa; phylum Mollusca; class Cephalopoda; order Myopsida; family Loliginidae; genus Doryteuthis; species Doryteuthis pealeii. The sequence continues at coordinate 29,180,652 of CM042173.1, read as the reverse complement.
CTAAGGCTGTTTGCCTGTCTCTCTTTCTCTCTCTACATTCTTTCACTTTCACTCACACACACACACATTCTCTCTCTCTCTCTCCTCTCTCTCTCTCTCTCTCTCTCTCTCTCTCTCTCTCTCTCCCTTTTCACTTTTTTCCTATTTATTTGTTGGCAACCTTTATCCCACTCTTCTCATCCTTTCCCTACCTCTCATCCCCTCTCTCCCCCTCTCTCTCTCTCCCTCTCCCTCTCTTCTCCTCCTCCCTCTCTCTCTCCTCCCTCTCTCTCTCTCTCTTTCTCTCTCTAGCCCCCCCCTCTCTCTCTCTCTTGTCCCTTTTCCCCTATTTACTGTGAGGCGAATTTCCTTTAGAGATAAAACCACAAAATATCACAAACATATTGAACGTCAACTTGATTTATCGTTGGGTTATTAAAGAACCTTACAAAGCCATAAACAAAAACTACCTCCCCCCTCTACTTTTTCTCTAGATAATTTGGCTCTTCTTTAGACGATCAGTTAACCCCTTGGGTTGCCGCTAAAATAGCGGTCCATGATGATACTGATACAGCTATTTAGATGAAGGGCTCTAATTTGCATATCATAGTTCATCTATGTTATATCAAGACGTTAATTTGGTATGTTTTCTTTCTATCTTTTCTTTTTCTTGTTTTTTTCTGTTTTGGTTTGTTTTGGTTTATTTTGTTTTACGGCATATCAACCTCAGTGGGTCATTTAATGCCGATAAAGTTTTGAAATAAATCAATTCTTAATAGATAATGCAATTTTAAAAAAAAAACATTTTTCTATTTAACCCATAGATGGGACCCTAACAGGTACTACCACTCCGGGTCAGAGTGGACCAGGGAGCAATGGTGATGAAGGGGTGCACCACATTCCCCAAACCTCCAAAACTGGAGTCTCACCATCCGATAGAGTTAACGTCATTCCCAGGACATGTAGACCCGCAGCCACCGCCTTCTAGCACCCATATGATAAAAAGAGGTGGGGATTGCCATAAGGGCAATAGGGTTGGGAAAATCATATAGGTGCTAGGGCTTGACGTGACCAGCCAATTGATTGGAGGGAGCCTCTCCGACCGCCCGTCTAGCCCAAGATAGGGCCAAAGTGGAGTATAGCATGTCATGAACTGCTCATCCACCTGGGCTCTATCCTTAAGCATCACGGGTCGCCACCCACGGCCAACAGGTGGCCCCATTGGGGGAGTCTTACCCCTCTGCAGAAGTGAAGTCGGTGCATTCTAACGCCCCAGCCGACAGGGCGGCCATGTTAATTTCTTAAGCTTTTTATTTCCTTAACTAAACATTTCATGTAACTAAATATCTGACTAACATATCGCGCATATGCAATGTGAGTTCCAGTTAAGGCAGGACATCCTCTCTGCCCGAGGTCCAACTGAAAACTGAGGAACCAACCAGGTCCCACGTGACTTCACGTATTTTCGCGGGCTTTCTGTAATATTCAATGGAAAGTCCCGCCCGTGATATGAAAAGGGCCATCCCTTTAGAAATACAGGGGATTGACAATAATCTTAAGCAACCGCATAGATTATGTAACAAAAGCATGAATCCATGTTTTTATTATGCGTTTATATACAAGAAATGTAGGAAGCTCGTGGTGTAATGGTTAAAGTCATGGAAAATGGACTCGTCGCCCCGAGTTCAAATCCTGGACGTGCTAATTGCATTTCACTTAGCGCTAATACCCTTGGGAAAGGTATGAATCCTACTCTCCCTCCAGCTATGGGTAAATAGTAAGGCAGACTGGGCTTTTTAACCTTGGTTAGGCAACCGGTCTAGGAGAAGGACAACTCTGAATTTAAACCTGTTGAACTCCGCTTTAGAAATTGACCTTATGTCGCATCCTGCTCGTGCGGAGGGGTTGGTAAATATATATATATATATATATATACAATAAATGGTTTGGTTAAAATAAATAAAAAATAAAATAGAATAAATAAATAAATAAATTATCTGCATATGTGCAAGTGACTCTGCAGGTCAATTTCTGAGTGACAGTCTGTAATGCTTTCTGGGGCTGCTAGCTTTACTCTCTCTCTCTCTCTCTCTCTCTCTCTCTCTCTCTCTCTCTCTCTTTGCTGTAGAGGCTACTCTCCTCTCCGCATCACCCCTCTCCCTGTCTTGTTTAACGTTACAAGCGCCAGGCTGCTCGATATTTTGCATCTACCTTCCACGAGTTTGTGTCAATGTGGCATATCCTCACGTGTTTCTATATATGAAGTGATTGAAAAGGAACACTCTAAGGTTATCTCACCATGCTGCAGGATAGTTTTTGGTAATAACACAAGGCAAAACGTTTTTCTCATGAGGTATTTTTATTTTCCTCCAAGTCAAACTGCCTTGAGTGAGAGACACGTCTCACTCAGTCACCGCTTCGCTCTAAAATGACTCCACACTCTCCTCTCACTCATATTCTTCTACACTTCGCCACGTGACATCTCTTGACTAGGAAATCGCGAATGTCACGTTGTGCTGGTTCATCCTAAAAAATGCCAAGCTTTTACACGCCTGGCTCTTTCTATTCTCTCTCTGTCTCTGTCTGTCTGTCTGTTGTCTGTCTCTCTCTCTCTCTGTCTCTCTGTCTCTCTCTCTCTCTGTCTCTCTTTCTACCTTTTCTCCCTTGCCCGTTTTCCCCTATTTACTGTTGTGGTCAATTTCCTTCGTCTTCCTACATTATTTCATTCTCTCTCTCTCTCTCTCCCTCCCTCCCCTCTCTCTCTAAGGCTTTTTGCCTGTCTCTCTTTCTGTCTCTACATTCTGCCATTCTCACTCACACACACGCACTCTCTCTCCCTTCTCTTTTTTCCTATTTATTTGTTGGCAACCTTTTCCCCCCTCTCTCATCTCCTTCTCTACATCTCATCCTCTCTCTCTCCTCCTCCCTCTCTCTTCTCTCTCCTCTCTCTCTCTCTCTCTCTCTCTTGTCCTTTTCCCCTATTTCTGTTGTGGCCAATTTCCTTCGTCTTCCTACATCATTTCCTTCTCTCTCGCCCTCTCTCTCTCTCTCTCTCACTCTCTCTCTCTCTCCCTCTCCCCTCTCTCCTCTCTCACACCCACACACCCACCCCTATTATATTACAGGGGTATCTCTGACCACCCGTTTAGTCTAAGTGCAAAAGTGGACTGTTGCATATCATGGACTGCTCAGCCAATAAGAATCCTTCCTTAAGCATCACAGATGGCCACACACAGGATGCCCCATTGATTTTTTAAAATTGAGTAACCATCAAGAATAAATAAAACTAAACATCTTCGGCATAAAATAACCCAGCAATCGTTGACATGCTGTAAAACCCAACCAACCAAATAAGCAATAAATATGGATTTCATGTGCTGATATATCGGATTGTTCTAACACTAAAGTAAGTAAAGTCGTCGGGGTGGCCTAAAGTTCGTATCAGCCAAACAGCGAGGGAGTCTATCCCCTTTTCACTAGCGCTAGACCAAGGAGAAACCACGCTTACCATCAGCTCCTCACTTTACCGCTCAGATCACTGTACTACTCATACGGTGAGTCGGCGAGAGCCGATATCGAACCAGGAACCTTGTGGTTCCTAATCGTACACTAATCAATTGTTGTTATATCGATTTTCTCCAAAGATCTATCCTTTGTGGTGTGTTCCGCGAATTTCCTCTTGGAACTTCCGCTGTGAAAACTTTCAAGTGTTTGAAACAAGAGATTGCCAGAACTTTACTCTCAGTCTTTGAAGATAAGTCCTTTCTAGCAACAGATACTTCAGATCAAGTTGTTGCGATTACACTTAGACAAAATGATTGACCAGTAGTATTTAAATCCAACTTTTTGACTTTGGTTTTATAGAATACAATCCTATATTTCACACTCAAATAAGGATAAAAACACATAAACACATTTCTTTTCCCAAACTTAAGGAAAAAAGATTAAAACAAACACACGAACACAATCCTTTCCACAAACTTAAGGAAAAGAGATTTAAAAAATATCTATACAAAAGACAGAGTTCGAGTGGTCAATGTCTTCAACTACGTCCGCGCGTTCTCGCCCAAAAAATTAATTACCATCCGATCCTATTTAGAATTATTTAAAGAGAGAAAAAAATTAAAATTCAGACAGATCCCATCTAGCTGTCAGATAGAACACACGACCGACAGCAACAAGAAACTGCTGCCCTTGATCAGGATTGAACCTGCAATCTAGAGATAACTGTCACTTAGAACTGTCTTAACCTAACTCCTTTATCCACTAGGCCATGTGTCCAATTGGACAAGAAATACATGAAGAAGGCCGGAGGGCATATCGGCTGAAACGTTGTATAGATAACAATGAAGATGAGGAAAATACTCCAAATAACGCAGATAATCTTATTATAATGGAGATTGTGGGTTTGTCTGTCTGTAACCGAAACTATATTACTATACAAGTCACAATTCCCCTTGTTATTTACATAACATTCTCCATGATTTTATTTTTATTTAAACCTCAATTATTAATAAAATTGTTTTACATCATTAATACTGTTGACCATGTCCACATACAAATAACATGCAGTTGTATTTATCTATACAACACAATAGCGGTTTACAGGGTGAACGGGAAGGCTAATTTGCATATTGATATTTAAAATGTGATTTTAATAAATATGTGCTTAATATTATTGATTTCTAATTGTTTTGGTTTTATCGTATTGAATATGAGCAAAAATCTCGGGGATAAATCTTAAAAGAAATCCATTGACAAGAAGAAATGACTGTAATATCATTCTTTACTTCCTATTTAAACTAAATAGTTGAATTAGGAAAATTTATCAATGAAAGACGGGAGTAACGGAAAACGATGGAAGAGTTAGTTTCAAAGTTGTTCTATTTTTCAATCATACCCCCTCTGTTCCAAATCTTTTTATCTGCATACTTATTTAGTTTCATTAGCCTTTCTAATTTAGTATATTTTATTACATTAAAATTTAAATACTTGGACCCGGAGGGTGCATATATTTGCTAGTACTAATAAAGTTTCTATTAAACCCAGAGATGTGGTCAAAACAGGTACTACCTCTCCGAGTGGTAGTACCTGTGGACTTTGAAGCAATGGTTTGGAACGGGTGATCCACGTTCCCCAGACCTTCAGAATTAGAATCTCAACATTAGATAGAGTTTAACATCATGCCCAAGAAAATAAGACCCTCAGCCACTTCCTTCTAGCACCGGTATGATGAAAAAGGTTGCGGTTGCTATACAGGTGCTAGAGTTTGACGTGACGAGCCAACTGATCGAAGGACTTCTCAGGACGCCCGTCTAGCCTCAGTAAGAGCCATGGTGGTGTGTTGCATATTATAGACAGCACATCCACATGGATTCCTTCCTTAAGCATCACGCGTCGCCACCCACGGCCAACAGGTGGCCCCATTTGGGGGTTGGGTCTTATCCCACTGCAGAGGTGCAGTAGGTGTGTTCTAAATCCCCAGCCGACAGGGCTGGCAAAACGTTTGAATCCCCATAGTGTGCCTCGGGACATCAATGTAGATAAAGGATGTTGGTTGATTGCTTGGTTGGATTTTACGGCATTTCAACCCTTGTTGGGTTATTTCATGCTGAAGTTTTGTTTTATATATTCTTGATGGGTACTCAATTTTTAAAAATAGATGAACAACCCTAGAGGGTCGCATTAAAAAAATACACTTTTTTCATCGTACAACGTGTAAAAAATACCACGAAATATCCAGCCCTCATCAACCGCTAATTAGGTGTGCGGCTGATGAGGGCAGGGTACCGCATATGGTATTTTTACACGTTGTAGGATTAAAAAAGTGTGTTTTTTTATACAACTCTCTAGAAGCTCTATGTGAAAAATATAAGAACAACCGTACATTTAAAAAAGTATTTATCTAATCCTTTAACACTATTTTGCTTGATTTCATTGCTTAATGCCAGAGCCATCTTTATATTTAAAAAACACCCAGTAGTGTTACTATTTAACTCGAAGCTGAGTTAATAAGAGGGTTCATACCTTTCCCAAGGGTATTAGTCCTAAAGTGAAAGTAATATTGTAACTTAAATTCGCTTACTACGATGTCGTACCTTAACCACTACGCTACGGGGACTTCCCCATTCGAGAGATGCATTGAATCAAGTGGGATCAAGAAATGGGGGACCGGTTTATAACTTTGTTATAACACGAAACTCACCCCTTACTTTATGACCACACATATTTTCCTCCAAAAGGAAACGCGATAGAACGACTGGAGTTCCAAATCGCTGACTACTATGCCCTAGTCCAACACGTTAACCACTACACCACGGAGACTTCCCCACTCGAGAGATGCATTGAATCAAGGATCAAGAAATGGGGGACCAGTTTATATATTGGTTATAACGTGAAACTGATCCCTTACTTTATGATCAGAAATATTTATGTCCCAAAGGAAACGCAATTGCACGACTGGAGTTCCAAATCGCTGACTATTATGCCGCAGTCCAGTACGCTAACCACTACGCCACGGGAACTTCCCCACTCGAGAGATACATTAAATTAAGTGGGATCAAGAAATGGGGGACCAGTTTATAACTTGTTTATAATACGAAACTGGTCCCTTACTTTATGACCACATATATTTTTGTCCAAAAGGGAATGGAATAGAACGACTGGAGTTCCAAATCGCTGACTATTATGCCACAGTCCAGTACGCTAACCACTACGCCACGGGAACTTCCCCACTCGAGAGATGCATTAAATTAAGTGGGATCAAGAAATGGGGGACCAGTTTATAACTTGGTTATAATACGAAACTGGTCCCTTACTTTATGACCACATATATTTTTGTCCAAAAGGGAACGGAATAGGACGACTGGAGTTCCAAATCGCTGACTACTATGCCGCAGTCCAATACGCTAACCACTACGCCACGGGGACTTCAACAAATACAGCTACCGCTACTCTTGTTGTAACTACTACTTCCGATTTAGGGGAACGAGATATGCCTATTCATTGTAACAATATAATTGTATTATATTTTGGTTCCGGCCAAAGATAAACACCTGTGAAATAATGTTAATGCTTTCCTTCGATTAGCGCTATTTTAACTGTACGTATCAATAACGCTCAGTCGATGAGTTACTGTAAGAATGTTAAGCCCGAAAGCCATTGGTCTTGTTAAAGATTAGGAGGCACTGGTGATGTAACGGTTATCGTTTTAGGTAATGGAATATGGGACCAGAGTTCAAATCCTGGTTGGTTGGTTGGTTGGTTGAGTGGGTGGAATATATTATGCCGAAGACGTTTGGTTTTATTCATACTTGATGGTTGGTTGCCTTTTTGGCATGTCAACCCTTCTTGGGTTATTTTTATGTCGAAGACGTTTTGTTTTATTCATTCTTGATGGTTGGTTGAATTTTATGGCATGTCAATCCTTGTTGGGTTATTTTATGCCGAAGACGTTTTATTCTATTTATTCTTGATGGTTGGTTGGTTGGTTGGTTGGTTTTTATGGCATGTCAACTCTTCTTGGGTTATTTTATGCCAATGACGTTTTGATTTATTCATTCTTGATGGTTGTTTGGTTGGTTGGTTGAATTTTATGGCATGTCAACCCTTGTTGGGTTATTTTATGCCGAAGACATTTTGATTTATTCATTCTTGATGGTTGTTTTGGTTGGTTGGTTGAATTTTATGGCATGTCAATCCTTGTTGGGTTATTTTTATGCCAATGACGTTTTGATTTATTCATTCTTGATGGTTGGTTGGTTGGTTGGTTGAATTTTATGGCATGTCAATCCTGTTGGGTTATTTTATGCCAATGACGTTTTGATTTATTCATTCTTGATGGTTGGTTGGTTGGTTGGTTGAATTTTATGGCATGTCAATCCTTGTTGGGTTATTTTATGCCGAAGACGTTTTGATTTATTCATTCTTGATGGTTGTTTGGTTGGTTGGTTGAATTTTATGGCATGTCAATCCTTGTTGGGTTATTTTATGCCAATGACGTTTTGATTTATTCATTCTTGATGGTTGTTTGGTTGGTTGGTTGAATTTTATGGCATGTCAATCCTTGTTGGGTTATTTTATGCCAATGACGTTTTGATTTATTCATTCTTGATGGTTGGTTGGTTGGTTGGTTGAATTTTATGGCATGTCAATCCTTGTTGGGTTATTTTATGCCAATGACGTTTTGATTTATTCATTCTTGATGGTTGGTTGGTTGGTTGCTTGGTTGAATTTTATGGCATGTCAACTCTTGTTGAGTTATTTTATGCCAAAAACGTTTTATTTTATTTATTCTTGATGGTTGGTTGGTTGGTTGGATTTTATGGCATGTCAACCCTTGTCGGGTTATTTTTATGCCGAAGACGTTTTGTTTTATTCATACTTGATGGATGGTTGGTTGGATTTTATAGCATGTCAACACTCGTTGGGTTATTTTATGCCGAAATAATTTTATCTTATTATTTCTTGATGGTTGGTTGGTTGGTTTATTGATTGATTGGTTGGATTTTATTGTATGTCAACCCTTGTTGGGTTATTTTATGCCGAAGACGTTTTGTTTTATTCATACCACAATGAAGATGAGGACAACAGTACGAAACAGCAACATTATTCACTTCAAGCTCATCTAAAAAAAAATACATACAAATAATAGAAATGAAGAGATATGAAATTTTCAGGTTACTAAGCAACTCGAAATGAGTGATTGCTGCGTCAACCTCTTTCTCGTTTGATTTACAAAATTATTTAAACACTTCCGTCTTTGGAGACATTTTTGGCGCGAGAAATGTGTGTTTGACAGAGAGGCATTAATTTCGTGCCAATTAGAAAATATCTCGAAGCGTTTCATTAAGCCTAAAGATTAAATTAACAAAAGAGTTTCCCGGGCGATTTACTCGGGTGCCAGTTTGTTTGTTGTTGGTTGTGGAGAGTTAGGGGCCTTACTCTCCGTTCTCACCGGAAATAAATCTTAACTCCTAACCTAGTTTAGAAAGGTACTTCAGCTAGTGAATAATTCTTTCGGACTGTTCCTGGAAGGGTTATCTTTTAAAACGTGTCCAATATTATTGGATTTCTTTACTTGTCTGTTTGGTAAATCATCTAATAGAAAATAAAAGAAGTACATGTAATAGAAAACTGAGAAAGATGAATATATTTCCCCAATGAAACATGAGAGATGATTGAAAAAAAAAAAAATCGGTTGCAAAATTAGGCTGACCCAGAAAAAACAGAACCCAAAAATTATGTAATAAAACTGGTAATTTTAACTAGGGGGTTTTTAGTATAGGGTTAGGGGTAGGGTTTAGGGTTTAGGGTTAGGGTTGGGGTTAGGGTTAGGGTTTAGGTTTAGTTTAATGGGAAAATCAATAAATAATTTGGGTTCTGTTTTTTCTGGGTCACCCTGTATACAGAGTGACCCAGAAAAAACAGAACCCACAAATTCTTTAATAAAACTGTTAATTTTAACTAGGGGGTTTTAGGGTTAGGGGTAGGGTGTAGTGTTCAGGGTTAGGGTTAGGGTTTAGGTTTAGTTTAGTGGGAAAATAAATAATAATTTGGGTTCTGTTTTTTTCTGGGTCCTATGTATACAGGGTGACCCAGAAAAAAACAGTACCCACAAATTTTGTAATGAAACTGTTAATTTTAACTAGGGGGTTTAGGGTTAGGGGTAGGGTGTAGTGTTCAGGGTTAGGGTTAGTATTGGGGTTAGGGTTAGGGTTTAGGTTTAGTTTAATGGGAAAATAGATAAATAATTTGGGTTCTGTTTTTTCTGGGTTACTATGTATACAGGATGTCCCCAAAAAAACAGTACCCACAAATTCTGTAATAAAACTGTTAATTTTACCTAGGGGTGTTTAGGGTTAGGGTTAGAGTTCAGGGTTTAGGGTTAGGGTTAGGGTTAGGGTTAGTTTAATGGGAAAATAAATAAATAATTTGGGTTCTGTTTTTTTCTGGGTTACTATGTATACAGGGTGACCCAGAAAAAAACAGTACCCACAAATTTTGTAATGAAACTGTTAATTTTAACTAGGGGGTTTAGGGTTAGGGGTAGGATTAGGGTTGGGGTTAGGTTTGGGGTTAGGGTTAGTTTAATGGGAAAAAATGTGTTCTGTTTTTTCTGGGTGACTCTGTAATATGTTTTAATTTTCCGACCAATTTGCAAGTTTAGCCAGAAAAAGAACAACAGAATATAATCGATATATTAATACTCGTGTTCCTTAAAAGTACGACCATTTTCATCTTGCTACTGGTTAAAAATACGGCGTCTAAATCGTCCGAGATGGAATGCAAAAATGTAAATCCTGATTATCTGGTGTTGCTTACCCGCTTATTTCTTATTTCTTATGAGTGTCGTCCCCTCAGCTAAATAATGGACCATTCCGTTTTATTATAAAGAAAGGGAGGAGAAATGACATGCTACAAAGAAAAATATATTAAGAAAGAAAGAAAGAAAGAAAGAAGGAAAGGAAGAAAGAAAGAAGGAAGGAAAGTAAGGAAGGAAGAAAGAAAGAAAGGAAGAAAGAAAGAAGGAAAGAAGAAAGGAAGAAAGAAAGAAAGAAAGGAAGAAGAAAAGAAGGAAAGAAGGAAAGGGAGAAAGAAAGAAGAAAGAAGAAAGGAAAGAAAGGAAAGAAAAAGAAGAAGGAAGAAAGAAAAGAAAGGAAGGAAGGAAGAAGAAAAGAAGAAAGAAAGAAAAAGAAGAAAGAAAGGAAAAGAAGAAAGAAAGAAAGAAGAAAGAAGAAGAAAGAAGAAGAAAGAAAGAAGAAAAGAAAAGAAAAGGAAGAAGAAAGAAAAGGAAGAAGGAAAGAAGAAAGAAAGAAGGAAAGAAAGAAAGAAGAAGAAAGAAGGAAAGAAGGAAAAGAAGAAAGGAAAAGAAAGAAAGAAAGAAGGAAAAAAGAAAGAAAGAAAGAAAGGAAAGGAAAGAGAAGAAAGAAGGAAGAAGAAAGAAAGAAAGAAAGAAAGAAAGAAAGAAGAAAGAAAGGAAGAAAGAAAGAAAGAAAGAAAGAAAGAAAGAAAGGAAGAAAGAAAGAAGGAAGAAAGAAAGAAAGAAAAGAAAGAAGAAAGAAGAAAGGAGAAGAAAGAAAGAAGAAGAAGAAAGAAAGAAGAAAGGGAAAGAAAGAGGAAAGAAAGAAGAAAGAAGGAAGGAAGGAAGAAAGAAGAAAGAAAGGAAGAAAGAAAGAAAGAAAGGAAGAAAGAAAGAAAAAGAAGAGAAAGAAAAGAAAGAAAGAAAGGAAGAAAAAAAGGAAGAAGAAAGAAAGAAAGAAAGAAAGAAGAAAGAAGAAGGAAGAAGAAAAAAGAAAAAGAAGAAAGAAAGAAAGAAAGAAAGAAAGAAAGAAAAGGAAAGAAAGAAAGAAGGAAGAAAGAGAAAGGAAGAAAGAAAGAAAGAAGAAAAAGGAAGGAAGAAGAAAGAAAGAAAGGAAGAAAGAAAGGAAGAAAGAAAGAAAGAAAGGAAAGAAGAAAAGAAAGGAAGGAAGGAAAGGAAAGAAGAAAGAAAGAAAGAAAGAAAGGAAGAAAGAAAGGAAGAAAGAAAGGAAGAGAAAGAAAGAAAGGAAGAAAGAGAAGGAAAGAAAGAAAGAAGAAAGAAAGAAAAGAAAGAAAGGGAAAAGGAAAGAAAGAAAGAAAGGAAGAAAGAAAGAAAGAAGAAAGGAAGGAAAGAAGAAAGAAGAAGAAAGAAAGGAAAGAAAGAAAGAAGAAAGAAGAAAGAAAGAAAAGAAAAGAAAGAAAGAAAGAAGAAGAAGAAAGAAGAAGAAAGAAAGAAAGAAAGAAAGAAAGAAAGGAAGAAAGAAAAGAAGAAGAAGAAGAAAGAAAGAAAGAAAGAAGAAAGAAAGAAAGAAAGAAAGAAAGAAAGAAAGGAAGGAAGGAAGAAAGAAAGGAAGAAAGAAAGGAAGAAAGAAGAAGAAAGGAAGAAGAAAGAAAGAAAGGAAAGAAGAAAAGAAAGAAGAAAGAAAGAAAGAAAGAAAGAAGGAAGGAAAAGAAGAAAGAAGAAAGAAGAAAGAAAGAGAAAGAAAGGAGAAAGAAAGGAAGAAAGAAGAAAGAAGGAAGAAGAAGAAAGAAAGAAAGAAAGAAAGAAGAAGAAAGAAAGAAGAAAGAAAGGAAAAAAAGAAGAAAAAGGAAAGAAAGAAAGGAAGAAAGAAAAAAGAAAGGAAAGGAAAAGAAAAGAAAGAAAGAAAAAAGAAAGAAAGAAAGAAAGAAAGGAAAGAAAGAGAAAGAAAGAAAGAAAGGAAGAAAGAAAGAAAGAAAGGAAGGAAAGAAGAAGAAAGAAAGGAAGAAAGAAAGGAAGAAAGAAAGAAAGAAGAAAGAAGGAAAGAAAGAAAGAAAGAAAGAAAGAAAGGAAGAAGAAGGAAGAAAGAAAGGAAAGAAAGGTAGAAAGAAAGGAAAGAAAGAAAGGAAGAAAGAAAGAAAGAAAGAAAGAAAGAAAGAAAGAAAGAAAGAAAGAAGGAAGAAAGAAAGAAGGAAGAAGAAAGAAAGAAAAGAAAGAAGAAAGAAGAAAAAGAAAGGAAGAAGAAGAAAGGAAGAAAGAAAGAAGAAAGAAAGAAAGGAAGAAAGAAAGAAAGAAAGGAAGAAAGAAAGGAAGAAAGGAAGAAAGAAAGAAAGAAAGAAAGAAGAAAGAAGAAAGAAAAAGAAAGGAAAGAAAGAAGAAAGAAAGAAAGAAAAGAAAGAAAGAAAGAAAGAAGGAAGAAAGAAAGAAGAGAAAAGAAAGAAAGAAAGAAAAGAAAGAAAGAAGGAAAGAAAGAAAGAAGAAACAGAAAGAAAGGAAGAAAGAAGAAGGAAGAAAGAAAGAAAGGAAGAAAGAAGAAAGAAAGAAAGAAAGAAAAGAAAGAAAGAAAGAAAGAAAGAAAAGAAAAAGAAAGGAAGAAAGAAAGAAGAAAGAAGGAAGGAAGAAAGGAAGAAAGATATCGAGCGATAACGCTAATATGAAAAGATGAAAAAAGTCTCTTCCGGCTGATTTAGAGATGTGCCAGTCCGGTGTTTTTGATTGTGGAGAGTGCGACTGGCACTAACCATTCTCTCCGGGAATAACAGTATTGAACTCAAAAACTGAGAAAGACAAATGTATTTTCCTAATGAAACATAAGAGAAGAGAATAGATCTGGGAGTTTCGGCCAGCAAGGAATTGTCGGCCAACTCCACATCAACCCAGGCAACAGATCCGAACCTCTCCACGGAGCACAGAAAGTGGGATAAGTATACAATTAATTTTACTATCAACACGTCATCATATCATTCCGACAGGAGAGCGATAACGTAACAGTCACCAAATTCACCTGGGCGTATAGAAAAGGTCACGTAATATTTCCTGGTGCACAGAATAGGTCACCAATGACTCCATGGCTACAGAAGTGCTCACCCAATTCTTGCGACATTTGATTAAACCCAAACGCTCTATCACATCATCCTATAGCTTACTGTTTTACAACGTGGTATGACCTGTTTAAGGGTCAATAAATAATAACTCAACACAGCAATAAAATGTAGGGGACATATTGTATTCAGCAATATATCAACGTACAATGAAAGGGTTTCCTTGTTACAGCGTACACGAAGAACATGTATCTGCTACTTCTCGTTTGAGTAGCTTTGCTCTGTTAAATATATACCCTTTGGGTAAGTCTATGTTCGTGTCATAGGTGAGTCACCTACTGTTGTATACATCTTTCTTTACTTTCTTACTTCTATTCTTCTAGCGTCTCTTCTAACGTCTGGACTTCGTCTTGGGGACTTCGTGTCTGGTCTTCCATTGGGAATTTCTCTTTATTAGAAGCCCTGTGTCATTGGTAGTTTTTAGATAATAACACAAGACTTTGATATACGCAGATCATATTTTATTTCGAAATCCCCACCAGACTACCTGCGCAGATTGAGTCGGAGTGTGATTAACACGACTCACCACCGTCGTGGTTTTTGGCCGACTAACCAAAAATCTCTCTCTAATCTAAACTGAAAGAGGGTCTTCTCCACCGATTCTCATGGTATCCACCGGAAAGGATCAGGACTGAGGTCAAGCCTTGTCTTTCAATCCTTCAAGGCCGTCGGCTAAACTTATAACAGCCATTTTGGTTTCTACACTACTGTACATAAATATTAGGAATCTAATGATTATGTAACACTACAACACAGAGTAAAAAAGAAAAAAAGATCAACTTTTTTTAATCTCAATCCTTGTGAAATGAAAGGTGACTAATGCCAACCAAAATGAAGGACGATCATCTAACCGAGAAATTGGGAATGTGTTATTATAACGAAAATAAATTATATAAAAAAATATAAATAAATCCTTAGCCAATAGAAACATTGGCATTTAACTGCTAAACGAAAGCTACACAATCTTGAATTGGTATGAAATCAACTACGCTATCGTCTTTAGTAGACCCACGGATACCAACAACAACAATCCTCGACTATTACACGAGAACATCTCACATGCATTTGCTTGAATATTTCCTCTTTATTTTTCCCGTATTACAAAAACTCGCAAGAATTGTGTTCGGCTTGGCAAAATAAAAGACGTTGGTAGTTTGTTTTTTCGATTTGCTACTTTTGATGTTTCTAATAAAAAAAAATCTGGAAAAAAGGTAGAAAAGCGGGGAAAAAATTAATTGTGCCTCCCCGTCAGTCTTCACGGCAGGGATCCAGCAGAGAAAAGCCGAAATAAAATCAGTCATTCAATAATAATTCGCAGGCGACGAAATATTAATTGGATAACGACCCAAGTTCAATAGAAAAACATGTTTCTCACAGCACCTATGCAGTAAGAAAACAATCAAAACGATATACATACATACACACACACACACACACACACACACACACACATACATAGATATATATATATATATATATATATTATATATATATATATATATACATCGTTTTATATAATATTTATATATATATAATTTATATATATTTAGATATATATGTGTGTGTTTGTGTATATAAATACGTATGTATATATATATATATATATATATATATATATATATATATATATATATATATTATATATATCATATATAATTCATATATACATATATTCACATAAACTTATATATATATATACTTTATATATATATACTTTTATGCATATATATGAAAAAAAGTGAATGGAAGTGAATCCGACAGTATGAAATTAATATTTAGAAAAAACAAACACATGATGTTAAAATTCGCTGACAGAAATCTGTTTCGATCCTTTATTGAAGTGGTATTCATCAAGAGCGATGTGTGTATATGAGTGGACCGTTATAGACGAAAGTGGTACAGATGAAACGTTCTAGTTCATAGCCAGAATTTTTTTTTTTAATTTTTAAATTTTTAAAATGCATATTTTGTTTTGAAAATAAAATAAAATAAATTTTTATTTTATTTTGATGAATCAGAAGCATTATAGTCCACAAAGAAAACTCAAAAGAGTTTGATGTAAATATGCATAAAAATGTATAAGAAAGTATCAAAAAGTTCAAAAATCCCAGCAATGCAAACCACGATTTGAAAAAACAAAAATACCTGGATATCTACATCTCCGGTGACTATTGTGGTTTGCATTAGGGGAGTCTTACCCCTCTGCAGAGGTGCAGTCGCTGCAGCCGACAGGGCAGACAATTGTATGATATTAGTATGTAAATATGGTTAACAGTATTAATAATGTAACACAATTTTATTAATAATTGAGGTTTGTATAAAAATAAAATCCTGGAGAATGTGACGTAAATAACTTATAGATTAGACTCAATGTCTAACTCTAAGGAAATTATTATATGCTGGATGCCAAGCCATATAGGAGTGAGGGGGAATGAAAGAGCTGACTCTGCAGCTAAATCGGCTCTAGATTTAATCCCCGACAATTTCAAGATACCATATACTGACTTGAAACCTAAAATTAATAGATTCCTTCATACAAAATGGCAACAACACTGGAATAACAACATCCACAATAAACTCTTCCTAATCAAACCGACTTTGGGAGGCTGCAGACCAACTTTAAGGAAGTCTAGAAAGGAACAAGTCATTATGTCCCGATTATGCATTGGTCATACAAAACTAACACACTCTTATATACTCAAACAAGAACAACAACCACAATGTGAAACATGTCAAACACCCCTGACAGTTAAACACTTATTCATGAAATGCAGGTTTTATGCTCACACCAGAAACCGGTATTTTAAAGCAAACAATATGAAGGATCTATTTGAAAATGTTAACATTGGGGATATTTTCTCCTTTTTGAGGGAAATAAAATTATACCATAGAATATAGACATGAAACAAATCAATGCCATACAATATAATCCCCAATAATGCTAACACATTGTTAAAACCAATTACTAAAAGTATATATATGAATGCACAATATGTATAACACCCCAACCGCTGGGCATGATATAACCCTGGACGGGTTGATATGCCGTTAAAATTAATAAACCAACCAACCAAAGTAAATAACTTCGGAAATTGTGACTTTAGTAGTAATATAGTTTCGGTTAAAGAAAAACAGACACCGAATCTCCATTATAATGTAATTTACTTCCCCACCGTCGGTAACGTCTATTGTTGGGTTCATGGTGAGTGTAATCAAGTCAGACACACGAACTACCTAACCATCATCTTGTAAGATGATTTGGTACTTTACTTAAAGATTCCGACCATACCTCCCCACCCCACCCCGGAAGCCATCTTCTGTTGCAAAGGCGATCGTTTTAGTCAGGTGTATGAGGGTCATCTAGGAGGGTGGCGGTAGAAAGGAGGGAACATAAAGGGGAAATCACTGAGAGACTATTGATTAAGTCCGAAGATCAAGTCGACTTCTTTTCTTCCGCTAAGCTTACGAACCGCCGGGGACTATTTGTCATTTACACTTGAACGTATGTCACTAGTTGATATTGTCTCTGGGAATCAAGGGGGGGGGAGGAATTGACATTTGAGAGCGAAATTGTAAGATAAATAGAAAGGCGGGAAAAGAGTAAGGGAGAGAGAGCGGAAAAGGTTTACTCATAAAGAAAGGCAAGAAGAAAAAGGGGACTATGAATTAAAAAGACTTTTCAGTTTGTTTTGGCGCTCGAAAAGACACAAGTCGTTCTTGTCTGAGAGAATTAATGGCTTTTGTGATGGAAGAAAGAAGAAAATAAAATAAAAGAAAGAAATTGGTAAAAGAACAGGAACCTTTGGTTCGTGATTCTGTAAATTCTTCAATTGGGCACTGGGACGGAAAATTTACAACAAAAGTTTTTTTAAATACTAGCAAGGATAAGCACCCTCGCCCCGGGAATATCTTATTATAATGGAGATTGTGGGTTTGTCTGTCTGTAACCTAAACTATATTACTATACAAGTCACAATTCCCTTTGTTATTTACATCATATTCTCCATGATTTTATTTTTATTTAAACCTCAATTATTAATAAAATTGTTTTATATCATTAATACTGTTGACCATAATTACATACTAATAACATGCAATTGTATTTATATATACAACAAAATAGTGGATTACAGTGTGAATGGGAAGGCTAATTTGCATATTGATCTTAAAAATTTGATTTTAATAAATATATGCTTAGTATTATTGATTTCTAATTGTTTGGTTTTATCTTCTTGAATATGAGCAAAAATCTCTTCAATAAATCTTAAAAGAAAACCATTAACAAGAAGAAATAACTGTAATATTATTCTTTAATTCCTATTTTAACTAAATAGTTAAATTAGGAAAATTTACCAATGAAAGACAGGAGTAATGGAAAATGATGGAAGAGTTAATTTCAAAGTTGTTCTATTTTTCAATCATACCCCCTCTGTTCCAAATCTTTTTATCTGAATTCTTATCCAGTTTCATTAGCCTTTCTAATTTGATATGATATTTTATCATAATAAAACTTAAATACTTGCACCCGGGGGTGCATATATTTGCTAGTATATATAAAGGGCAATTGTGTGTATCTGTATGTCCGGAGGAAACTTCGAAAATAAAACAATTAACGACAAAGTAAATATATATACACATTAGATATCACCAGGGCTTGGTTTACTATACATATATAAAGGGCAGTTGTGTGTATATGTATGTCCGGAGGAAACTTCGAAAATAAATCAATTAACGACGAAGTAAATATATATACACATTAAATATCACCAGGGCTTAGTTTTTGAGCAAAAATAATGAAGATTTGATTTTATATTTGGGAAGATATTTAGAAATTCAAATTTGAAAAGTAACAGAAGGGAAAGTCATGTGCATGTTATTATTTTTTTTTTTTTTATTGGGCGGGGGTATGTTTGTTTTTTTCTTCGCTTTGAAATATAATATTGATTGATTTAATTAATTGCATCATTTATATCTTTTTTTTTTTTAATTGAATGGAAATATCTTACTCTATTGTTATATATTTCCGTAAGGATTTTTATGGGGCAACCAGCGAGAATCTTACTCGCGATAAGTAATAATGGATCTGCGAGACTAACTTTTTAAAAATCCTCCCTCTACCCAGGCGACGCCGGGTAGCCACTTCTAGTTAGAGAATAAAACTATAATATCAGAGATCAATAACACCAAGTAATTATTTATTAAATCCGGTCTTGTTAAAATCCGTATGCAAATCAATAACACCAAATTAATAACACCAAACCAGTATGCAAATGAATAACTCAGATTGACAGGGGCAGCGTCTGTAAAATACTTGTAATAACGGAGTATTCCGATATCGGCGTTTAGTCCCCTCATTTGAGTTCGTAGTTTTAAAATCCATTTGGTTTCTGCTTGTTTTTGAGATTGTGTTGTTGGAAATGCGTGGTCTATTAAAATACATTTGAGGTGTGTAAGGTTGTGTGGTGGGGTGGTAAAGTGAAGTGATATCGTGCTATGGGGTGATTTGAGATTTATTGTGGATTTGTGGTTATTTAATCTTAGACTAAAATATGTTGATGTTTCTCTCACATATCCGCTATTTATGCATTGTATGCAGTATATGTAATATATGATGTTAGCGCTATCGCATGTTAGGTGTGACTAACAACAATAACAACAAAGACAAAGGATCCGTTCAACAGGAGCGAAATTCATCTGAAGAAGGGAATCTAACGATCCCGAAAATGTATGATAATAAATAAAAAATATAAAAATAAGTGAATCCAGTACTCCATAACATCGAGTTACTTCATTTATTTTAAAATGCTTCATAATAACGCCCAACTTCAACTGAATGTACATTTCGACCTATTAGGTCTCATCAGCAAGATTATAGACATGGGAGACTGCTCCGTGTGTGACTCGAAACCTCGACTGCCAAGCTGACAGGCGAAGTCTCTAACCGTTACACTAGCTTGCCATTCCTACATTCTGAAAGCCATATAAAAAATAAACACATTTGTTTGTTTACTTAACTTCATACTGTCGTGTAGCAAGTCAATAAAAAGTGGAATATAAATACGTTTCAAAACAACGAAGAATGTGGAAATGGCAAGCTAGTGTAACGGTTAGAGACTTCGCCTGTCAGCTTGACAGTCGAGGTTTCCAGTCACGCCCGGAGCGGTCTCCCATGTCTATAACCTTGCTGATGAGACCTAATAGGTCGAAATGTACATTCAGGGATTGACATTTTCTCGATTTGTTTAGCCTTACATTTGAACATATATGCCCGCCCGCATATCCTCCAAATATATATATATATATATATATATATATATATATATATATATAAAACTTGAAAATGGAAGCAAATCTGATGGTATTTTGAAAGGAAAAATAATCAAAGGAAAGAAAATGCTGAATGGATAAAATAGAGTTTATTTTACTAACACATGTTTCGACGGTCAAAATACGGAGAATTTTTTCGAATATTTCAAAATTCTCCGTATTTTGCCCGCTTTAATTTCAAACACTAAATATTTTACTCTGACGAAGGCCGTTATTCTTTGTATACTTAAAGATTTTGTAGTTTTCTATTATTATTTAATTTTATATTTAAAATAATAATAAATAGAATACATGTGTACATGAACAAACACCTGGCCAAAACATGTATTAGTAAAATAAAATATATTCTATCCATTCAGCATTTTCTGTCCTTTGTTTATTTTTCGTTTCAACACACACACACACACACACACAATATATATATATATATATATATATATATATATATATATGTGTGTGTGTGTGTGTGTGTGTCCGTGAGTTGCGGTTGTGTGTGTCTTCTTCCGGAAATGCTCTTATTTAAAGATAAGTCTACCTATGTAGATATGACAGCAAAAATAAATGAACACACACACACACACACACACACACATATATATATATATATATGTATATATATATGTTTATAAGTAAAGTCGTCGGTGCGGCCTAATGTCGGTATCAGCCAAACAGCGAGGGAGTCTATCCTTTTTCACTAGCTCCAGACCAAGGAGATTA
>CM042173.1:29140270-29155270 GCA_023376005.1 Doryteuthis pealeii | reverse complement strand
CTTTTTTAATAAAAGGAAGGAAATTTCAGCGCAAATAGAATTGTTTTCTTTGGGGATTAACGCGCGATTATTGGGATAATTCGCAGAATTCGATCAAAAGATTTAGAGCATCCGAAAAAAAAACCTGCTTCAGATGTAGAATTATATAATTGAAAAACTAATCGATTCTATTCTACGTATCAGAATTAGAAAGAACCATTGATATTTGCTAATTTTTCGCCTAATCTGGCATAAGGCCATTGAATATTGTCCACCAGCTTCTTCTTCTCTTCTTCTTCTTCTTCTTCTTCTTCACTTCCTCTCTTGCTCTCTCGACACTGTTACTGAAGAACAAAAATGCAGTGCACCGTTCAGGCCAAAATAGGTCGATTTTATAGCCAAATAAAAGTTGCAATGCACCATGGGTAGTCACCCATAATGCCTCGCAACCGCTATAAAAAGTCCATTCTGCCCACTCCAACTTCTTGACACTTCTTACTCAGAGTGAGCATAATGGCGTACCACATTACTTCTTCCCCCAACCACATTCCTTTCCTTGCCAGGGACAGTTTCGCAGGCCAGGCATCGTGGACGCTTTGAGTCAGGTAAGTTCGACTCATTACAACAGCCATCAGACTGAGTCAGGTCGTTCAATGTACTACGAGTAATTGGAGAAGTTCCTGCAGTTATGACCGTTAAAAAAAGACATAACTACAACATGAACTCCTGCAGTTAGCTGTAATTAGTCAATATCTTTATTAATTCAGTGGATTTAAACCTGAAGATCCTTATGGTGAAACTCGAGTAGGTTATTTCTGTACATACTATAATAATAATAATAATAATATATATATATATATATATATATATATATATATATATATATATATATGAGTTGAGAGTAAGTGTAACGTAGTGGCGTTTTACCGTTACTAAATCGATATAATGCTGTATATTCTTTCTTACCTCTTTACTTCTTACTTCTAGTCGTCTTTTCTTCTGGCCGGCTTTGGTTCTATCTTCTAGCATCTTGCGTCTGGGTCTGGAATC
Organism: Doryteuthis pealeii; assembly: GCA_023376005.1. Lineage (NCBI taxonomy): Eukaryota > Metazoa > Mollusca > Cephalopoda > Myopsida > Loliginidae > Doryteuthis > Doryteuthis pealeii. The sequence goes on along the minus strand of CM042173.1, from coordinate 29,154,241 downwards.
TTCTAAGGTCTGGTCTGGTCTTCTATGGGGATTTCGGTTCTGGTTTCTGTTAGGGATTTCTCCTCATCAGAAGCCCTGTGTCATTGTTAGTTTTTAGGTAATAAACACAAGACTTCGATTTACGTTGATGTTACTTTATTTGTAAATCCCCAACCCAGACATCTGCGCAGATGACAGGATGCGCATAGAAATACGACTTACACCTTCGAGCTCCTTCCTGCTAACTGACTGAGTTACTTCTATCCTTAAACCGGAACAGGGTCTTCTATGCCTTCCGGTTCTCACGATTTATCCCCGGAAAGCAAGGTGAGAGTGAGGTCAAGCCCCGTCACTCACTCTCAAGGCCATCAGCTGCACTAATCGCCATTATGATTTCTACGATACCTTATATAAGTATTAGGGATCCAATAATTATGTAACATAAGGAAATGAATCCGACGGTATATGTATAGATAAAAGGGTATGAAAACACAGAATATGCTGTTAAAATGAAAATATTTTATATCATATTCATAGCTGATATTGAACAATATTTCGATTTATAAAAAATCATCGTCAGAGCATGTTTTTAAAAATTTATTTTCTGAAAAAAAAATAAAACTGTTACTAATGAATGTGTTAAAACTGTTCTTTTTTTGAAAAAGAGAATTTTTCTATTTTTGAATTTGAAGTATTTCTTTTTCTTTCAAAAACTGTTACACTGAAGAAACACGATGGAGCAACATGTTCATGACGTTAGCGAAACACGCAGCGAATGAACAACGCATGGCTTACCCGCTTTTTAGAAATACAATGTAGCAAAAGACTCTCGCAGTTTTCTTATTCTCTGTGATGAATTAATTTTTCCTTAAATTAACAAGAGCCCTGATGAAGATCTATTGAAATAGATCGAAGCATTGCAACTTTGGCGAAATAAACATCACTCCTTTTATGAACTTGTGTTTTATCAATTTTTCACTATATTACATACTGTCAAATTCACTTCCATTTTCTCTTCACACCCATACACTCACACAAATTTATATATATACATTTATATATATAAAAGCAATTGGTAATTTGCTTGAAGCATTGTTAAGTATGTTATGATATATATTACAATGTGTATTGTAATTGCCCTTCAAATAATTAATATATATATATATATATAATATATATATATATATATATATATATGTAACCCCCCCCTGTGGCTGCGAGACCCTTGCACATTTCTGTGCAACTCTCTTGCGTTCACTGCATCTTTCTGCACTGCTTCTTCTGGCCGTTCATCTCGTCTCGTCTAGCAATGATTCCGTGTCATCTACTAGTTCTCTACTAGGACCTGTCCACGTTGCACATAAGTGCTCAAAACATCTCGCAGGGGCCCCCCGCCAAAGGGGTGTACAAACAAACAAGTGTTACAAGAGAAAGAGAGAATAAACAACGAAGACAAAACAAAATCAGCCAGGTGAACCTTAGAATGGTCAGAGAGGTATATAACTGTCTGCTGCTATCTCCAGTCACTCCATCAGCTTATAATTCATCTGCTCCTATGTCTGTCGAGAGGGGGGGGGTATACACCCCCGTTCCTTTTGGAGACCTCTTCTAAAGTTGGTTTCTAGTGGACATCTAAAGGGAGATGTTTCTTCTTCGCTGCCCAAGATCTAACTGCCTAAACTTTTCAAATTTCCCAGAAATCCCCAAATCTCATCTCACTCTCGTACGAACTCTCATCCTCCGAGATTTGTGTCTAAAAACCCGGGTGTTTTGAAAAGTTCTTTGTCTTAATCTAGGTCATATTTTATTGCTAGTCTAAACTATAGTTGACCCTCAAATTGGTCAAAACCCAGTCTTCTCGTCTCCTAAGAAGAGATTATCATCCTTTTTATCTATCCTCAGTTTTTATGCTTTTGTTGCCTATTGCCACCCACAAACAATATGCCTACTTACACACACACACATATATGCAATACAACAACATGTATGTAACATGCACACATATGTATCTACCTATCTATACATATGTATACCTCATTATCCACACTAGAACACACACACATATTTATACATATATGTGGCTTGACTTACTATTTATTAATTCAATTTAACTAACTATTATGTATTCTATATAGCTGGGTGTGCATTTATATGTGCACACACATTCTTGCACCCACCGTTGTATTATATATATATATATATATATATATATATATATTATATATATATATATATATATATATATATATATATATTAAAACAATTAAGTTCATTTCAAATAATGCGCAAGTACACTTTTATGGTAGGAATTTAGTCACTTAAAGTTCAAGATTACCCAAATTGCAAATTTAATGGAGTTTGCAACCAGACTTATAAGCTAAGGCTCGTTTTAGTTTTGGGAGCTACCGGATTTAGATGTCTCGCTGCTATTGGATAAACACTACAAGTAACTTAGTTATCGAATTCAATTTAGGCGCCAATATCCTATATTGACAATTCGCCCTCTGGTGCCATTCCTAATTCATTCCTAATTTTTCCAATTGTATTGAATCTGGAATTGGAAGATTCACACCGGATACTCTACGAACTGAGTTAAACCGGCTCTAAACCGGAAAAACATGTAAGTAAAGTCGACGGGGTTGCCTAATGTCGGTATCAGCCAGACAGCGAGGGAGTCTATCCCCTTTTTCACTAGCGCTAGACCAAGGAGATTATTTTAGTATCTGAAGTGGAGCACCACACCTACGATCAGCTCCTCACTTTACCGCACAGATCCCTGTGCTACTCATACGCTGAGTTGGTGACGGCCGGTATCGAACCAAGAACCTTGTGATTCCTAGCCGAACGCTCTACCGACTGATGAAAAAAAAAACGGCACACAGAAAAAGAAATTTTAAGGATAGACAGAAAGAGAGAAATAAAAATCCATGGAGAACTATTTTTGAAAAAAAAAAAAAAAAACTGAACTGAAACGGTGATAAATTTAGAAATTATTCCTTCGTCTAAAATGTCAAATCCACTGCAAGTCCAGCAGAAGTTGTTTTTGCAATAAAAACTGAAAAAAAACAAAACAAAAAAAAACGAACAAAAAAAACGAACAGAAACGGTGATAAATTTAAAAGAAATTATTCTTTCGTCTAAAATGTCAAATCCACTGCAAGTCCAGCCAGAAGTTGTTTTGCAAAAAAACTGAAAAACAAAAAAACAACAACAAAAAAAAAACGGAACAAACGGTGATAAATTTAAAAGAAATATTCTTTCGTCTAAAATGTCAATCCACGCAAGTTCCAGCCAGAAGTTGTTTTTGCAATAAACTGAAAAAAAAAAAAAAAAAAAAAAAAAAAAAAAAACGGAAACGAGACGGTGATAAATTTAAAAGAAATTATTCCTTCGTCTAAAATGTCAAATCCTCTGCAAGTCCAGCCAGAAGTTATTTTGCAATAAAAACGAAAATAATAAATAAATAAAATAAACGGAACTGAAACGGTGATAAATTTAAAGAAATTATTCCTTCGTCTAAAATGTCAAATCCACTGCAAGTCCAGCCAGAAGTTGTTTTGCAATAAAAACTGAAAAATAAATAAATAAATAAACGGAACTGAAACGGTGATAAATTTAAGGAAATTATTCCTTCGTCTAAAATGCCAAATCCACTACAAATCCAGCCAGAAGTTGTTTTGCAATAAAAACTGAAAAAAAAACAAAAAAAAAAAAAAAAAACAGAAGAAACAAGCATAAAATTAAATTCTTCAGCTCCAGTTGGATGCACTTGTCATACTCGACCATGCAATAAAACGAGGCGGTCAGGCGGGGAGTGGAGGGGGAGGGGATTCGAAAAAAGAAAAAAAATGCACTTCCGCTTTTGGCTCATTTGCAACCACCGTTTCTCGCCATTCGACAGACTTGTACTGAATTTATCATTCTCGTTTTAATCTTGATGGCCTGAAAAATAAAAAAAAAATGAAAAAATGTCGGATAAATAAAATAAATAGATAAAAGAAAGAAAGAAAAATGTAAAAAGGAGAGAAAAGAAAGAAAGAAAGGAAGGAAGAACGAAAGCAAGAAAGAATGAAAGAAAGAAAGTGCGAAAAAGAGCGAAAGACAGATAAAAAGAAAGAAAGAAAGAAAGAAAGAAAGAAAGAAAGAAAGAGAAAAAAAGAAAGAAAGAAAAATGCAAGACAGATAAACAGAAAAGAAGAAAGAAAGAAAGAAGAAAGAAAGAAAGAATAAAAGAAAGAAAGAAAGAAAAATGCAAACAGATAAAACGAAAGAAAGAAAGAAAGAAAGAGAGAGAGAGAGAGTAGAGAGTGAGAGAGAAAGAAAGAAAGAACGAAAGAAAGAACGTACGAAAGAAAAGAAGATGCAAGACAGTTAAACAGAAAGAAAAAAGAAAGAAAGAAAGAAAGAAAGGTGCGAAAAGAAAGAAAGACAGATAAAAAGAAAGAAAGAAAGAGAGAAAGAGCAAAAAAGATGCAAAAAGAATAAAAGAAAAATATGCAGAAAAAAGAACGAATGAAAGATTAAAAAAGAAAGAAAGTTATAAAAAAATAAAAGAAAGAAATAGAGAGAGAGGGAGAGAGAGGAAGAGAAAGAAAGAAAGACGCAAATAGAATAAAAGAAAGAAATATGCAAAAAGAAAGGAAGAAAAATGAATGAAATATTCAAAAAGAAAGAAAGTTTGAAAGATGTTAAAAAAGAAAAAAAAATGAAAGAAATGAAGAATCAAAGAATAGAAAGATTAACATCTTTTCTAATATTGACATTAAAGCAGAAAATATAAAAGAATATGAATTGGTTCTCTATTTCTCGTAATTTTTTTAGATGAGGCTTGATAATTTGTATTATATATTAGGATCATTCAGATTATTTTTGAACAGAATTTTCGGTTAAAAATATTTTCATATTTATCATTCAATAAATACGAAGGAATTCTTTGTTTTTTCTTTAGAAAAATTGTTTTTTTATTGTTTATTTGTTTGTTTTTAGTTTTCTTATTGTTGTTGTCTCTTTTATTCGTGTCACATTCTACCTGCGGCGAATGCCTTTGTTAAATAGGTACCATTCCTAAGGGATTATGTGAAATATATCCAGCCTTGTTCAAGATTTGAACTCGTATCACCGTTTCTGTTTTTACGACGATAAAGGTTATGTAGTGAGAGAGGAGACCTACCTCGTGCAACACGGTGTGACAGAGAGAGTGGCGGGCGTGAAGACTTGCCGTATTCTCGCCGATAAACACGTGACCAACCAATTGACCAACCACTTGCAGTACTCTGCTGCTGATATTATTATTTATACTGGCCTTTTCTGGTCATACCTAAGCATTACTACTTGGATCTTCTTGGACGACGGACCATAGGATTCTATATCACAGGACTTATTCACTTACCAAAGGATTCTATATCAGAGGACTTATACACTTACCAAATGATTCTATAACTCAGGACTTATTCACTTACCAAAGGATTCTATATCACAGGACTTATTCACTTACCAAAGGATTCTATATCACAGGACTTATTCACTTACCAAAGGATTCTATAACTCGGGACTTACTTACTTATTTACTTTAAGTGCTTTACAACTGGCCAAGGATGGCGGCCAGATACTTAACAGTTGTTGTTGCTGCTTTTTTTGTGTCACATCCTACGGCGGCGAATAGATACCATTCCTAAGGGATTCAGCATTATGTGATTGTTAAGTATCTGGCCGCCATCCTTGGCCAGTTGAAAAGAACTCAAAGTAAATAAGTCAGTCCCGATCTATAGAATCCTTTGGTAAGTGAATAAGTCCTGTGATATAGAATCCTTTGGTAAGTGAATAAGTGTCTTGATATAGAATCCTTTGGTAAGTGAATAAGTCCTGTGATATAGAATCCTTTAGGTCCGACGTCCAAGAAGATCCAAGTAACAGTGAGCTAATATTAGAATCAGCCAGTATAAATAACAACAACAGCAGCAGAGCACTGCCAGTGATTGGACAATAGTGGTCACGTGCTTATCGACGAGTCCATAAGTAGAAGTGACCATTTACCACACGCCTTCTATCTTAAAACTCCAACAGTGATATCTATCCATGATTTGAACTCGTGTCACCGTTTCCATTTTCTACGAAGATAACGATTGCGCAATGAACGTCTTTTGATGGGGAGTTATTCTTAGTAATTCATGATTAGATGATTATCTCCCTTAGACAGAATTTGACAATTATTATCACACTGAAATGTGTTGCTATTTTAATTTCTCAATCGGGAAAATCAGAATTGAAGTTTCGGTAAAAAAAAATATTTCCTATTTGTCACTCGATAAATGCGAATGAATTATTTGATTCTTCTTTAGAAAAAAATCATTTTTTTGTTTTCGTATTTTTTTTGTGTGTGTGTGTGGGGGGGGAGGAGTGGCTTGTATTTCTTTTTTTTTCTTTTTTTTTAGCGAGAATTCTTCTGAATCACAAAGGCAATTTAAACAATTTATGCCAGATACTGACTCAGAATTCTATCACTTCGCGTGTTTGCTAAAAAAATGCTTTTCCTAAAAAAAATCCAGATTTAGTTAAGATATTAGGACTGTTATCACGATAGAAACCTATAAAAAAAGATGGCGAAATAGTTAGACGAGACTACAAGCCGCGGGAAGATATGAAAGCAAATTACAATAGAAGAAGAAGAATGAGATAAAGAAGAAGAAGAATGATATGGAGAAGAAGAAGAAGAAGAAGAAGAAGAAGAAGAAGAAGAAGAAGAAGAAGAAAGATGAGGAGGAGGAGAAGAAGAAGAAGAAGAAGAATGAGGTAAGAAGAAGAAGAAAAATGATTTGAAGAAGAAGAAGAAGAAGAAGAAGAATGAGATGAAAGAAGAAGAGAGAAAGAGGAGGGGGAGGAAGAAAAGAAGAATAAATGAAAAGAAGAAGAAGAAGAAGAAGAAGAAGAAGAAGAAGAAGAAGAAGAAGAAGAAGAAGAAGAAGAAAGTGGATTGAGGAGAAGAAGAACAAGAAGAAGAACAAGAAGAATGAGGAGAAGAAGAAGTGGATTGAGGAGAAGAAGAACAAGAAGAAGTAGAAGAAGAATGAGGAGAATAAGAAGAAGATGAAGAAGAAGGAGAAGGAGAAAGAGGAGGGGATGAAGAAAAGAAGAAGAAATGAAAAGAAGAAGAAGAATGATGAGGAGAAGAAGAAGTGGATTGAGAGAAGAAGAAGAAAAAGAAGAAAAATGAGGAGAAGAAGAAGAAGAAGAAGAAGAAGAAGAAGAAGAAGAAGAAGAAGAAGAAGAAGAAGAAGAGAGGAGGGAGATGAAGAAAAGAAGAAGAAATAAAAGAAGAAGAATGAGAGGGAGAAGAAGAAGTGGATTGAGAAGAAGAAGAAGAAGAAGAAAGAAGAAGAAGAAGAAGAAGAAGAAGAAGAAGAAGAAGAATGAGGTGAAGAAGAAGAATGAGGAAGAGGAGAAGAAAAAGAAGAATGAGGAGGGGGAGGAAAAAGAAAGGAATGAAAAGAAGAAGAAGAAATACAAAAAGAATGCAAAGAAGAAGAAGAAGAAGAAGAAGAAGAAGAAGAAGAAGAAGAAGAAGAAGAAAGAAGAAGAAGAAGAAGAAGAAGAAGTTTTTTTTTTAAATCTCCCCAAATGAGAAGAACTGAAGTAAGATCCAAGACGAAAAAAAAAGAATCATATTAACTTGTCCCGACACGTTTTCAAACGGCAAAGAAAAAATCCGGAAAAAAATTATCTCATACATTTGAAGAATTGAGAAAGAAATATAAAAACGCGAATATAGATAAAGATAAGTATTATTTAGAAATTGACGTGGGAAAGACCTCAATTTAGAAAAGCTGAATTAGAATAAATCAAGTGGAGGAAAAACGAACTGTAAAATTGGCTTTTTTTTCTCTTTTCTTCCTTTCATTCAATTGGTTGATACAACTTCTACAAGGCCCCTTTATTCACAATAAGCTGACGTGTGAGGGATGATTAGAAAGTCTTTTTGGTAAAGTTAAAGAGAAGTGAGTTAACACAATTATTACAAATAGCCATGTTACTTTCTTTTATATTTTCCCGCCTCTTTTGAATATTGAGAAACAATTTTTAATATTTTTTTTCTTTATATTTTTTTCGGTGTTGTTTGTGTGTTTTTTTATAACTTTTATTCTTTTTTTCGTTATCGTTACTTTTGCGTGTTTAAATTGATTTTTCTTGTCCTATTTCCTTCTTTTTGATAAATCATGAATTACTCAAAATCTTCTTCTTCTTCTTCTTCTTCTTCTTCTTCTTCTTCTTCTTCTTCTTCTTCTTCTTCTTCTTCTTCTCAGCCTTCTTCTTCTTCTTTTCGCTCTTCTTCTTTTTCTTCTTCTTCTTCTTCTTTTTTTTCGCTCTTCTTCTTCTTCTTCTTCTTCTTCTTCTTCTTCTTCTTCTTCTTCTTCTTCTTCTTCTTCTTTTGCGACCAATAAACCAGCAATGAATAATAGGTTGACAATGCCGTTAAATCCAACCAGTCAACCAGCAATGAATAGTGACTAAAACAAAACATCTTCGGCATAAAATAACCTAACAAGGGTTGACATGCCGTAAAATCCAACTAACTAAACACCCCAAAAAACCACCAACCAATTTGTATGGAAGAGTGATAGGAAATATATTTGGATGAACCACGAAGAAATCTGTGTATTTCTATTTTGATAAAACATTTAATTTCTATACGTCTTTAAGGTAATCATTTTTATTTCGCACTTTCATCGCGTCTGTCTTTCTTGTTTCCTTATTTCACATTTTTCCGGCATAAAATAACCCAACAAGTGTTGACATGCCGTAAAATCCAACCAATCAACCAGCAATGAATAGTGACTAAAAAGAAAACTTTTCCAGCATAAAATAACCCAACATGGGTTGATATGCCGTAAAATCCAGCCAATCAACCAGCAATGAATATTGACTAAAAATAAAACTTTTCCGGCATAAAATAACCCAACAAGGGTTGACATGCCGTAAAATCCAACCAATCAACCAACAATGAATATTGACTAAAAAAAACTTTTCCGGCATAAAATAACCCAACAACGGTTGACATGCCGTAAAATCCAACCAATTATCCAGCAATCACTAGTGACTAAAAATAAAACTTTTCCGGCATAAAATAACCCAACAAGGGTTGATATGCCGTAAAATCCAACCAATCAACCAGCAATGAATAGTGACTAAAAAGAAAACTTTTCCGGCATAAAATAACCCAACAAGGTTGACATGCCGTAAAATCCAGCCAATCAACCAGCAATGAATAGTGACTAAAAAAAATATTTTTGGCATAAAATAACCCAACAAGGGTTGAAATGCCGTAAAATCCAGCCAATCAACCAGCAATGAATAGTGACTAAAACAAAATATTTTTGGCATAAAATAACCCAACAAGTGTTGACATGCCGTAAAATCCAACCAATCAACCAGCAATGAATAGTGACTAAAAAGAAAACTTTTCCAGCATAAAATAACCCAACATGGGTTGATATGCCGTAAAATCCAGCCAATCAACCAGCAATGAATATTGACTAAAAATAAAACTTTTCCGGCATAAAATAACCCAACAAGGGTTGACATGCCGTAAAATCCAACCAATCAACCAACAATGAATATTGACTAAAAAAAACTTTTCCGGCATAAAATAACCCAACAACGGTTGACATGCCGTAAAATCCAACCAATTATCCAGCAATCACTAGTGACTAAAAATAAAACTTTTCCGGCATAAAATAACCCAACAAGGGTTGATATGCCGTAAAATCCAACCAATCAACCAGCAATGAATAGTGACTAAAAAGAAAACTTTTCCGGCATAAAATAACCCAACAAGGGTTGACATGCCGTAAAATCCAGCCAATCAACCAGCAATGAATAGTGACTAAAACAAAATATTTTTGGCATAAAATAACCCAACAAGGGTTGAAATGCCGTAAAATCCAGCCAATCAACCAGCAATGAATAGTGACTAAAACAAAATATTTTTGGCATAAAATAACCCAACAAGTGTTGACATGCCGTAAAATCCAACCAATCAACCAGCAATGAATATTGACTAAAAAGAAAACTTTTCCGGCATAAAATAACCCAACAAGGGTTGATATGCCGTAAAATCCAACCAATCAACCAGCAATGAATATTGACTAAAAATAAAACTTTTCCGGCATAAAATAACCCAACAAGGGTTGATATGCCGTAAAATCCGGCCAATCAACCAGCAGTGAATAGTGACTAAAAAAGAAAACTTTTCCGGCATAAAATAACCCAACAAGGGTTGATATGCCGTAAAATCCAGCCAATCAACCAGCAATGAATAGTGACTAAAACAAAATATTTTTGGCATAAAATAATCCAACAAGGGTTGACATGTCGTAAACTTCAACCAACCAACTCATCAAGCAACCTGTATGAAAGAGGGATAGTATTTATCTTTGGATGAACCTCGAACAAATGGGTTAATTTTTATTTAGATAAAAAATTCAGTTTCTCTTTTTCATTTAAGTCCTCTTTCTTATTTCGCACTTTCACCGCGTCTAAATGTCTTGATACACTATTTTACATGTCCCCGGCATAAAATAACCCAACAAGGGTTGACATGCCGTAAAATTAAACCAACCAACTAACCAAATCCAGCGCTTCTTCCTTCGGTAATCCGCGTTTTATACACTAAGAGTTCGTCTCTTGGGATTTATTTTTGAAACGAGAGAAGTCTTTTATAAGTTGCGACTCCGGGAGCGGTCATATTTTCCGCTTACGGATATATTTTATGCAAGACATTTGCTTGCCCGCTTCGTCCCATGAGGTACGTCGTTTCTCTTCAAGCTACAGTAGGTTTAGACTACGTGAAACTATCCTTGGACCTCCGAGATACTTTTGCAACACAATTCATGTATGTTATTCTTTTATAACATTGGCCGCAGAACATGTCTGCTGTCGAACCATACGCCTATATATATATATATATTATATATATATATATATATATATATATATATATTATCGAATGAATCCAAATAGATACCGACATTAAATCTATAATCGAAAACCACATTTACAGATGGATAAAAAAGATAAGAAGTTTTCACCCATTTGGACTTAACCGAAAAATAGACTCATTACCCTGGCAATAAAAGTCGAAGTGACAAAAAATGGGATTAACACCTAAATAAACAAACATCGACCGTCCCACATCAAGCAAACAACTCCTTGACCCATTTAAAAATCTAAAAGTCACGCACACAGTACCCAGATACACACACACACTGATACTCACACACATCTATGTATGTACACACATACATTTATATGTGTACATATATGGCCATGCACACAGCTCGCAAGAACCCTTCCTCATATATGAAAGCATCCAAATAGAACCCAACTTAAAGAGGTCTTTTTCACGGAACAAATGGACTCCTCTACCCAGATTATAATAGCATGTGAAACCCTCAACAAATCATTCAATTTCTATAATTCTTTTGTAATTAATATTGTAAATTTTCTATTTTTTGTTTTTCTTATATATAAAGTAAAAAAGTATGAACGGTTGTAAGGTTTTATTTCTAATTTTGGAAAATGTGAAAAATTTAAAATTTGTTCGGAAGTATATAACGGAAAATGTCATGTGAAGGCGATTTTATGGTTTCTGACTACAAGTGTCGCTAAATAAGGGGATATATTTAAAAAAGCCTTGTCTTTGGGGTAAGAATATATTATATATATATATATATATATATATATATATATATATATGAACAGCCACTAGCAACAACTTCAGTTCTAGTAATCTCCTGTAGATGGGATTTTTATCCCGAAATATTGAGAATAGATAACAGATTAACAAACAACACCACAGTTACCTTCTTTTTTCTTTATACTTGCATTTTAATAGCCTACAAAACCAACCAGCAAACATACATATATATATATATATATATATATATATAAATTAGTGTGTGTGTATGTGTATTATGTGAATGTGTTTATAATAATCCAGATATGTACCAATCTCTCTCATATATATATTATATATATATATATATATATATATATAAAATATATATATATATATATATATATATATATATATATAAAGATAAATCTAATGAGTCAGACGAACCTACTATTTGTTAAGTATCTAGCAGCCATCCCTCGTTCCAGATGTAATGAATAAGTAAGCAAGCCAATAAGAATCCAGTGTTAACGTATTCCTTGTAAGTCCTTCGTCAGAGAGAATCCAAATGTCAATGAAATAACTCAGAACGGTGTGTCTATTAATACAGCAGAAACAGCAGCAGCAGTGCCAGTGATTGGACAATAGAAATCCACCCCAGGTCACGTGGTAGTCAATGAGTCTATATCTAGTAGTGACCATTTGCCCCATGCCTCATATCAAATATAATTCAACACTATTAGTTTCGCTTAATGCTCTTCAGGGCTAAGATCTGACTCTGAGTCAGATCTTAGCCCTGAAGAGCATTAAGCGAAACTAATAGTAGGTTCGTCTGACTCATTAGATTTATCTTTATTATTTGCTCTACTTAGGTATTGAGCACTTTTTACTTATTAGCTATTCTCCTAGCGGTTATATGAATATATATATATATATCTTATATACATATATATATACATATAAATTGTTTTTTCTTTTGGCCAAATACTGTACCAATAGATTATTTTTTGTTGGTACTACTATCTTGGTCTTTACTTTTTTTCAAAAATTTTTTTCTCCCCGGTTGATGTTTGGTAGTATATTTTTACAATCAAACTATTTGCTGTTTTTTTTCTCACCGCAAGGATTTACCAACACGCTTGGTATATTAAATTATATATATATATATATATATATATATATATATATATAAAGTACTCTGCAGACGCGCGTTTCGGGGTTTCACCCCTCATCAGTACAGCTAGACTTATTTTTCAGCAGCTACCTCTGGTCGGGATCGAGACCCGAACGAACCTTCACTCGGCAAGTCTCTTACCGATGGGTCCACAAGCAGCTGCCTAGAATAGAAGGCAGAATAATCGCTATATTTCCTAAACCGGAAATAAACTCACCAGAGGTCTCTAACTTGTTAACAAGTGAGACTAGCATTTCGCCGAAGCGGTGAATTTTCGCAATTAGTCCCTTCTACACAGAGTGCTCAACCTGAAAATTGGGAAGCGTATATAAAGTAATCTGCAGACGCTATATACATACATATATATATATATATATATATATATATATATATATATATATATATATATATATATTATTTATTTATTTATATATGCGAGAGAGAAGAGAAAATCTGGGCGTGCGTATGTTGTTATAAACACATTCGCATGATTCAAAAACGTTCTACTAAAAAAAATTACGGAAGCAAATCTGAGAAATAAACTCGTATTATATCAGTGTGCATTAATAAGCGTAAAGAAAGAAATGCACTCTTTTCTTGGGGCATCAAATTAAAGAGTTTGTCGAAATTTTCTTTTTGCTTAAAAAAAAGTTCATGTAAAAAAGAAATTAAAAAACAAAACAAAAATTTAAATAAAAAAAAACAGACAATGATTAAAATTACAGGTGCGTTTACTCACTCACACCGCTTAAAAAACATCCATGCATTCTAATGAAAGAAAACATTGCTTACGTAGAGATGAATATATCTACTTATTTAGGAATCTATTGATCGAATGAATATATAATATATATATATATATATATATATATGTAGTATCTTATTATAATGGAGATTGTGGGCTTGTCTCTATGTAACCGAAACTATATTACTATACAAGTCACAATTCCCTTCGTTATTTACATCACATTCTCCATGATTTTATTTATATTTAAACCTCAATTATTAATAAAATTGATTCACCTTTTTATTAGTGTTGTCCATCTCTACATACAAATAACATGCAATTGTATTTATATATACAAGAAAATAGCGGTTTACAGTGTGAATGGGAAGGCTAATTTGCATATTGATATTAAAAATGTGATTT
>CM042173.1:29117770-29135270 GCA_023376005.1 Doryteuthis pealeii | reverse complement strand
TAGAAATGAAACTCCTCTTTCCATCCCTCTGTCTTTCATTGCTGAATTTTCATTTTTTACATTATATTTAGTTAAAAGGAAATAAAAATAAAATGACAGTTATTTTTCTTGTTAATGGATTTCATTTAAGATTCATGAAGAGATTTGCTTATATTCATTAAAATAAAACCAAACAATTAGAAATTAATATACTAAGCACATATTTATTAAATATCATTTTTTAATATATATGCAAATTAGCCTTCCTTCACACTGTAAACCCTATTTTTTGTATATATAAATCAATTCATGTCTTAGTATGTAGAATGGAACATAATAAATGTAAAATCAATTTATTAATAATTGAGGTTAAATTAAATAAAATCATGGAGAATGTGATGTAATAACAAGGGAATTGTGACTTTATAGGAATATAGTTTCGGTTACAGAAGAAACAACCACAATCTCCATTATATAAATGTGTGAGTGTGTGTGGTGTGTGTAACAACAATCAAGTTAACCCTAAAAAATGTCTCGGATCGTTTTTCTCACTTTCAACGTAAAATCCTATTTGGGTTAATGCACTTGAAAGCATTTCCCGAATTTTATTTCCCTGGAAAATTCCCATCCTCATCTTCCATCAGTTGTTGCCCGGCTGCGATGAAGGTGTTGTTCCGACAGACTATTTCATGGATTATTAATGAAACATTATACACGGTATTCCTTTTGGGGTCGTCACAATTATATTATTATAGATTGTTTCTATTCCTTATTTATTCTATATTTCTGTTTTTATGTATTTTCAGTCTATAGTGTCACCTGTGGATTAAAATCTATTGTGCACAGTCTCACAACTGTAACACACACACACACACACACACAACACCACACACACAACATATAATATATATATATAATATATATATTACAATGTGTGTCAAAATATCGATATATATATATATATATATATATATTATATATATATGTATATTATATATTGAAAGACATGAACTATATATTATATATGGTCTTTCAAAACAAAAGCGACATCTCAACCATCGATGGCAAACTCCTAAACTCTGTATAGAACAATTTAGATACTTAGGCAGTAAAATCTCCTCCACAGAAAACGACGTTAATGCACGCATAGGAATAGGCATGCTGCAACGCTATATACAATCAGATTAATGCTATGTCATAGTGTGAGGTCCATAGTCTCACAGACAAGTCTTAAGAAGAGAAGTTCTACCAGTGCCGTGTTGTCGTGTAGTACTTTGTTGTATGACCCTTGCTTACCACGCTCGACCTTGAACTAAGCGACTATACAGAATACACTGGATGGGAGGCTAGCACAAAGAATTGCTGGTCTGATCACGGAACAACGACGTATGGAATACAGCAACTTACACCATACTGCAGCCAGAACCAATCCGAGTAACTGAACCTAGAAAGGACAAATACACGCGGACACCAGCTGGAGAGAGCGACAACCGACGAAACTCATTAAGCGACCGTCCTGTCTTGGATAGACCAGACATGGACAAGCCAGTGTGGGTCAGCGACCGCTCAAACAACGCTAAATCGTGTGATCAGCTCTGTGCGGAGCGGGTGCCTGCATAGAGGACCTCCGAGATATGTAATGACGGTAGGACGGATGGAGAGAGATGTCCAGATATCCACCAGCTGCATAGCGCGACATGATTGATATGATGTATTGTAATCTATAACTTATTATAATAATAACATATATATCCATATCCCTATTATAGTAGTATTCACCTATATATAATATAATACTGAGAAATTAAAACATGGTCGTTAATAATCGTTTGCGAATCTATTTACTAGCTGAATCACAGAGTTCGTCCTCGGCAAGGATGAACCCAAAAATCAACACGTAAAAAACGAAGTCTTCAATTTAATCCTGCTTCGGTGGGAGATGCAGGATATTGTTCGTTTTCGTCAAGATTTGAGGGTATTGACAGTCATATATGGCTCTACTTTCGAATCCGTGTCGGAAAAATAGAAAACATCTACAGGTGAGTAGGAAAATACAGAACCCAAGATATAGTTTATATATTTTCCCATTAAACTACCTACACCCCAACCCTAACCCTAAGCGCCTAAACGACCCTAAGTTAAAAATTAACATTTTATTTACCACAAAATTTTGTGGTTCTATTTTTCCTGCTCAACTCTGCATACCGAGTGTACCCAGATACACAGAAAATCAAATTATTTTTTTCTCAATTAAAACTACCCTAACCCCAACACATATCCAAACCCAATAACCTTAAACCGCACCCAAGTTTTAAATTAACAGTTGTAACTCAAAAATTTATGGTTCTGATGTCTTTCTGGAGTCACCGTCAATTTTCCGTAACCGAATATTGCAAGTGTTCCCCTGACCTGAAGCATACAATAATGACTCAATAGTCAAGAAATTTATAATTCAAAATTGACTTAAACTATAGTTTTTAATAATAAAATATATAATGCATCTACACGATTTGTCTTCCTAAACTTAATGTAATATTTGAAAAAAAAAAAAAGATATTAATAAAGTAAATCAAATTTATGTAAAAACGAATAATAATCTTTTAAAAATATAACACATTAATTCAAAATAGCCGAGCTATAATAAATTAGTATACGTTTACTAAAGTTAGATTAAGTGTGCTTTCAAGAGTTAAAGTTCGTGGGATAAGCTGAGTATCCCCAAAAAGAGAAGCACAGCTGATCAGAGTAGTGTCTACTGATCAGTTGTAGTGGAGCGTTGACATGAAGTATACATGCAGTAGCACAGTTTATTGCGTATTAGATTTACATGGGTCATGACCAAAAGATTCAAGATTCGATATTCTTTTATAACACACCTTCAATTATTATAATATCCCTTAATCCAGTAAAAATCAATAAAACCATAATTTGCAAGTGTCTTCATAGTTAGAACGAAATATTACGATATGTATGCAACAGATTTTTATTAATATACTATAGTATAAGCGACCTCCAATTTTCGAGTTAATACCTCGGACATCGTACATACCAATAATCTATACTCTCTTAATATATAATAGAATATTACATATAAAGTAGGATTCTAAAAATATATTATAAAGATATGATAATATAATTATATAAGATATATATAATATATAATATAATAATATTATATATAATATACTATTAAGGATGTGTGCATGTTAGAATTTCGAGATTTATTGTACTTTTTAGATCACACTCACATGAGCATATATCGACATTACAAATCAAACACGCACCACGTTCATTGGTCATTACATCTATGAGTTTAAATTAACTATATTAGTACAATCAAACTATTACTTTACTTTTTATATGTGATCGACAGCCTGTGTATTTCTGAAAGATGAATTAAGCGTTCTCATAGCATGTTGTGTTTCCGTTTTGCGTGATATTGGGGTAAATTAGACAATGCTTTCTGATACTTTAAGCGTGACTTATCTTATTTATGCTTACCGTCCTCTTAGTAATTTGAGAAAAAGATAATAATTATAAAATGAAAAGATTGCTGAGAGGCAAGTCAATATATGCATTATCTTTCCGAATAACAACCCTAACGAGCAGGCGCCAATTTCGCCATGGACATCGTTTTTTTGGTTTTCCGATCAAAATTAAAATAATACGTTCAAAAAGTCCAACAAGGAAAAAAAGGAAACAGATAACTTGATATATAGAACTAACGAACAAATCTTTTTTAAACAGTTAAAGTTAGAAAAATTACCGGGCCCATATTCTTATTATTTACCCTGATAAAAGTACAGAATATAATAAACTAAATATAAAAAAAAAGATAATACCTGATTATACGTCGATGTGTCTACAGTCATAACAACATATTTTACTGATATTTGCCATGATAAAAGTAACTTTGATAGTAAATAAATATAAAATATACATATCACTATATACTGTATTATATGAGCAACAACACACAGTCACGGTACACACCACAACAGCACAACAATTAAAATACTAAGTAAAAAAAAAAGTATTATTTATCGAATCAATTACAAATTATATATACGATTACCGCCTGGGCGTGTTATATTGTATGACCTATTTGAAGAATAATATAATATTCTAATATATAAGTATGGACCCATCATTTCAATTATTACTATATCTCTATATAAATAAATATATATAATAAAGATTTCACCTATGCCAATTTTCAAACCATATAATAGTATTGGTTAGAAATAACACATAGGATTGAAATACTATAACAGTTAACTCATAACCCCGCTCACTAATCTCAATGCTACGAGGAATGTTCCATATAGATGAATCTTGAGAGCACTCAATCACCTTTACTTTAATAATATTATAATCAAGAGATCTTTCGCTTCATTTTATCAATAATATGAATATTTCTGTCCCCAGGAGGAACTTATATACTTCTTTCTACCTCTTAGTCTATTCCTTACCTTTACTAATCGTCTATTCGTCCTCGGCCAAGCTAAATTCCTTTCGTATATCCTATTGTAGTTTATGTTGTATCCCAACACGTATCTTTCCGTCCTCTGATTCTCAACACACAAGCTATAGTTCGCAGAACTAATAGGTAAGTTTCAGTGATCATAAATCCTTCACTATTCTTAGAACAGGTCACATACCACAACACATTCATTTGCTACTTACTATAGGGTAATTGAGCATCAATTTTTATTAACTTATAGTCTAATTCTTCTCATTCACGGTTATATATGAATATTAATATATATATCTATATCTATTAATCATATACATAATGCTTTTCTTTTGCCTAATAAACTTATATCCAATAGTAATTTTTTATTTTGTTGTACGAATATCTTGGTATTACTCCATATTCCTTTTTCTTGTCTAAAGTGGTGTATTATTATCTCCCTTCCGCTGTGGATGGTTTGGAGAATAAAAAATATTAATTCTACAGAACCACAAACATTAGTGCCTTTTTGTTTTTATTTCCCGCGCTAAAAAAGGATTATTTTACCAACCACGAACCATAGGCCAACACATCAACCGTATATCATTATAGAGAATAGATAGTTAAAAAAATTTTGAAAAAAAAAAAAAAAAAAAAAAAAGAAATAAGACTCTAATAAATGATTCGTACTCATACAATAATTAAAAAATCAATTGGTATAATATTATATTATATATTTGGATCGAAAATAAAAAAGCACTATGAAATAATTGAGAATTTATTATGACATAAATAAATAATTGTTAGTATAAGAATAATAGTATTATTCAGTATAAACCGCTAGGAGAATAGTAATAAGTAAAAAGTGCTCAATACCTAAGTAGAGCAAATAATATAAGATACATCTAATGAGTCAGCGAATCTACTATTAGTTTCGCTTAATGCTCTTCAGGGCTAAGATCTGACTCTAAGAGTCGATCTTAGCTGAAGAGCATTAAGCGACTCTAAGAGTCAGATCTTAGCCCTGAAGAGTATTAAGCGAAACTAATAGTAGGTTCGTCTGACTCATATATATATATATATATATATATATATATATATATATATATATTGAGAGTAATAATTGATGATGGGTCTTGATTTTCTTCAAAATAGGCTACAATAACACGCCCAGCCGGGATCGATACTAATCGATAATTGAACGAAAACTTTTTTTCTTAGTTTAGTCTGGCACAAACTTTCCTATAAAGGTGTGATTTTAATTTTTATCAAAGTCTACTTTTATCTGGGAAAATCATTATTTGGCGAGACAAGCGTCTACCAGTTTATCTTATTTTTGTTTTTTTCTGCTTTATCTGTAATAAGATGGCGGGTAATTTTCTACTTTACTTTTAAAAAGATTTATTCTATTTTATTTCAATTTGTCTCCTTCCTTTGGTTTAGATTATTTTATTTTAGATCGAAACCAAAAACGATGTCATTGCGAATTGGCGCGCCTGGGTTGTTAATGAGTATGTTATATTTCTAGATTTAATTTAACATTTAATCATTAGAGGAACAATTGTCTTCTGCATCGAGGATTCTAACACCACACACAACACACACACACACACACACACACATATATATATATATATATATATATATATATGCGTGTGTGTGAGAGAGTTTGTGTGTATGTATAATCTAACAATTATATTCTAATATATACATATATATATATATTCTAATATAAATACATATATATATATTCATATATATATATATATATATATATATATATATTCTATATAATATATATATATATCTATCTAATAATATATAATATATATATATATATATATAATATATACAAGGTGTGTCAAAAAAGTATTGAGATTTCTTGTACTTTTTGACACGCCTTGTATTCTAAAAGAATAACGTTTCATTCATTGTTCCTTTCCATCGTGGTAAATGCAGCTTCAATCTCGATAATTCTATGACAACACCTTATACACACACACACACAACACACACACACACACACAACTATATATATATATATATATATATATAGTATCAACAAAAAGTAATAAGACAAGCAGGAATATTTCTTGTATGTTGTTTATTCTCAACTAGTTTCGACCTAAGGTCATCGTCAGGGAACATTTATTTAAATAAATTATTTATAGATTTTTTGAAAGGGAGCATTATAGAAGAACTATAAAAATTGAAGC
Organism: Doryteuthis pealeii; assembly: GCA_023376005.1. Taxonomy (NCBI): domain Eukaryota; kingdom Metazoa; phylum Mollusca; class Cephalopoda; order Myopsida; family Loliginidae; genus Doryteuthis; species Doryteuthis pealeii. The sequence continues at coordinate 29,128,622 of CM042173.1, read as the reverse complement.
GTTTTTGAGGGTTTGACATGCTATTAAAATCCGGGTAGACGAGTGTGTTAGTAGTAGCAAGTCCATTTGTTCCGTGAAGAACCTCTACGAGGTGGGTTATTTTTTGAATGCTCTTATATATGTGAGGGAGGGTTCATGGGAGTTGTGTGTATGACTATATCTGTGTATACATATAAATGTATGTGTGTGTTTACATATATGTGTTTGAATGTGAGTGTGATGCGTGTGTGTGTGTGCGTGAGAGTGTGCTGTAGTGTCCGCGTATATATCTTTGTTTATATATCTGCAGTCAAATCCTTGTAAAAGAAGGATAGAATCTTTCGAAATATTCGAATAATAAATGGATCATAGTACATAATATCCAACCTAGTTTCTCATTTATTTTTTTACATTTTCTGTCATGCTTCGCAGAAAAACCCAAAAATTATTTTCCCATAAATATGTATTATAGACATATCTATAAATAACACTAATATTTACATATATAGGGTATATATATAATATATATATATATATATATATATATTATATATATATATATATATATATATATATATATATATATATATGAAATACGGTGTGAAAATTAAACCGACAATATGAGAAGAAAATATTTTTAAAAATATAACAAACACAGGATGTTATGATTAGGGGAAACAATTTTATGTGTCAATACTTAAGCATTTCGGTATATTGTACCATCTTCAGGACACTGTTAAGTAATGTTTATGTTAGGGACAAAATGAAAGATGTTAAGTGTATAGTGACTGTGTGAATATGATGTCATTAATCGTTAATTTTTATATGGCTTTCGTAAACAAACGCGCATATAACAATTAACGGTTAATAACATCATATTCACACAATCACTATACACTTAACATCTTTCATTTTGTCCCTAACATAAACATTACTTAACAGTGTCCTGAAGATGGTACAATATACCGAAATGCTTAAGTATTGACACAAAAAATTGTTTCCCTGATCATAACATCCACTGTTTGTTATATCTTTTAAATATTTTCTTCTCATATATATATATATATATATATATATATATATATATATATATATATATATCCAGGGTCCCCACCGCACTGACCAATGTAAGTCCTTGCTGGTCAGCTACCATTGGTATGTCCATGTGTAGTAGTCCATAGGAGAAAGTCGCTCATGTGGTCGCTCTTACATCTCAATCAATACCCATCATGTAATGCCCGTCTTATTTAAATGGTTTGTGTGATGGAAGGTAAATGGCTGTAGAGTAATTGATGTCAAAAACAATATTTGGGTGAATAAAACAATAATTGTAGAGATCATTAACAAAATTAATTAATTATTTATTAAACCTACTTTTGTTAAAACCAGTATGCAAATTAACCACTCCATATATTATGTATACCTTTAATTCTTAGTGATATATAAGAGACATCACATGAAACCTCATGTATTGTAATGGTTAGCAAGCTAGATTATAAGACCGTTGTTAATGAATTCGATTCTTACTGGGTGACCCACACTTCTGGTGTTGTGGCACATCTAAGCTAAGCTTAATAAATCATCATCAACATCATGTCACGCAATTAGCACGGATATCCATGGCAATCTCTTGACAACCTTCCCTATCATTCATTGCACCTGGGAGGTCCTCTACGGAGCAACCAGCATCCTCGCATATTTAGTCAATGTAGGTCCTTGCTGGGCGCCCCACACCTGCATGTCCATGTGTTGGCTTCCACAGGAAAACGTCGCTTATGAGCTCGTCCTTGCTTCTCCAGCAGTGTCCAGCATGCCTTGTCCGTCTCACTCGGATATTTTGTGAGATGGGGGGAAGTGACCGTACAGCTGTCCCCGTGGGGGTGCTGCTTCCACGACTTAAGACACTTTTCAGGATGTTAAACGCATGAATAACATGGGCTGTTTTGAGGCAAATCTAACTCAGTTTTCAAAGACCTTTTATCTATTAATAAGATTTATTCTCTTCTATGTATTAATGATTTTGACTATAAATTAAATACTCATTGATAAACTTACGCAATTCCTGAGGGTATCATGACGTAAGCATTAGCGTAGTTTCGATTATAGACACCGAACCTCCATTATAATAAGATTTAAACTTTTGCCTATCAGTTATATCAGGAAAGTGTTTTATTTAAATATAGCCGAACTACTTTTTTTTTTTAAATTCACCCCAAGTAATTCGGTGAATATTTTTTGCCCATATACTTTTATATATAAATGTTAAAATGTCATTCCAGAATTACGTTAGCGGCACATGTTAAGAGAAATTTCATGTATTCAGTTGAATAGTTTTTTATTGACTTATGTTAAAACAAAAAATAACATCAACAAAATAACACTCGCATATTTCTTTTATTTTAAACGTTTCAGATAGCACGAATATCGTGCAATTTATAGCGTGATAAAATCTATCTTCATCTTTCCTCCCATTCACTGCAAACGTTAATTATTTTTTTTCTGAATCGTTAAATATGAGCTTATTAGATCACAGTATTAAAATCAGCATGTTAAGCCAGAATATTTTCTAAGAACGAAAAACACTTCCTCGAGCAGATGCTCTTCCGTATCATATAATCAGGATTTTCATTTTTGCATTTCATCTTGGACGATTTGGACGGTCTCATTTTTAATCAGAGGTTGGTACAAGTTGACTACGGTCGTACTTTTAAGGAACACGAGTATTAATATATACATTAAAGATAATTAGTACTTTATTTTCTTAACTTGATTATAATTATCTATCGTACTATTTCTCGGAATCTTTAGACAAGGCTTGATAATTAGTATGGTTTGTATTATTCGGACTATTGTCCTCATCTTCATTGTTATCTGCACAACGTTTCGGACGATGTGTCCTCCGGCCTTCTTCAGGTATTTCTTGTCGGACTCGGGAACTTTCTTGCACTCGGGAACCTTCTCTTCGAACTCGGGAAACTTCTTGTCGTAATCGGGAGCCATCACGGAACTTTGAACCTAACCCTTCTAATTCAGTCCACAGGGATATCCTGTTCTCATTCCACTAACCATAGCTGGAGTACAGGTGTTAAGCTGTGTTAATTATTATTCTATTTTACTGCTGCCCTTGACCAGGAGTGAACCGGCATTCTAGAGATAATTGTCACTTAGAACTGTCTTAGGCTAACTCCTTTATCCACTAGGCTATGTGTCCAATTGGACGCATTGCCTGGTGGATAAAGACAATGAGAACAGGATACCTAGAACTCCAGAATTGGAACTTCACTATCTTATTGAATTTAAGGTCCTACCCGCGGCATTAAGATCACAGTATTAGAAACTTGTTGCATACCCTTCTTTTTACTTCTTACTTTCTTCTTCTGACGTCTTTTCTATCTTACGTCTTCTTCTAACATCTTGACTTTGTCTTGGTGGTCGGTCGCACTTAACTCATTTCTTCTTCTAGATCAGTCTTGTTACCAAGACTTCATTAATCACAAGACCGTGTTATTTTTCTTAAACTTTTATTTCCTTAACTAAACATTTCATGTAACTAAACATCTGACTAACATAGCGCGCGTATGCAGAGTGAGTTACAGTTAAGGCCGGACATCTTCACTGCCTGACGTCCAACTGAAAACTGAGGAGCCAACCAGCTCCCATGTGACTTCACGTATTTCGCGGGCTTTCTGTACTATTCCATGGAAAGTCCCGCCCGTGATATGAAAAGGGCCATCCCTTTAGAAATAAAGGGGATTGATAATAATCTTATGCAACCGCATAGATTATGTAACAAACTGCCTTGAACACAGAATCATCTGTAGACATACGTACATTTCTGTCTGCTGCTGCATCCCTACAGGAAGGTATCAATGGAGATATCGGGGAATAGAGAACAAAAACGTGTGGTAGTACATGTTAGCGTCATATTTATAGGATACATGGATTTTAAAAAAATGAGTTTTCACTGTTAATATTTCTCCTTTTATTTATTGGACAGTACCTTAATCTGTGTTTGCTTAGATAATTACGTATTTTAAAAAAATATTTTGTGTGCCTCAGTTAACCAAGTTGTTTTACCTTATTTATTCTTTATATTAAAAAGAAATGGTCTTACCGGTAGGCCCAGCTGTTGTATAGCGCCTTCTCTACCGGCACTAAATATCAATATGTTATATACTGGCTTCAAATTCACGGCCCTACTTCGTGTATCTGCATACGTTGCGGGTATCGTCACTAACCCTAGACGAGATATGTAGTGGTCGCTTAATGAAATCACAACACCTGCTGTATAGTAAAAACTTGCGTTTATTTCTTCTCCTGTCTGGTGGGTGGCGAGCGGTGACAATGACTACTACTACTGCTGGGATGACTAGCGTTGGTGACGCGGAATGGGTGGACGAACCTCACTGCCCGCTGGCAGCGGTCGACCGTGTCGACGGTCAGACTCCTTGTGCTCTGTTCGCCGTCTCCTGTCTGACTGTGTAACTGACGACTCGACCCTCTGGCTTTTGTATTGACGACACGCCCACGCATCTTTATATTTTGATCTGATAACGGACCATTGTTATGTATTTCTTTATTCCCTCCCTGCTTCCTTGACCGGAAACACTCTCTTCCGTTTTTTAAATTCTTTCTCATTTTACCGGGAAAAAGTCATTTGTTATTTTTGTCGTATTTTCTGTGTTTCACTCGTACAATATACAACACAGCCATTTCAACGAATTATTATTTTTTAAATATCTGAGCCATGTGAACCTGTTTTTACACCTACTCTGAACGCTGATTGGCTTTAGCATTAACCAACCAGGTGTACAGAAGTCGAGGTAATGCGTTGGCAAAACTATATTTAAAGCCAGTTTTTTCTGCTAGCATTGTGCAAGACGGGAGGCGCATTCGAGTTTGATCATCCCAAATGGGGTCTAACAGGCGAGCTGGGTATTATGTTGAAAGACCCGAAACCCCTCAATGAACCAGTTAATAATAACATAACTAACGATGCCGCCCATCGCTTTAGTAGCATAGGTGTATCTCAAACAGTATTAAAATATGTTTAAAATTGAGTTTGAAAAAAAAAATCAATGCTCAACAAGAATGAATAAAACAAAATGACTTCGGCATAAAATAAGCCAACAAGGGTTGACATGTCGTAAAATCTAACCAACCAACCGACCAACCAAACAAACAGGCGACGGACCGACCGACCAGAATGAGTGCTGCTGAGTTACGAAAACATCGATCAATCAGGGAACGGCTTGATACAATCAGCCGTCAAAAGACCATTAGCGGTAATAAATATCGGAAGAATGTGGGACCCCCTCCTTTCCAGATGATAAATAATTTGTAGAGATCTCTTCACAAACTTAAGTACAAGAGACTTTTTTTTATATACCTATTCTTAAAAGAAAGGAAATGAATCCGACGGTATGAGTATATATAAAAAGATATGAAAACACCACAAAATGCTGTTAAAGTGAAAACATTTTATAACATAGCTGATATTGAACAATATTTTGATTTTATAAAAATCATCTTCAGAGCTTGTTTATACTCCGTGTTGTTAAGAGCGGAGACAAAAGTCGTATGAGTTCAAAACAAAAACCTTGATGTTGCAAAAAAGAAAAAAAAATAGTTTCGAATATGAGCACTTCCGCTGCATTTTTCTCGGTCATCAGATTATGTATATCTTATTGTAAACTATTGTATAACTTTTCTTTTTTGCAGCATCAAGGTTTTTGTTTTGAACTCATATGACTTTTGTCTCCGCTCTTAACAACACGGAGTATAAACAAGCTCTGAAGATGATTTTCATAAAATCGAAATATTGTTCAATATCAGCTAAGTTATAAAATGTTTTCACTTTAACAGCATTTTGTGGTGTTTTTATATCCTTTTATCTATACTCATACCTATTCTTTGAGAATTAAGTTCTATCGTTAACCCTTTCTATTCTATTTCATAGCAGCGAGGGTAGTAGGGCTGATCACCGGCTAGGTAGAACCATTTCCTTTTCTTCCTTTTTTCCCCTTGTAGCTAAAACTCCGTCAATGTGGTTGGACCAAGGCGTTTTAATCCTGGTGTTATAAATCCCTTATGAAAAATCGGGTATATATATATTTACCAAACCCCTCCGCACGAGCAGGATGTGACACAATGTCAATTTCTTAAGCGGAGTTTAACAGGTTTGAATTCAGAGTTTTCCTTCTCCTAGACTGGTTGCCTAACCAAGGCTAAAGAGCCCAGTCTGTCCTGCCATTTACCCATAGCTGGAGGGAGAGAAGAATTCATACCTTTCCCAAGGGTATTAGCACTAAGTGAAATGCAATTACCAAGTCCAGGATTTGAACTCAGGGCGACGAGTCCATTTCCCATGACTTTATCCATTACACCACGCGCTTCGGGTATATAACGCACACACACAGAGAGAGAGAGAGAGAGAGAGAGAGAGAGAGAGAGAGAGAGAGAGAGAGAGAGATATTAATCAGAAAAAATTATTTGTTTAGAAGAAATCATGTTCTACTTGAGTTTTATTTGATTATGAGATAAATTCCTATTTTCTGTCACCTCTATAAACTCCCCTACAAAAATGATTTTATATGAAATACCATTTGCAATTCTCTCTCTCTCTCTCTCTCTCTCTCTCTCTCTCTCTCTTCTATCTCTCTCTTTCTATCTATCTCTCTCTCTCTTCCTTTCTCTTTCTCTCTATCCCTCCTCCCCTCTCTTTCTATCTCTCTCTTTCTATCTCTCTCTCTCTTCCTTTCTCTTTCTCTCTATCCCTCCCTCCACCATCTCTCTCTTTCTATCTCTCTCTTTCTATCTATCTATCTCTCTCCCTTTCTCTTTCTCTCTATCCCCCCTCTCTCTCTCCCTCCTACTCTCTCTATTTCCTATTTTCTGTCACATCTATAAACTCCCCTACAAAAATGCTTCATATAATATACCATTTACAATTCTCTCTCTCTCACACCTCTCTCTCTTCCTTTCTCTTTCTCTCTATGCCTCCCTCCCCTCTCTCTCTTTCTATCTCTCTCTTTCTATCTATCTCTTTCTATCTCTCTCTCTTCCTTTCTCTTTCTCTCTATCCCTCCCTCCCCCTCTCTCTCTCTCTTTCTATCTCTCTCTCTTTCTATCTATCTCTCTCTCTCTTCCTTTCTCTTTCTCTCTATCCTCCCCCCCTCTCTCTCTTTCTATCTCTCTCTTCTATCTATCTCTCTCTCTCTTCCTTTCTCTTTCTATCTATCCCTGCCTCCCTCTCTCTCTTTCTATCTCTCTCTTTCTATCTATCTATCTCTCTCCCTTTCTCTTTCTCTCTACCCCTCTCTACCCCTCTCTCTCCCTCCTACTCTCTCTCTTCCTTTCTCTTTCTCTCAATCCCTCCTTCCCCCTCTCTATCTATATATCTCTCTCTCCCTTTCTCTTCTCTCTATCCCCCCTCTCTCTCTCTCCCTCCTACTCTCTCTATTTCCTATTTTCTGTCACCTCCATTAACTCCCCTACAAAATGCTTTCATATGATATACCATTTGCAATTCTCTCTCTCTCTCCTCTCTCTCTCTTTCTATCTATATCTCTCTTCATTTTTCTTTCTCTCTATCTCTCCCTCCCTCCCCCTCATTCTCTGTCTCTGTCTGTCTGTCTGTCTGTCTCTCTCTCTCTCTCACTCCCTCCCTCTATCTATCTATCTCGAAATATAAATATTTAAGATTTTGAAAACAATATTCATTTTTTCTGATCTTCAATTTTTTTTCCATACTTGTAAACAACCAAACATTATTTTCGCATATATATATATATATATATATATATATATATATATATATATATATATATCATCGTCATTATGTTACACTGACAGCACGGATTCCAATCTCTCTCTCTCTCTCTCTCTCTCCTCTCTCTTTCACTCTCTCTCTCTCTTTCACTCTCTCCACTACTCTCGTTCTCTCTTTCTTCCTTATTATATTTTCTGTGTTGAATGTCTTTTTTCTTCCTTCTCTTTATAATAAAAACGGAATGTTCCATTATTTAGCTGAGGTGACGACACTGATAAGATATAAGAATTTGGTGGATAAGCCCCCCCTTTTTTGCATTTCGTCTTGAGCGATTTGGACGGTCTCATTTTTTAACCAGAGAGTGTGTGCAAGATAATAACGGTCGTACAATTAAGGAACACGAGAATTAATATATATATATATATATATATATATATATATATATATATATATATTGGATGTGACATTGATCCTCTTTGGTGGTCACATACTTCTTACCCCATATACCCTACGCTGAGCTGAGTAAATCTATCACGTGTCCGTTTACTTAGGTAGAGAAACAGATAAGCATAAATCAAATACACCCGGCATACCATAAGTTTTCCGTACATAAGTGTCTGTAAGAAAATAACTTCCTAAGTAGAGAAACCAGAAGAAGCTCTAAGTTTCTAAGATTTCCGAAGGACACTTTTTTAATCCCTAAAGTGGTCATGATCGATTATGAAATGGTGTGGGGGGTGCGTCTTGAGGGGGAGGGATACTTGGGGTACGTAACGTTCTAGAATTATATACCCACCCACCCCCGCCCCTAAACGTCGTGTATTTTTTTCACACATAAAAGTTTTTCTTCTTCATGAAGTGCTCTTATTTATTTCCCCCAAGTCTTCCATTAATTTAAGTTTCCCGCTTTTTCTTGTATTTTAGCAGACATAGCTTGAGATTTCTACTCCCCGCAGGAAGACTGACCCACGCCTTAGGCAAATATGGATTTATATTATTTCGTTATAATATTTTTATTTTATTTTATATATTTCTTCTTTGTTTAGTGGTTAGCAATTTTTTTCTTATCACGTATCTCAGTATTGGCTTCTTATCATAAAACACGCAAAAAAAGAGATGTAACGATTTTTCTTAATAGCAAAGAAAAGGAAATTGAGTAGGTTCACAATGGTAGTCATGTTAGCACTAATCTATGGTTGCACCACCAGGACTCTAAGGAATAACTTGGAAATAAGCCGCGTATTATATTTCATTTCATATCTTTCTTCTTTTATTAATGTTTAGCAAAACTTTTCTCGTCACGTATCGTGGTATTGGCTTCTTTGCGATTCTAAAACGCCCCTCCCCCCCAAAAAGAAAAAAACAAGAGAAACAACGATGGTAAAGAAGAATAGGTTGAAAAACTAAACTATTCAAGCCATATCAGTACTACTATAGGTGTGTACCACTTGGACTCTAATGAATCGCTTGACAAAAAGCAGTGTTTTGTTTTGAAGAAGTTCGTTTCACCCTTTTCTTTTTACAGATATATATATCTTGAGATTTCTACTCCCCGCAGGAAGACTGACCCACGCCTTAGGCAAATATGGATTTATATTATTTCGTTATTATATTTATTTTATTTTATATATTTCTTCTTTGTTTAATGGTTAGCAAATTTTTTCTCGTGACGTATCGCGGTATTGGCTTCTTATTATAAAAAGCAAAAAAAAAAAAATAGATGTAACGATTTTTCTTAATAGCAAAGGAGAGAAAATTGAATAGGTTCACAATGGTAGTCATGTTAGTACTAATCTATGTTTGCACCACTAGGACTCTAATGAATAACTTGGAAATAATTTCATATCTTTCTTCTTTTATTAATGTTTAGCAAAACTTTTCTCGTCACGTATCGTGGTATTGGTTTCTTGGCGATTCTAAAACACTAAAAAAAAATATAGAAATAACGATTTTCTGGAAATGGTAAAGAAGAATAGGTAAAAAAAACTCAACTATCCTAGCCATATCAGTACTACTCTAGATGTGTACCACTTGGACTCTAACTTTGTTTTCAAGAAAGTTCGTTTCACCCTTTTCTTTTTACAGATATATATCTTGAGATTTCTACTCCCCGCAGATAGACTGACCCACGCCTTAGGCAATATGGATTTATATTATTTCGTTATAATATTTTATTTTATTTCATATATTTCTTCTTTTGTTAATGGTTAGCAAATTTTTTCTCGTCACGTATCTCGGTATTGGCTCCTTATTATCAAACAAGCCAAAAAAAGAGATGTAACGATTTTTCTTAATAGCAAAGAAGAAGAAATTGAATAAGTTCTCAGTGGTAGTCATGTTAGCACTAATCTATGGTTGCACCACCAGGACTCTAATGAATAACTTGGAAATAAGCCACGTATTATATTTCATTTCATATCTTTCTTCTTTTATTAATGTTTAGCAAAACTTTTCTCGTCACGTATAGTGGTATTGGCTTCCTTGTGATTCTAAAACGCCCCCCCCCCGCCAAAAAAAAATAAAAGAAATAACGATTTTCTGTAAATGGTAAAGAAGAATAGGTTGAAAAACTAAACTATCCGAGCCATATCAGTACTACTCTAGGTGTGTACCACTTGGACTCTAACGAATCGCTTGACAAAAAGCAGTTTTTTGTTTTGAAGAAAGTTTGTTTCACCCCTTTTTTTTACAGATATATATATCTTGAGATTTCTATTCCCCGTAGGAAGACTGACCCACGCCTTAGGCAAATATGGATTTATATTATTTCGTTATCATATTTTATTTTATTTTATATATTTCTTCTTCTTTTGATGATTAGCAATGATTTTGGTTTGGTTTGTTTTGTTTTATGGCATATCAACCTCAGTGGGTCATTTAATGCCGATAAAGTTTTGAAATAAATCAATTCTTAATGGATAATATTATTTTTTTATAAATAATTTTTTCTATTTAACCCATAGATAGGATCCTAACAGGTACTACCACTCCGGGTCAGAGTGGACCAGGGAGCAATGGTGATGGAGGGGTGCTCCACATTCCCCAAACCTCCAAAACTGGAACCTCACTATCAAATAGATTTTAACGTCATTCCCAGGACAT
>CM042173.1:29105270-29107770 GCA_023376005.1 Doryteuthis pealeii | reverse complement strand
CAAGGCTGGAGGACACATCAATTGAAAATATATATATGAAGACCCTCAGCCACCACATAATAGTGAATCAGAACTGGAACGCTAACCATCCGATAGAGTTTTTAACCGTCCATGTCCTGGTATGACGTTAAAACTCTATCTGAATGGTTAGTCGCAGTTCTGATCACATATATTGGTGGACTGAGGGTCTTCATGTCCTGGGTATTGACGTTAAAAACTCTGTATATATATAGTATTAACAGTGTTATCTTGAAAATAACCTTTCATACACACTGTAATACTAAATCTGCTCTACTAATGTATTTGAGCACTTTTATATTGTTATAACACTGACTTATCCGGTTAATTACTTGTATCAATAATGAGATTAAACTCAATATTCTTACCTTTTCATTATATTATATATATATATATATATATATATATATATATACACACGACACACAACACCACAAAGTTTTTTCTCGTCTACCATAGGTTTCCAGTGTCAAGTTGCACCTACTTCAGAAGGTGTACCTGTGAACACTGAAACCGATGTAGATAAAAAAAAGGCTTTTCTACAACTCTCTCTCGCTCTATACTTTACGAAATATTATTTAAGCACTTTTTGGATTTGACATATATTCTACTACACGTGAAAAATGTGGGGAGTGAAGAATTTATTATATATATATATTAACAACCCCTCCGCATGAGTAGGATGTGACACAAGGTCAATTTCTTAAATGAAGTTATACAGAGTTCCTCCATCTCAAGACCCAGTTGCCATACCAAGGGTTAAAGGTCCAGTCGCCCTTACTATTTACCCATAGTTGAGGCAGAATAGCTTGAATTCATATCTTTTCCAAGAGTATAGCGCTAATGTAAAAATGCAAACAACTTCATCCAGATTTGAATTTGTTTTCACATTCAATGATGCTGGTAGCTTTATTAATCTAGTGTGTCCTGAATGCATAATATTCGATTTGGAATGAGTCCAGTAAAATTTGAAGGGTCCAACTAAAGTTCTTAATAAATTGGTGAGTTTTTCATTATGAACAACTAAAGCTGCTAATAACCCCTACCTTGTTAACCCCATTACAGTTGTAATTTTGTTTCCAAGAAAATATTGAAATGTATTAACAGTTTGCTTGAAATAGAGTGGGGAGAAAAAAAACCACGAGATGGCTGGAGATACGATTTTTTGCGTCATTTGTTGAATTTTATGCGTCAGGGATGCAGGACACGTATCTATCAGGGATCTCTGTGACCGCTGCCTATTTTGTACGCGGTAAAACCATACACCCCATCCCTCCATATGTGTAGTATAACAATTATTCCATGATCAGCATTATGCATTTCTTATTTGCACATTTATCCTTATGTCTTGGTTGTGGTTTGGTTTGTTTGTTTTTTTTACGGCATATCAACCTCAGTGGTCATTTATGCCGATTAAAGGTTTTTGAAATAAATCATTCTTAAATTGGATAATACAATTTTCTATTTAAACCATAGATGGAACCCTAACAAGTACACCACTACCAGGTCAGAGTGGACCCAGGGAGCAATGCGTGACGAATGGGGTGCTCCACATTCCCTCAAAGCCTCCAGAAATTGGAACCCTCACCCATCAGATAGAGTTTTAACGTCTTCCAGACATGTAGACCGCAGCCACTGCCTCTTAGAACCCATATTGATAAAAAGGGGTAGGGGTTTGCCCATAAGGGCAATAGGGGTTGGAAAATCATATAGTGCTAGGCTTGACATGACAGCTGATTGAATCGGAGGGGGGCCTCTCCGACTGCCCCGTCTAGCCTCAAGATAGGGCCAAAGTGGAGTATTGCATGTCAGATTGCANCCCTACCATTTTACCTATAGTTGGAGGGAGAATATATGGATCATACCTTCCCAATGGTATTAGCGCTATGAGAAATGCAAACAGCTTTTCTAGGGTTTGGACTCTGGTGAACAAGTCCATTTCCTACGTATCTTCTATAATGCTACGAGCCTCCATATAGATATATAAGGCGTTGGTAAATACGAAATATATAATATATATATGTGTGTGTGTGTGTGTGTGTGTGTGTGTGTGTGTGTGTTGAATTAAACAAAAGACAATCACCTGTTTTAAACTTTTATTTTTGATCTTTTCAAGTTTTCTGGACAACTTTTTAATATTTGGGTGGGATTTGTAGATTAGTCCACCAAAGTTCATGGTATTCAAGGCATTTTTATCACAAATAAAGTGGGTCTGTTTACAATAATTAAACTTGAGCTCTCATACGGAACCTGAACTCTACAACAAACTACTGGTAAAGAATAGGACCAGCCTAGAATCATCTTGTACTAAGAAACTTGGTACCACACCAAAGTATATTATATATATATATATATATATATAATATATATATATATATATATATATATATATTACGAGTGTGTGTGTGTGTGTGTGTGTGTGTGTGTGTATAATCAAACCTAACAACTGAAAAAAAATTTTTTTTAAAGAAAATTAGAGAAG
>CM042173.1:29095270-29100270 GCA_023376005.1 Doryteuthis pealeii | reverse complement strand
ATTGATTTCTAATTGTTTGGTTTTATCTTATTGAATATGAGCAAAAAATCTCTGGGATAAATCTAAAAGAAATTCATTAAGAAGAAGAAATAATTTAGATGAATTTACAAAGGAAGTTGAAATTTTTCAAATATTTCGATTGTCTTCCAAATCTTTTTATCTGCATTCTTATTTAGTTTTATTAGCCTTTCTAATTTAACATGATATTTTATTATATTAAAACTTAAAAACTATAAATTTGCTAGTATATATAATATTGATAGATAAATAAATTGATTGATATAAATAGACTGATAGACAGACAGATAGATAGATAGATAGATGAATAGATTGTTTGTTTGGTCGGTCACGTACAGTTGAGAATTGTTGGCAATATAAATCCGCATTTAGATAAACACATATACATTTGAACTGACTGAGATAGATAGATACGTACATATATATATATATATACATATATAAGTATCTATACATAAGTATATGCAGTTGTAAAAAGCTGTAACAACGAGATAAATAGATAAATACATACATACATACATACATACATATTAAAAGGCTAGAACACACACACACACACACACAACCTACTTCTAAACAAAACGAAAAATCTAAGAAAGTCCGGTTGGTGTAGGGGTTACGGTCCTCGCCTGATAGCTTGACAGTCGGGTTTCGAATCACGCACAAGGCGTTCTTCCTATCTATAGCTCTGCTGATGATGCCTAATAGGCCGAAATGTACATACAGAGATTGATTTTTCTCGATTTGTTTAGCCTTACATTTAAATAGGTATGCCCGTCTAATTAACTAATTATTAATTAAAAAACTTTCAAAATTAGGTACGATTTCAATTAAGCACATATTCTCCCAAAAATTGTCGGCTAAAATAAGCCATATCATAAACATTTCGCTTGTGTATTTACTTATCATATATATATATATATATATAATATATATATATATATATATATATATATATATTTCCTCCAAAAATTTTCGCCTTGAAGCCATATAAAAAGTAAACACATTTACTTAACCTCATACTGTCGTGTAGAAAGTCAATAAAAAGTGGAATATAAATAAGTTTCAAAACGAACGAAGAATGTGGGAATGGCCAGCTAGTGTAACGGTTATAGACTTCGCCTGTCAGCTTGACAGTCGAGGTTTCGAGTCACACACGGAGCAGTCTCCCATGTCTATAACCTTGCTGATGAGACCTAATAGGTCAAAATGTACATTCAGGGATAGACATTTGCTCGATTCGTTTAGCCTTACATTTGAACATATATGCCCGCCTAAAATTCATTAATTATTAACTAATTCATTTTCAAAATTAGGTACGACTTCAAGTAAGCACATATCCTCCAAAAATTGTCGGCTTAAAGCCATATACAAAATAAACACATTTGTTTGTTTACTTACCCTCATAAAATAAATAAATATATATATAATATTGATAGATAAATGAATAGATTGATATAAATAGACTGATAGACAGACAGATAGATAGATAGATAGATAGATAGATAGATTGTCTGTTTGCTCGGTCACGTATAGTTGGGAATTGTTGGCAATATAAATCCGTATTTAGATACGCACATATATACATTTGAGCTGACTGAGATAGATAGATACGTACATAAATATATACATATATAAGTATCTATACATAAGTATATGCAGATGTAAGAAGCTGTAACACACACACACACACGCACACACACACACACAACCTACTTCTAAACAAAACGAAAAATCTGAGAAAGTCCGGTTGGTGTAGGGGTTACGGTCTTTGCCTTCTAGCTTGACGGTCGGGTTTCGAATCACGCACAAGGCGTTCTTCCTATCTATAGCTCTGCTGATGATGCCTAATAGGCCGAAATGTACATACA
The DNA here is from genome assembly GCA_023376005.1 of Doryteuthis pealeii. NCBI lineage: Eukaryota > Metazoa > Mollusca > Cephalopoda > Myopsida > Loliginidae > Doryteuthis > Doryteuthis pealeii. The sequence goes on along the minus strand of CM042173.1, from coordinate 29,098,381 downwards.
GAGATTGATTTTTCTCGATTTGTTTAGCCTTACATTTAAATAGGTATGCCCGTCTAATTAACTAATTATTAATTAATTAACTTTCAAAATAAGGTACGACTTCAATTAAGCACATATTCTCCCAAAACATTGTCGGCTAACAAAAGCCATATCATAAACATTTCGCTTGTGTATTTACTTTTCATATATATATATATATATATATATATAATATATATATATATATATATTCCTCCAAAAATTTTCGCCTTGAAGCCATATAAAAAGTAAACACATTTGTTTGTTTACTTAACCTCATACTGTCGTGTAAGAAGTCAATAAAAAGTGGAATATAATAAGTTTCAAAACAAACGAAGAATCTGTGAATGGCCAGCTAGAGTAACGGTTAGAGACTTCGCCTGTCAGCTTGACAGTCGAGGTTTCGAGTCACACACGGAGCAGTCTCCCATGTCTATAACCTTGCTGATGAGACCTAATAGGTCAAAATGTACATTCAGGGATTGACATTTGCTCGATTCGTTTAGCCTTACATTTGAACATATATGCCCGCCTAAGATTCATTAATTATTAACTAATTAATTTTCAAAATTAGGTACGACTTCAAGTAAGCACATATCCTCCAAAAATTGTCGGCTTAAAGCCATATACAAAATAAACACATTTGTTTGTTTACTTACCCTCATATATATATATATATATATATATATATATATATATATATATATATATATACATATATATCAAAAGGTTGGAATAAATAAATATATATATAATATTGCTAGATAAATAAATAGATTGATATAAATAGACTGACAGACAGACAGACAGATAGATAGATAGATAGATAGATAGATTGTTTGTTTGCTCGGTCACGTATAGTTGAGAATTGTTGGCAATATAAATCCGTATTTAGATACGCACATATATACATTTGAGCTGACTGAGAAAGATAGATACGTACGTACATATATATATACATATATAAGTATGTATACATAAGTATATGCAGATGTAAGAAGCTGTAACAACGGGATAAATAGATAAATACATACATACATACATACATATTAATAGGGTAGAATACACACACACACTGACACACACACACACACATATATATATATATATATATATATATATATATATATAATTTAATATACTAAACTTGTTGGTAAAACCCAGCAAATAGTTTGATTGTAAAAATATACTACCAAACATCAACCGGGAAGTATAATTTTTGGGGAAAAAAGAAAAGACCAAGATAATCGTACCAACAAAAAAATCTATTAGTACAATATTTTGGCTAAAAGAAAAAACAATTATATATATATATATATATATATATATATATATATATATATATATATATATATATATACATACATACAAACCCGCCAGGAGACTAAAGCTAATAAGTAAAAAGTTCTCAATACCTAAGTACAGCAAATAATAAAGATAAATCTAATGAGTCAGACGAACCTACTAAAAGTTTCGCTTAATGCTCTTCAGGGCTAAGATCTGACTCTTCAATCAGATCTTAGCCCTGAAGAGCATTAAGCGAAACTAATAGTAGGTTCGTCTGACTCATTAGATTTATCTTTATATATATATATATATATATATATATATATCAAAAGGCTGTAATAAATAAAAATATATAATATTGATAGATAAATAAATAGATAGATATGAATAGACTGTGATAGATAGATAGATAGATAGATAGATAGATTGTTTGTTTGGTCGATCACGTATAGTTGAGAATTGTCGGCAAAATAAATCCTTACTTAAGCACACATATGTATACATTTGAGCAGACTGTGATAGATAGATACATACATACATATATAGATATATACATACATATAAACAGACTGAGATAGATAGATAGATAGATAGATAGATGCGTATATTAATACATATGAAAATGTTGGAATATATATATATGTGTTTTTGATGCTCGGTCGCGTATATTTGTCAATTGTCGGAAAATAAATCCTTACTTAAATGCATACATATACAGACACATATATTTGAACAGAGATAAATGCGTAGATAGGTAATACACATGAACAAACTTGCAGGCAAAATTTACACTAGCTTCTATAAAAAAAAACACCACTAAGGATCTCTTTGTACACTTCAAATCATCCCTTCCACTCAGTTCCAAGAGAAGTTACATTAGAAATGAAATTAATAGAATACACAATAGATGTAGTGAAGAGACAGACAAAATCACACACACAGCACGCTTTATGAACACCCGCAAAAACAATGGCTACCCAACTTCATTCATACGTCATTTAAATAATAGAAAAACACGGACACTACACACACACTCTAACACCTGTTTCCTGAAACTACCACATTTCAGCGAAAACCTCACAAAAGAAATACGCAAGGCTATTCATAAAGAGGGACTAGATATCCAACTAGCACACTCTGGACCCTCACTACGCCAGCATCTAACAAAAAAAACATAATAATGATATTACAACATGCACACTAGCCAACTGCCCAATAAAAGACCCTAACATATGTCACAAAACCTATACAGTTTACTGTTTAACTTGCTCCAAATGCCTTAATTTCTATATAGGAAGTACAATTAGATCCCTCCACATTAGAATCAAAGAACATATCCACACACGTGCATCCTCATTCCATAAACATTTAATCAAATGCAAAAATAAAGACAATAGTTTTTCCGTTAAGATAGAGACAGTAATACGAAACATTGGTAATCTCAGAATTAGAGAAAGTTTATTAATAGCCAAATTAGGTCCTAGTATAAACAATAGATTAGAGCTAAACACTGAATACATAATTAATTAAAATACACGTTCCTCATAGTATATAGTACACAGTATGTACATTTCATTATACATATATCAAATGAATAATACATAAATATATAAATAGATGAAAATAATAAAATTGAAATTGAATGAACGGCGAAATGACTATCACGGCTTTCCGCGTGGCGTTTAAAAAAAAAGAACACCACGAGACGCGTGTTTATAACATAAAAAAAAATAACGACATAAAAAAAACGCGTCCATTTCCGAAAATCGTCTCTGAAGATAAAGTTTTACTTTGAAATCGATAAGA
>CM042173.1:29042770-29085270 GCA_023376005.1 Doryteuthis pealeii | reverse complement strand
GAATGATTTCCAATGCGAATAATTCTATGGAGATAGAAATCCATTTGACAAAATACCGCCGCCTCGGGGTCACTGGCACCGACGCAATAAGCAAATGCAACGAAATAATATTATGAAGTAAAGATTTTAAATATACCATTTAGAAAATGAATAACGCAGTTTGCCGTGTCGAAATGAGATGTTATGTGTATTCAATATTAAGTCGTCAGGGCGGCCTAAATTCGGTATCAGCCAGACATCGAGGGAGTCTATCCCCTTTTCACTAGCGCTAGACCAAGGAAATAGATTTTAGCGTACATTTCTTTACAATCTCTTAAATTGTGTATTTACCAAGCACTTTCTCTTTTTCCTTATGAAATTGTCAAATTTAGCCCGAACAACCTGTATATACTCTGATGTATGTATTTATTAGCTAAAACACCGCTCCTTAAAGCCAGCTGTCGACCGCCGAGAGGTTAAGGAACCCGGCTGATGAAAAGTCATTTGGGTTCACTCCTGGTTAGAAGTTGTTGCTGTGTCTATCCACAGTGATGAGACGTGAAGGTCGAATCATGGTGTCTGTGGATGACTAATATATATATATATATATATATATATATATATAATTCCTCACGCCGGAGCATAGGCCTAATTTGCGATCTTCTCAACGTCCACTCTAGTTTGTATAGTTGTAGTAATAGTGACGTATTTACCCTTGACAAGCTAATTTCGCATGTAACGTTTGGGGGGTATCGGTGGCCCAGTGGTAGAGTCTCTGACTCTGCATGCTGAGTTCCAGTTACGATTTCTGTCGGAGGAAATCGTAAGTATACATCGCTGATGAGTCTTAATAAAGTTGAAACAGCTGTACGATGTTCTACGTAGGGCTCGATATTTGCCGAGTTTGCTTGTCATGATTATTTTCATTAATTATCGAATTTTATACATTATACGCATTGTAACTGCCTTCAAGCAAAACAAATATAAATAAATATATATATATATATATATATATATATATATATATATTTAGGGATATGCTTATATACTTTACGTATTTGATAACAAGGTTATAGAAATTAAATTCCTGTTTTTTAAGCATGAAATGATAATGAAACTAAGAATTCCAATAATATTCAATTGATATTCAAGAAATACACCTTACTAGCGCTATTGAAAAGGGGATAGACTCCCTCGCTGACTGGTTGATACCGACTTTAGGCTGCCCCCTCGACTTTACTTTTTACTTATATATATATATTTGGGAGAATATGTGCTTAATTGAAGTCGTACCTAATTTTGAAAGTTAATCAATTAATAATTAATTAATTAGGCGGGCATACCTATTTAAATTTAAGGCTAAACAAATCGAGAAAAATCAATCTCTGTATGTACATTTCGGCCTATTAGCAGAGCTATAGATAGAAAGACCGCCTTGTGCGTGATTCGAAACCCGACCGTCAAGCTGACAGGCGAGCGTCTTAACCCCTACACCAACCGGAATTTCTTAGATATTTCGTTTTGTTTAGAAGTAGGTTCCTATTCCTCTTACATGACAGTATGAGAAGTAGATACACAAGCGATGTATTTATGATATGGCTTTTTTTTAGCCGACAATTATTAATTAATTAACTTTCAAAATTAGGTACGACTTCAATTAAGCACATAATCTCCCAAATTTTGTCGGCTCAAAAAGTCATTTCAAAACACATTGTTTGTTTCATTCTCATATATACATATATATATATAAGATTTTTTTGGATGTTTGTATATTTTTTAGAAGCATTGTCGATAATATTTATATTTTTGCTTGAAGGCAACTACAATGCGAATATCGCATAAATTCGATAATTATAGAAAATAATAATAATGACAAGTGAATCCCAGCAAAGAATCACTCGGTGTGTAGAATATCGTACAGACTGTTTCAACTTTATTAAGTCTCATCAGCGATATATACTAACGACTCCCCTCCGACAGGAATCGAAACCGTGACCTCTAGCAGGATAGTTAAACACTATACTGTTTCAGCCATGATACAACTCATGCGAAATTAACCTTGTCATTGATACTGAGGGGACTACTGCCATATGAGGCAAGTGAGTCGCAACTCACTTGCGACTCACTTGCCTCATATGGCAGTAGTCCACTTGCCTCACTTGTCATTATTATTATCTTCTATAATTATCGAATTTATGCGATATTCGCATTGTAGTTGCCTTCAAGCATATATATATATATATATATATATATATATATATATATATATATAAGACATTTTAAGATACTAAAAACCACTCCCGACTCCCGTGGAAAACTGTACAACAAATGAATATCCATTGAAGAATAACTTCCGATCCAATAATATGATTTCCGACGACATTATTAAAAGAATAATATGAGAACGGAACCGGATATGATCTACCCAGGATCGACCGAACGACTGGACAAGACAGTATTATTACAAAGCTTTACATATCTCTAATAATAATACAGATTCAGTCTCTATTTGCTTGTAACCGAACCTACGTCACTGCTCACACCACAATCATGTCAGTAATTAAATAAGTTTATTAAATCTCATCCACAGATAGCGATGTTAATACACGAATAGGAAAGGCGTGGATGGCCACGAACAAATTATCTGTCATATGGAAATCTGATCTCACTGACAAGCTAAAGCGACATCTCTTCCAGGCTGTAGTCATATCAGTACTGCTGTATGGCTGCACCACCTGGACCCTAACGAGGCGCCTCGAGAATAAGCTGGATGGGAGCTGCACAAGAATGCTGCGAGCAGTATTGAACAAGTCGTGGAGACAGCACCCCACAAGGGAGCAGCTGTATGGTCACTTGCCCCCTATCTCACAGACCATCCGAGTGAGACGAACTAGGCATGCGGGGCACTGCTGGAGAAGCAAGGACGAACTCATAAGCGGTGTTCTCCTGTGGAAGCCAACACACGGACATGCCAGTGTGGGCCGCCCAGCAAGGACCTACATTGACCAGCTATGTAAAGATGCTGGCTGCATAGAGGAAGAACTCCCTGGTGCGATGAATGATAGGAAGGTTGGCGAGAGATTGTCAAGGATATCCGTGCTGCCAGCACGACATGATGATGATGATGATGATTAATGTGTATGTAATTTATAATCCGTATCATTAAGATTAGCAAACCATTGTTAGTGAGTTCGATTCTCACTGGGTGCTTCTGGCTGCATTTAAGCTAAGCTTAGTAAATAAGTATAACAACTTACCTTCTATCACAGAAACCATCCAAGTAAGTGTAGAAACAATGATGCTCACCAACGTGAAGAATAAGTTCCAGTTACCGTCGAACTGGGAAGACAAGGTAGCATAGATGAAGTATTGCTTGCAGGGCTTGTAAATTCAGGCATTGCACTTGGCATTGGAGTGGGTTTTGCTTTGGCCTCCAACTTCCTCAAGAAACGGCGATTCCTGAGAGTGACTCTTCCTGATCCATCATCTTGAGGTTCTCTCTTGTCAGCTTCTCGCTTGCGAATGTTGTAGCATATCTCCTGGCTGAGTCGGGAGAGATCCCTGCTTATATATATATATATATATAATAATATATAATATATATATATAATATATATATATTATATTTTTGAAGGCAAAATAATGCAAATTCATGTTGAAAAACATATTTATTTAATTTTTTTTTTCCTTTTGTTTTTTCCTCTTAATATTTTCAAGCTAGGCCCATCTTCAGAGAGTTGAAAAGTTTCCATCTGTGTTTGTTAAACTCAGCTGTGGTATTAATCCTTTGAATTTTCTAAGCTAAATTCAAACGCTCGGCAAAAATCGTAAAGTTCCGCTCGGCAAAGATCGTAAAAACTCCGTTAGATCCCGTGTTGCGTCTTGTTTTGCGGGAATTTTTGAAAATCATTTCAGATATATTTTTTTTATAATACTATAAAAATAATGAAGCCCTGCTCGGGGATATTGAAATCAAGATTTATTTTTTTTATAGTGTGTTAGAAGCATTGAGGTTCTCTCTTGTCAGCTTCTCGCTTGCGAATGTTGTAGCATATCTCCTAGCTGAGTCGGGAGAGATCCCTGCTTGGACAAAATATTCTCCCCAATTGATGGATCAGGAAGAGTCACTCTCAGGAATCGCCGTTTCTTGAGGAAGTTGGAGGCCAAAACAAAACCCACTCCAATGCCAAGTGCAATGCCTGAATTTACAAGCCCTGCAAGCAATACTTAATCTATGCTACCTTGTCTTACCAGTTCGACGGTAATTGGAACTTATTCTTCACGATGGTGAGTATCATTGTTTCTACAGTAAGATGAATAAAACATGCTGGACACTGCTGGGAGAAGTAAGGGCAAAATCATTAGGGATGTTTTCCAGTGGGCACCTGTATATGGACACACCAGAGTGGGCTGACCAGCAAAAACGTAAGGACAATAGGATTGGGACAATCGTATAGGTGCTAAGGCTTGATGGTATTGAAAGAGGAAACTTGTGATTCCTAGGTGGGTGCTCTACTGACTGAACTAAACCAGACCGTTGTATAAGTAAAAAGTAAAGTCGTCGGGGCGGCCAATCAGCGAGGGAGTCTATCCCCTTTTTCACTTGCGCTAGACCAAGGAGATTATTTTAGCGTCTGAGGTGGAGCGCCACACCTACCATCAGCTCCTTACTTTACCGCACAGATCCCTGTGCTACTCATACGCTGAGTTGGCGAGGACCAGTATTGAACTAGGAACCTGGTGGTTTCTAGCCGAACACTCTATCGACTGAGCTAACCCGAATACACTAATTAAGATTCTACGAAAAATCAATTGATTTGCAAATTGTTACGAAAATTTCGATAATGATTAATCTTTAGATGAATTTATGTTTAAAATAGTTTTTCTTTCCTAAAATATATTGGTGGAAATATCTTTTTACGATGTCGACTCCACCTTATTTAATTTAATGACATCCGAACAAAATATATGTTACTTGTACGATTTTAAAATTTTTACTCGTACGATTTTTTAAAATTTCCTCTCTTTTTTCTTTGGTAGAAATATTGTAGTATCAGTTTTTGTCGTTTTTTCATTGGTCCATCCAGCGCCTGCTACTTAGAATTGTCTATAAATATAAGTTACACCAGGCTTCTCCAAAAGTATCAAACGCTAGTATTCAAAGAGTTAAAATGAAGAGTTAAAAACTACCCTTCGTGATGTATACCTCTTTCCTACTTTCTTACTTCTATTCTTCTTCTGTTCATCTTCTAGCGTCTCTTCTAGCATCTGGACTTCGTCTTGGCGACTTTGTGTCTGGTCTTCCATTGGGGATTTCTCTTTATCAGAAGCCCTGTGTCATTGGTAGTTTTTAGATAATAACACAAGACTTTGATTTACTTAGATCATATTCTATTCCGAAATCTCCACCAGACTACCTGCGCAGATTGAGTCGGCACCGTGCATAACACGACTTACCACCGTCATAGTGTTGGCCGATCTGACTAAAACTCTCTCTAATCTAAACCGGAAGAGGGTCTTCTCCACCGATTCTCACGGTATCCACCGGAAGGATCAGGATAAGGCCAAGCCTTGTCATTCAATCCTTCAAGGCCACCGGCTGCAACTTATAACAGCCATTTTGGTTTCTAACTACTGTACATAAATATTAGGAATCTAATAATTATGTAACATTCGAAGTTTGTAGACATTTGCTGTAGCTGATGTTGTTGTTATTATTTTTTTTTTGGTTTGGTTTTGGTTTTTTCTATAATACGAAGAATCATCTGAAGAATTTCTCTGGTTCCTTTTTTGCCGCCATCTTGGGTTCTGTGTCCAAGAGTGCCAGCATTTGATAACCTATTAAATATGAAAGTGTAACGATTCTAGTCACCATTCTTGGCCTTTTTTGTCCTGCTGTTGATAGAGAGTGTAGTTTCAGTGGATATTCGTTGTGGCATGAACTTTGATGTATTCTTTGGTAGAATGGTTTTAGAATCAGTTACTCCTTGTCAGTTGATCTGTAGTATTCCTTGTAGTAGAAAGATGTATCAGTAACTCCTTGTCTTTTAATCTGTTGTATTCCTTCTAGGACGGAATTCATTCGGCAAATGATTATAAGATAATTTATCAACGACATTAAATACATTATTGTCGTGTTTTAATTAGTAAATCCAGCTCCTGCTATTTGGAATAGTCTATAAATATAAGTTACCCAGGCTTCTCCAAAAGCATAAACCGCTAGAATTCAAAAAGTTAAAAATAAAGATAGTTAAAACTACCATTCAAAGTATGTAGACATTTCCTGTTGTTTTTGTTTTGTATATATATATATATATATATATATATATATATATATATATATATATATTAAATTGATCCGAATCCATAAATCAATCACAATACTGTGATAAGGTCAATTAAATCAATTTGAAATAAACATCGGAGCAAGTAACTATGTATTAGTGTAGAGATTTGCTGATTTTTAAGTGTTAAGATTCGCCAGGATTTGAACCCGTCACGCCGAGTCCATTTCATATTATGATAACCATTAACCGCCGCAACGCTCGTATTCAAAGCGTTAAAATAAAGATAGATAAAAACTACCATATCAAAATCTGTAGACATTTGTAATTTTTTTTTTTTTTTTTTTTTTTTTTTACTTATGTAAATTTTTTTTTTTTTTTTTTTTACTTATGTGAATTTTTTTTTGGTTGTTTTTTTGGGGGGGTTTTGTATTTCATGTGAAGAATTCCTCTGCTTCCGTTCTTCTTTTTTCTTTTTTGCAGACATTTCGTGTTCTGTGTCCAAGAGTGCAAACACTTGATGACCTATTGTATATGTAAGTAAAACAGGAAACGGTAAGTTTTGTCTTTTCATTTTCGTTTTCATCGCACTAAATTGGTAAAGAGATTTTGCTGGGTTTTTTTTCTTTTTTTTTTAAGTGTTAAGATTCACATAGATAATTGGATTTTTGGTTATCAGTCTTTTGGTCGAATGACACTTAAAAAGATGAGAGAAAAAAAGGAAGAAAAAAGATGAAGAAGCAAGGAAAAAAAATGATAAGAAAATCGATCACAGTACATCAATAAACTTGTCCAAATAGTGTGGCATATATACATTAAAAATTGTTCGTGAACTTACAACCGCCAATGAGTGTATATATATATATATATATATATATATATATATATTATATAATAAGATAAATATATAGAGGTTTTACATATCTATTTATTAGGTGACAAAGGAACATTCACAACCATATTGGTTTCATGCGATGCATTCATCAGGTGAAGATGTTTCAAATGTCATTTGAAACATCTTCACCTGATGAATGCATCGCATGAAACCAATATGGTTGTGAATGTTCTTTTGTCACCCAATAAATAGATATGTAAAACCTCTATATATTTATCTTATTATATCATATAACAGCTCTATTTTATATTGAGCACTCTTCCAATTAATACTACCTTTGGTACACCATTCCAGCAATAGCTGAAATAGTGACCATCTCACACTACAGTATATATATAAGTAAAGAAATAACAAAAGACTTAGAGATTTTGCATTATATACTATTTCGGGGAGCTTAGACAAAGCTAAGCTCCCTGAAATAGTCTATAATGCAAGATCTCTAAGTCTCTTGTTATTTCTTTACTTATAAATTTGCTCTGTGACTCTAACAATAAGAGCACACATTGAGCTCTCAAACTGCGACAGGTTGTTTAAAAAACTCCTATGTCGTAAGGAAGATTTCTTCTCTGGACTTTTGGATTAATATATATATATATATATATATATATATATATACATACAAGTTTTGTTGAACTGTACAGACAATTCCTGTCGGACAAGTTTTTGGTTGATCCTTTCCAATTTTCGGGCCATCATTTTGGTGTCGGGGTGGAACTGGTGTAACAGTCCACCAAAGTTTTAAAACCGAGCGCTTTAGGCAATACAGTTTGCCATCATCAGGTAGGAAATGATGGTAGAGTTTCGTGTCTCGTTTTTTAACGAGAACGAGTAGTAGCAAGGAATTAGTGAGAGGTAATAACGATTGGTAGTGGGAGGTTGTAGGAATGGTAGTGGTTCGAGCGAGCGATGCAGTAGTGATTTTATTGTGGGAGGTGGGGCAAAAGTTGTGAGAAGGGGAAGGGAGCAGTTACACCACAACACCTGATGATGGCAAACTGTATTGCCGAAAGCGCTCGTTTTGAAACCTTTGGTGGACTATTACACCAGTTCCACCCCGACACCAAAAAGATGGCCCGAAAATTAGAAAGGATCAACCAAAAACTCGTCCGACAGGAACTGTCTGTACAGTTCAACAAAACTTGTATAAAAGAAAAAAATACTGCCAAAATACACTTATTTTAATATATATATATATATATATATATATATATATATATATAAAGTAAAGTAAAGTCGTCGGGGCGGCCTAAAGTCGGTATCAGCCAGACAGCGAGGGAGTCTATCCCCTTTTCACTAGCGCTAGACCAAGGAGATTATTTTAGCGTCTGAGATGGAGTGCCACACCTACCATCAGCTCTTTACTTTACCGCACAGATCCCTGTGCTACTCATACGCTGAGTTGGCGAGGGCGGGTATCGAACTAGGAACCTTGTGGTTTTCTAGCCGAGCGCTCTACCGACTGAGCTAACCTTGTGTTAAACTCTACAGACGATTCTTGTCGGACGAGTTTTTGTTCGATCCTTTCTAATTTTCTGGCCATCTTTTTAATGTCAGGGTGGAACTGGTGTAGCAATCCACCAAAGGTTTCTTTATGGGCGCTTTCGGCATGTCTATCTTCAGGTGTGAAACTGATGGAATGTTTCAGGTGTCTCATTTTTTAAAACGAGCAGTAGCGTAGGAATTGTTAGTGGGAGGTAGTAAGAATTGTTAGTGGGAGGTAGTAGGAATTGGTAGTGGTTCAAACGAACATTAGCAGTAGAGATTTTGGTGGATTGCTACACCAGTTCCATATATATATATATATATATATATATATATATATATACCTCTGTGTGGCTAACTTTCTGTCTGTTCGTCTGTCTTTCTCTTCTCTCTTTCACTCTCTACATCGGTCCGTTATTCACTGTCTCTCTCTATATATATTCATTTCTTTTTCTCTCCGCCCCCCTCTCTCTCTACGTTTACGTCTGTCTGTTTGTCTCTTTCTGTTCTTCTGTTTTTTTCACTCTTTACTACCGCCTGTTCTTCTCTGTCTCTTTCCCCTCTCCTCCGTGCGTTTGTCCGTCCGTCTGTGTGTCTGTCTATATATCCCTTTCTCTCTTTCTCATTCTCTCTCTCTCTCTCTCTCTCTCTCTCTCTCTTCTTCTTCTTCTTCTTCTTCTTCTTTTCTTTTTCGTTCACTCTCTACTACGACCTGTTCCTCTCTATCTCGTTCTCCATTTCCGTCTGTCTGTCTGTCTGTCCCCTCTCTCTATCCCCCCTCTCTGTCTCTGTCTCTGTCTGTGTATCTCTTCTCTCCTCTCTCTCCTCTCTCTCTCCTCTCTCTCTCTCTCTCTCTTCTCTCTCTTTCTTTCCTTCTCTCTTCTTCTCTTTTTCTTATTCTCTTACGAACCTTCCTCTCTATCTTCGGTTCTCANAAAGAAAGAAGAGAAAGAAGGGAAGAGCCAAGAAAAAGAAGAAAGAAAGAAGAAGGACTGAAGGAGAGGAAAGCAGAAGCAGACAAGAAGAAAAAAGAAGAAGAGAAAAGAAGAAGAATAGAAAAGAAGAAGAAGAAGGAAGAAAAGAAGGCTAGGAGGAGAGAGGAAAGGAAAAAGAGAGGAAGAAGAATGAGGTTGTGTTGAGGAGAAAGAAGAAAGAAGAAGGAAGAAAAGACAGAAGGAAGAAAGAGAAAGAGAAGAAAGAAGAAGAAGAAAGAAGTCTGAGGAGGAGAAGAGAGGGTTGCTGAGGCCAGAAGAAGAAGCAAGAAGAAAGAAGAAGAGAAGAGCGAGGAGAAGAAGAAGAAGAAGAAGAAGAAAGAAGAGAACGTAAAAGTAGAAGAAGAAGGAGATCAGAAAGAAGAAGTCTAGGAAGAAGTAAAGAGCTGGAGACGAGATGAAGAAGAAGAAGAAGAGTAAGAAGACGAAGCGCACAAGATGAGAGAAGAAAAGGAGAAGACAGAAGAAGAAAGGCACAAGCAAAGACAGCAAGAAGAGATATCTGCCGAGCACGCAGAGGAGAAGAGTGACTGAGAAGAAGAGAAGACAGAGTTAATGAAGAAGCAAGAAGAAGAAAGGCTTGAGAGGGAGAAGAAGAAGAGAAGAAGAGAAGAGAGAAATGAAGCAGAAGAGAAGAAAAAGAAGAAGAAGCTTGAGAGGAGAAGTGAGGAAGAAAGAAGAAGAAGAAGAAAGAAGAAGAAGATAAGTCGATGAAGTCCCGACAGAGCGATTATCGTCAAACACTGATTAGAGAAGAGAACGAGGAGGGAAGGAAGCAGAAGAGAAAGAGAGAAAGAGAAGCAAAGAAGAAGTGAGAGGAGAAGAAGAAAGAAGAAGAAGAAGAAGAAAAGAAGAAGGCTAGAAGAGAGGAAGAAGAAGAGAAGAAGAAGAAGAAAGAAGGAGAGAAGAAGAAGAAAAGAAAGTTGCAGGAAGAAGAAGAAGAAAAAGAAGAAGAAGGAGAAAGATAGAAAGAAGTGAGAAGGAAAGAAGAAGAAGAAGAAGAAGAAGAAGAAGAAGAAGAAGAGAGAAAGCTGAGAGGGAAGCACGCAGGTTCAGCGAGCTTGAGAGACGAAGAGAAGAAGAAGAAGAAAGAAGAGAGAGGAGGAGGAGAAGAAGAAGAAAGAAGAAGACGAAAGAAGAGAGAAGAGCTGCTGGGAGGAGAAGAAAGGCGAAGAAGAGAAGAAGAAGAGAAGAAAGAGAAGAAAGAGAGAGAAGAGTCTGAGGAGGAGAAAGAAGAAGAGCGAGAAGAAGAAGAGAAGAAGACAGAAGAGAAGAGAAGAAGAAGGCTAGAAGGAGAGAAAAGAAGAAGAAAGAAGAAGAAGAAGAAGAAGAAGAGAAGAAGAAGAAGAAGAGAAAAGAGAAGAACAAGCAAGAAGCTGGAGGAGAGAAGGCCTGAGAAAGAAGAAGAAGAAGAAAAGCAAGAGAGAAGAAGAAGAAGAGAAGGCTGAGAAGAAGAAGAAGAAGAAGAAGAAGAAGAAGAAGAAAGAAGAAAAAGAAGAAGAATGCTGAGAATAATCATAATGAATAATAATACTAATAATAATAATAATAATATAAAAAAAGAAAAAAAAAAATAAAAAAATGAGGGAATATGAAAGTGAAAGTGATACAATTGTGTTGGTGATACTGGAACAGTCCAAAAGGATTAGAAAAGGGTTTGGAAAGTCTGGAAATCAGAGGAAGGATTAAATCCATTCAGAACACTGCACTGCTGCAATCTGCAAGAATACTCAGAAGAAGTCCTGGAGACCTGAGGAGACTTGCTTCACTCAGACTCCAGTGAGAAGACCATCACTAACACTAATGTGAAAACTCAAAAGGAATAATGATAATAATAATAATAATAATAATAAGAAGAAGAAGAAAGAAGCAAGAAGAAGAAAGAAGAAGAAGAAGAATGCTGAGAAGAAGAAGAAGAAGAAGAAGAAGAGGTCGATATTGGAATCGTAATCTCCATTACTGAGACTACAGATCAGCGCTAGCACAATAAAGAAAGTACCACAATAACGGAAAATAATCTAGAAAAAAAAAGTACCAATTCAGAATAGCCGCAAGAGATCATATCATTAGATTACAACATAAAAAGCATTACAATCATACATTCCAGGGAAATACCGAAGCCTTTACACGCCAGGGTCATGGTTAGGTTAAGGTTTAGAGTCATGTTTGTATTAGGTTAGACTTCGGTTAGGGTTAGGGTTAGGTTTAGGTTATTTCAGGAGTTGCGACCTCTATTGCTATTAATATGTAAAATGCGATTCTAATGATAATATCTCTGGAACTTATTCTGCCGCCCTTTCGGTGGGCGTTAGAATGCACTGACTGCACCTCTGCAGAGGGTAAGACTCCCTCAATGAGGCCACCTATTGCCGTTAGGTGCGATCCGTGATGCTTAAGGATAAAAACCCAGGTGGATGAGCAGTTCATGACATGCAATACTCCACTTTGCCCTATCTTGGCTAGACGGGCGGTCAGAGAGGCCCCCTCGATCATTCGGCTGGTCACGTCAAGCCCTAGCACCCTATTATGATTTTCCAACCCTATTGCCCTTATGGCAAGCCCCAACCCCTTTAATCATAATGGATGCTAGAAGGCGGTGCTGCGGTCTACATGTCCTGGGAATGACGTTAAACTCATCTGATGGTGAGGTTCCAGTTTTGGAGGTTTGGGAATGTGGAGCACCCCTTCATCATCATTGCTCCCTGGTCCCTCTGACCCGGAGTGTAGTACCTGTTAGGCTCACATCTAGGGTTAAATAGAAAAATGTATTCATAAAAAAATTGTATTATCAATTAAGAATGATTTATTTCCAAAAACTTTATCGGCATTAAATGACCCACCTGAGGTTGATATGCCGTAAACAAAACAAATAAACTAACAAAACGCTATTCTTTAAAAAATATAACGAATGTTCCTTAGGAAAATGAAGAAATTGGAATAAAACGAAAGAGAAAGGCTTGTATAGGACCATTCCGCACTTTTTGGCACAGTCAATAGGAAAGAATTGGTGCATCAAGGAATGCCACAAACCCAATCAATGACTGACTCAGGATTTGAATTCAGAGTTTCCCTCTTCTAGACGGGTTACCTATCCAAGGTTAAAGAGTCCAGCCTGTCCTACTATTTTACCCATAGTTGGAGGAGAATATATGGATTCATACTTCCCAAGGGTATTAGCGCTATGTGAAATGCAAAACTGCCTTGTCTAGGTATTGAACTCAGGTCGGACAAGTCCATTATGTCACGCGCCTCCATAAGTCCATTTCCCATGGCTTTAACCATTATGCCACGCGCCTCAACACCACACACACACACACACACACCATATATATGTATATATATATACATATATATATACACACACAATATATATATACATGTATATATATACACACACACATATATACATGTATATATACACACACACACACACACACATATATATATTTATATATATATATTTATAAAATGGATAAAAGTAACCTGCTCGAGTTTCATCGTCTGAATCGTCAGGGTTACATCCGCTGAATTAATCGAGTTTTCGATTAATATCGTTGGTTAACCAACCAATAAATAATTTTAACCTTTCGTTTTTTAACCACTATTATGCCCCGTAATCTACCTTTCATTAAATAGTAATTGAAAAAGTAATTCCCACAAATTAATTCATTTTTTAATCCAATAAAAAAAGGTTCACGATGAGTTTTAAATATATAAACAAGCGTTCGTCTATAAAAGATAAGACCGTTTCAACGGACATGCATGGTACCAACTGATATTAATCGAAAACTCGATTAATTCAGCGGGTGTAACCCTGACGATTCAGACGATGAAACTCGAGTAGGTTACTTTTATCCATTTTATAAATAAATTTTGCTCTACATTGTATTGAGCACTTTGTATTTGTTTTTTCTCAGTTTTAACCCCTGGATACTGTGCGCTTCCAACGATCGTACTCGTACCCACAGGTAAGCCACTACTCATACATTAACGCATTATAAATAAATAAATAAATATATATAATATATATATATATATATATATATATATATATAGTTTTTTTCCGTAGTTAGGGTCTTTCCATGTGTGGTTTAACCAAGCTGATGCAGGTAGACCATAAGGAGAGCTCAATGTACCTAATACCAGTGAGTAGAAGGACACAGCAAGATATTTAGTAAATGAAGAAAAACTCTAAACTTGCTTCATTACAATAATTTATTTCAACCGTATTAATACGGCATCTTCAGGTAATCACAAGAACATGACTCTTACTGAGAATTTCCCAAAGTAACATCTCTTTATATCTATCAATTTAGGGGAGGGAGGGTAAATTGATAGATATAAAAGAGATGTTACTTTGGGAAATTCTCAGTAAGAGTCATGTTCTTGTGATTACCTGAAGATGCCGTATTAATACGGTTGAAATAAATTATTGTAATGAAGCAAGTTTAGAGTTTTTCTTCATTTACTAAATATATATATATATATATATATATATATATATATATATATATATATATATATATATATATGAACAATTTAGAAATTTAAAAAAATTATAGATTCATACAGTCGGATTAACTTTCATTTACTTCATACTGTCTATTGAAAAAACAAAATATCTGGATTTTCACATCTCCGGACGCTAATATGATCTACAACACTACGGATTTTTCAACACTACAAATTCTTTTGAAACTTTCCATCTTTCTTCAATTGTTGAGGACTTTTAACTTACTTTTTGTAGCTGAAATACATCAGGAACATTTTTGATACTTATTATACACTTTTTTATATATTTTTACATCAAACTCTTTTGAGTTTTATTATGGATTATAATGCTTCTGATTTTTAAAATAAAATTATTTTATTCTTAACACAGAATACGCATTTTAAAAAAAATTCCAACATCGAAAACCAGTGTTCGTTTGTACCTCCTATCTAACGGTTATTTATTCCGTCTTTCCTTCATATGTTGCTCTTGATGAAGACCGCTCTATTAAAACGGTCGAAACAGATTCTGTCAGCAAACTATTAACATCATTTGTTTTTTCAGAAAATGTTAAATTCATACTGTCGGATTAACTTCCATTTACTTCATATATATATATATATATATATATATATATATATATATATTTATATTTTTGCTTGAAGGCAGTTACAATGCGCATATCGCATAACATTCGATAATTATAGAAGATAATAATGACAAGTGAATTTCGCAAAGAATTACTCGGTGTGTAGAATATCGTACAGACTGTTTCAACTTTATTAAGTCTCATCAGCGATATATACAAACGATTTCCCTCGGACAGAAATCGAAACCGGAACTTCAGCAGGATAGTCAGAAACTATACTGCTTCGGCCACGGTACAGCACGGAGAAATTCCGTTGGTTGGTTTTGAAGGCTGTCACAATGCAAGTGTAAAGAAAAAAGAAGGTAACTATGATGTTGTTTGTTAACCTGTCATTTTATTCTAAATATTTCGGAATGAAAAATCCCCTCATCAGAAGAATACTCGAACTGAAGTGGTCCTAGCAGAACAAATTGAGCAACTGCTCGGACCACTTCAGTTCGAGTATTCTTCTGATGATGGGATTTTTCATCCCGAAATCTTAAGAATAAAATGACAGGTTAACAAACAACATCATAGTTACATTCTTTTTTCTTTACACTTGCATTGTGATAGCCTTCAAAACAAACCAATATAAACACAATGCTCCAAGCAAAAATTACAAAACGCTTTTATATATATATATATATATATATATATATATATATATATATATTATATATATATACCAAGCGTGTTGGTAGATCCTTGCGGAGAGAAAAAAACCCGGCAAGAGATTTGATTGTAAAAATATACTACCAAACATCAACCGGGGAGAGAAAAAAAAATTTTTGAAAAAAAGAAAGGACCAAGATATCGACCAACAAAAAATAATCTATTGGTACAGTATTTGCCAAACGAAAAAAAACAATTTATATGTATATATATGATATAAGATATATATATATTCATATAAACCGCTAGGAGAAGCTAATTTGTAAAAAGTGCTCGATACCTAAGTTGAGCAAGTAATAAAGAATAATCTTACTGAGTCAGACGAACCTACTATTAGTTTCGCCTAAAGCTCTTCAGGGCTAAAATCTGACAGATTTTAGCCCATGAAGAGCTTTATGCCGAAACTAATAGTAGGTTCGTCTAACTCAGTAGATTATCTTTAATAATATATATATTATATATAATATATATATATATATATATATATATGATTGAGAACTCGACTCACCGATATTAACAACAAAGAAGAATACGTGACTCCACAACGACAAACATATCAAATGTTATAATAATTAAATAATCATACTGTGGTATATCCACAGGTCCTGCTAGTTAATAATATTACAGGAGTTTCTCGGTATTCTTACCAGGTTTTTTTTTTTTTCAGTAGTAATTGTAGTTTGATTCTTGTTGGTTAAAGATGTTAGTTTCTGGCTGGTGGTAGGGCGGTAGAGGTTGGTGATGCTGAGGTTAGTGACGCCAAGCAATAGCATGAGAAGTTGGAATTTACTGACAATTTCAAGGCGAATTGATTTGGTGGCAAAGTTGTTCGGCTTGCAGGCGGTTCCAAATTCTTGGGAAACGCCATTGGGGCGGGGTGGGGGGCCGATGGGGCTGACATGGTAAAGTTGCCAAGAAGTCTGCTAGTATTGATCCAAGAATCAAAATCTTATCAATTCTAAAAGTACCAATCCGAAATTTGCAACTTCCTGTGTGTATTTACTGCGGGATGAAAGAACTTTTTTTGCTATACATTATAACAACTAGCAAAATAAAAAAACACTCTCCGGCGATGTAAAAATTAGATGAACATATTGCCTGAGGGGTGGGAGTAAAAAATTCAAATCAGCGAGTTTGTACCCTAAGTAAGTAAAATCATCAAATTCATAAAGGAATTAAAAAATAAAACAAATTTGAAATGTAAACTTTAAATATGTATTAAAATAAAACAAACTGTATATATAGATATATAATACCAGTCATGTATTTATTAAAAACTTGTTTGTTTAAAAAAACAATGAGGACTGTCTAATGCTGCATGTTCAAATTTTGAAAGTGTGTATTTATCTATGTGATGACGATTTTGGGTAATTCATTAAAGGATTAAAAAAAAAAACAATTTGAAATGTAAACTTTAAATATGTATTAAAATAAAACAAACTTAAATTGAATTAACACAAATATATAAATATATATATATATGTGTTGCGTGTGTGTGTGTGTGCTGTGTGTGTGTGTGTATGTGTGTGTTTGTTAGAAAGTTTTGTAGAAAAAACAAGATGTTAAAAGTTTGCTGACAGAAATCTGTTTTCGACATTATGAATATGTCTTCATCAAAGCAACATTGTATCCGTTTATAATGTTGCTTTGATAAAGACATCTTCATAATGTCGAAACAAGATTTCTGTCAGCAAAACTTTAAAACATCTTGTTGTTTTTCTACAAAACTTTCTACGCATATGGTCGGATTCAATATCCATTTTACCTTTCACACATATATATATATATATAGATATATATATAATAGATATATAATATATATATAATAACAATATATATATAATATATAGTATATATATATATATAGTATTATATATATAATGCCAATCATGTATTTAATTTAAAACTGTTTTTAAAAAACAATGAGGACTGTCTAATGTTGTATGTTCAAAATTTGAGTTTATTTATTGTATGTTAGGACGACTTTGAGTAATATGACGTAAACAGTGACGTAATTTTTGTTACAGACAATAAAAACGGAAGTGAATCTCCATTATTAATAGATAGATTAAGTAGATTATTGTTGTTGTTGTTGTTGGTCATTGTAAGTTTGTTTGGATGTTTACGCGCCATGTCAAATCTATAGCGCGTTATTTTGAAGCCAATTACATTTATTTTATCATTCATTGATAGGTAGTCAATTTTTTTAAACTAATTCTTTTAAACTCAATTTTTTAAATCAGTGTTTTTACTATTTTAATGAAGACTTTTCTTTCGTATTTTTTTCGTAGTGTTTACCCCAATGGGCACCTGTTTGCCGTGGTTGGCGCATACGTAATGCTTAAGATATTAACCTAGGGGTTGAGCAGTCCATAGACTTGCATACTCCACTTTCCCTATCTTGGCTAGACGGCGTCGGAAGCCGCCCTCCGAAATCAATCGCTGCGTCCACGTCAAAGCCTAATAGCACCTTATAGATTTCCCCAACCCTATTGCACCTTTTGGCAAGCCACAACCCTTTTTATCATATGGGTGCTAGAAGGCGGTGACTGCGGTCTACATGTCCTGGGAATGACGTTAAACTCTATCTGATGGTGAGGTTCCAGTTTTGAGATTTGGGGAATGTTGGAGCCCCCTTCATCACCATTGCTACCTGGTCCACTCGACCCGGAGTGGTTATACCTGTTAGTCCTATCTATGGGTTGAATAGAAAACATGTATTTAATAATAAATTTGTATTATCCATTAAGAACTGATTTATTTCAAAACTTTATCGGCATTAAATGACCCACTGAGGTTGATATGCCGTAAAACAAAACAAAACCAATCGTATTTTACTTATGTTAGATAAATATCTCCAAATAAATATTTTAATTTACAAAATTAATCAAGTGAAAAAATACGCGTTTCAAGTGATCGTTTATAGTTTTAAATCGAACTAACATGTTTTTCTCCCCAGTTCTTATTACCTTTTGATGACGCACTTAACATCAACGACCTAGGCTAGCTCATCATTGTTAATGAGTTCCATTCTCACTGGGAGCCACCTCAGACGCAAAAAAAAACAATCTCCTTGGTCTAGCTCTAGTGAAAAGGGGATAGACTCCCTCGCTGTCTGGCTGATACTGACTTTAGGCCACCCCGACGACTTACTTTTACATTTATTATTATTATAATTTTTATTATTATTTTTGTATTATTGTTATCATTATTATTATTATTATTATTATTATTATTGTTATAATTATTATTATTATTATAATTTTTATTGTTATTGTTATTCACTTAACACATTTAAAACCTGTTTTTTTCAATCTTTCTTAAATATACTACATACTTATAATATATATATATAATAATATATATATTATATATATATATATATATATATAGATAGATAGATAGAATGTGTGTGTGTGTGTGTGAGGGTTGTGTGGTGTGTGTGTGTGAGTGAGTGAGTTTGTGTGTGTAATATTATGAAAAATTGAAAAAGAACACAAGTTTATAAAACGATGATGTTTATTTCGTCTACGCTGCAGTGTTTCGGTCTGTTTCAATAGATCTTCATCAGGGCTTTCGTTAGTTTGAGGAAAAATAAATGTATAACAGATCGAAACACTGCAAGCGAAATAAACATAACTCGTTTTGAACTTGTGTTTTTTCAATTTTTCATAATATTACATACTGTCGGATTCACTTTCATTTTCTTTATATATATATATATATATATATTATATATATTACAAAAGTAATTTGTAATTTGCTTGAAGCATTGTTAATTATGTTATTATATATTAATGATTTGAAGGCCAATACAATGCACATGAAAAATAAAAACGAAAAGATCTTTTTTGTCTTATTGATTTCAAAGTAAACTTTATCTTCGGGGACGATTTCCGAAAATCGTCTCTGAAGATAAAGTTTACTTTGAAATCGATAAGACAAAAAAGATCTTTTTGTTTTTATTTTTCATGTGCATTGTATTGTCCTTCAAATCATTGATATATATATATATATATATATATATATATATAATATATATATATAATTAGTAGTTTTTGAAAATATAAAGGACAAATTACACCAGCTTCGTCGCTATTTCCCTAACAAATAGCTAAATATTCATCAGTCAGCAATTTCTCTATCAAATATTAAAATATTAGAATATGAAAATTTTAAAATATCATTTTTTTTTATTCACTTTTGCCTGAGAGCAATTTTAGGTTTGTTTTTTTTTTTTTTGTTTTTGTGTTTTTTTTTCTTTCGTTTTGTGTAATTCTTTAACA
Source organism: Doryteuthis pealeii (assembly GCA_023376005.1). Taxonomy (NCBI): domain Eukaryota; kingdom Metazoa; phylum Mollusca; class Cephalopoda; order Myopsida; family Loliginidae; genus Doryteuthis; species Doryteuthis pealeii. The sequence continues at coordinate 29,065,560 of CM042173.1, read as the reverse complement.
TAATAGACAGCGTCTCAATCGGTCCTCAATTTTTACGACTTTTTTGTAATTCTTTTTTGAGATATGAATACCGCAACATTGACTCTCGCTTTTGCTTCAAAGAATTCTCATTGACTTGTGAGAATTAATGTCGTATGGAATTATGCTTGAGTAAGGAAAGCGTGGCTCTCGTTTCAAGAAAGATTTTGTTAACTTCAAATTTCTAATAATTTCTAAATATATAAATAAATTGCATATAAAAAATGATTCAGCAAGATACAGCTTGTATTATTTGGATGTAAAACTACACGTATATTTTTCAGGTAAAAATTGCTTGTTTAACAAAAGAACTGAACTCGGTTCTAAATGCTGGCATGAAAATAAGTACTTGCTACGCTCTGGACTGATTTTATAGGGATTTTTCACATAGCGCTAATGCCCCTGACAAAGGTATGAATCCAGTAACTATCATTCCAGCTATGGGTAATTATTAGAGCAGACTAGGCTCTTTAACCTTAGCTATCTAATCATTCCAGGAGAACGAAAACTCTGAATTCAAACCGCTTTATGGGCCAGGTTAGCTCAGTTTTATTTTTCTTGCAACCGTTATTTTACAATACTAAATATATTTTCTCTATTTATTATAATAGTCACTTCAATGTATATATTCTAAAAGCTTTAAAATAACGGGTACAAGGACAATAAAACCCTTATTGCATAAACACGGACATAAAATGAGGGTTCAGTTTTTTTATGGTAGCAATTTACGAGGAAAAAGTTAAGGATTACCATATAATATATATATATATATATATATATATTATATATATAATCCAAAAGTCCAGAGAAGAAATCTTCAATACGACACGAGTTTTATTTTAAAAAAACAAGTCGCAGTTTGAGAGCTCAATGTGTGCTCTTAATGTTAGAGTCACAGAGCAAATATATAAGTAAAGAAATACTATAATAGACTATAATGCTAAAATCTCTAAGTCTGTTGTTATTTCTGTACTTATATATTATATATATATATATATATATATATATATATATATATAGTGACAAGTGTTTTACTTAGCTTTGTAGAGGGTTTGCTGTTGAATGTAGTCGTCGCTGCAGCTTTGCTCGTCATCACTGGTCTGTTGTTGATTGTTAAGCTCGACCCTGAAGGCTGCTAAAACTATGCTGATATTTTAGGTCTCTGCCCCCCAATTCCGGTGCTGACTTCCGGGTCCGATTAAGGGGCAGATAACCCATATTATCAAATAAGTAAACAGTATAAATTTATAGATCAAGGCAATGCTATTTGACGACCATTAAGCTGAAATTACTAGACCGGTGGCTTTTGAAAAAGAACGGTGTGACTTCTTTGTTTTCGCCTGTGTATAATTGTCCGATGACACCGTGAATAGAAGAGCATGCGATAACTGGCCGAGGGCCAGTGTTATTTTTTGCTTTCTGTAAGTTAATCTGAAGTTTGGACGTCTGGCTTTATAATTTGTTTTATGTTATAGCTCCAATCGCTGGTTTCATTTCATAACATTACAGTTGAACATATTGAGTCTAGCAAAAATGTTTTCTTGAATCAATATTCACAACCAACAAAAATAGTCCACTTTGCCCTCACGTTATTAGCTTTCATTTTAAGATTGTCATTATTCCAACTCTTACACAAACGAGTATATATATATATATATATATATATAATAATCCAAAAGTCCAGTGTATATATATGTATGTGTGTGTATGTGTGTATATATATGTATGTGTGTGTGTGTGTGAATGTATATGAATGTATATGTATAAGTTTGTATAGGTATGTAGGGGAGTGTATATTTGAAGCGATATGGAAAGAAAATAAAATAAATTAAGTTAAACATAAACTACTAAATAAGTGAACAGGGGTGGCCCTGAAGTCTGAATTAATTGAATTAACAGTAACTCCTAACAAATTACTGACAAGCGGTCAGATATCTTTGGTTTTATTATTATTGTTTACTATTATTTGTATTTTTATTCCTATTTTTATTACTCTACAGCTGAGCAGGACAGGACAATTTTAAAAGGAAGGGAAAAAAAAATCTGTTTTCAAATGCCTTGAAAATAAAGAATTCATCATTCGCATCTGATGAGTCGGGAGAATTAGACATTTTTGTCTAAGCTCCCTGAAATAGTCTATAATGCAAGATCTCTAAGACTTTTGTTATTTATTTAAATATATATATATTATATATATATATATATATATATATATATATATATATATAGTGTGTGTGTGTGTTACATATATATATGTGTGTGTGAGTATATATGTTATATATATATTTTACACAACACACATATATATGTGTGTTGTGTTAATATATATATGTGTGTGTATGTGTGTGTATATAGTATATATTATATATATATATATATATATATGTATGTATATATATATATATAGATGTGTGTGTATATATGAGGTAGGTAAAAGGATAGTTAACAAAAAATAACTCAAAGCAAGTCTAAAAGTTGAAATATTTCGTCCTATTTATAAGGACATCATCAGTCTAACGACTTTTATTCAAAGCAAAAATTACATACATGTGATTTGATGAGGGAGTGAGTTAGTAGCGGAAATGAAGGGTAGGGAGGTTTGGGGGCGGAATAAGGGATGAGGATAACATGAATGAAGTGTAAGGAAAGTTTACAGGAAGCAGGGTGGAGGCTAGGAGCTAGATGGGCAAAGGGGTAGGTCGATGGAGGAGGGTAAAGTTCAAAGTAGTGGAGTGTTTGATGCCAGGGGAAGATAAGGAGGAGGGGAGAGTTGAGTGACATTAGGTTACTGGGTCAGTTTTGTGGTAGAGTAAGGGGGAGAATTTTGATTCCTTGTGTGTGTGGGGGGGGGCGGATTTTACTCCAACCATCCTATTTTCATATATATATTATATAATATATATATACATATATGTATATTATACCCTACTGTATGGTGCTGAAACGTGGACACTTTACCGCATGCACATAAACCAACTTGACGCCTTTCACATGCGTTGTCTTCGTGCCATTTGCGGTATAAAATGGGATGATAGATTAAAAAATAGCACAATATTAAAAAATGTAACATCTCTGGCATCGAAACCTTATTAGCCAAGGTTCAGCTTAGTTAGGCTGGTCACGTTGTCAGAATGAATGAGAACAGGCTTCCAAAGAAGATTTTATACAGACATTTAACAAATGCTAAGCGTTCAATTGGACATCCTCTCCTACGCTATAAAGACAAATTGAAGGACAATTTGAAACGCCTCAATATTAATCTGAGTGCTTGGGAAAATCTAGCATCAAATCGAAAGGAATGGCGTAAGACACATTTCGCTAGACTAAAGAGCTTTGAAGAAAAATAGACTGAAGCATCGAGATCAGTTTCCGCCTAACTTCAAAAACAAAAACGTCTGACTCCCACCTTAGAACATTTCATTTGTCAGTGTGACATCATAGCTCACAGCAAGGCTGGGCTGCTATCACACTCAAGAAAACACAAAATGTCTTCTTGATAGCATGCACAACATGGGAGGAAACAAATCACTCACTGCTGACCCTCATCTATCGTTCACAATAGGAGAGTCCATCATATATATTATACTAAAGCTGAGAGAATCAAGGTTAGTCTCCTAAAGGTTTATTCCTTGGTCTAAGGATTGAGTTATATTTGAAAATAATTACATTTTAAGGTCGATTTTTCACATTTTTTAAATATCAAATTGTCTATCTATGCGAACGTTGTGCGTTAGTATACTGAATACTTATACCAACAATCAGATATTTTACTTGCACTATTGTTTGGGGAAATAGCATTAAAGATCGTTTACTAAAATGCACTAAAAGTCCTCGTTTTCGCAACATTTAGCCTTTAGAAAACGGGGATTTTTCGTGCATTTAGGGATGCTATTGTTGGAATTTTGGTATATAAGACGTGTGGTAAATGCCTACTTGTACTTACAGACTCGCCGACTACCACGTGACCAACTTCTTGTCGAATCACTTGCAGTGCTCTGCTACTGATATTATTATTTATACTGGCTGATTCTAATCTTAGCTCATTACTACTTGGATCTTCTTGGACGACGGACCAAAAGGATTCTATACCACAGGACTTATTGACTTACCAAAGGATTCTATATCACAGGACTTATTCACTTACCAAAGGATTCTAAAACTCGGGACTTACTTACTTATTTACTTTAATTTCTTTACAACTGGCCAAGGATGACGGCCAGATACTTAACATGTCCTAAAAAACTTGTGCAAGTAAAAGATTTAAATTTGGTATCATTATTCAGTATACCCACACAACATTCGCATAGATGGACAATTTGATATTTTTAAAAAGTGAAAAATCGACCTACCGTATTCAGGATATGTTTTCCTTACGCAATACCACAATTGTCACCTTCGAACATAGAGAAGCAGTGACTGCAGCAAATCTATTATTTACAATAGTATCGCCGTGACTTTAAGTTTCACGTGGCAACAGGAAGTGTTGCCGCACTCATCAGATGACAGAGAATTATGGCGACAAGCTCAACTGTTTAAATATGTATTGAAATGGTAAGTCATGTGCTGGACCGGAAACGGACAGGAAGAGTGGTAGGAGGAAGAAAATGAGGAGTAGAGAGAGGAGAATCAATAACAGAATGGAACAATAATAAGTGGACTTGCGCAATAGGGGCAGAGGCAAACAAGTTCTATAAAGGGAAAGAACATTATATATATATATATATTATATATATATATATATATATATTATATGTATATATATATATATATGTGTGTGTGTGTGTGTGTGTGTGTGTGTAATCAAATTTACCTGTATGAAGGTATACGCTTAACAACACCATGTACAAAAGGTTTATAATAAATGTGTATAGGCAAAGAATATAGAAAAATTTTGACCCCGTTGTCATTGGAGGGGGCACCGGTCTAAATTCTTGGACCCCTGGATCAGGATGATGGTATATATATATATACATAATATATATATATATATATATATATATATATATGTGTGTGTGTGTGTGTGTGTGTGTGTGTGTGTGAGTGTTGTGTATAAGTAATTGATTGATTTGCTTGAAGTATTGTTAAGTATGTTATAATATATTAATGATTTGAAGGCAATTACAATTCGTATAATGCAATGCATTCATAACATAAAAAAAAAGAGGGGAAAGAAAAAAAAAGAAGAGGAAAAAAAATAAAAAAAAATTATAACCACACAAAAAAAACTTAAGCACGTACATTTCTGATATTCATCTCTGAAGATAAAGTTTCTACTTTGAAATCGATAAGACAAAAATAACATCTTTTTGTTTTTATTTTTTATACGCATTGTAATTGCCTTCAAATCATTAATATTATATATATATATATATGTATATATATATATATATATATATATATATATATATATATATTTCCATTGCGTTAGAACACTTTCTTCAAGCGATTTCAAAAACGTTCTTTTTTCGAACATCTCAGAAATTCTCCGTATTTCACCCGATTTCGTTTAAAAGAATAAGGATTTACTCTGACGAAGGCCGTTATTTTTTTATATACTAAACATTTCTGTGTCTTTTCTATTATTGTTATTTTATTTTATTTTGTATTTAAAATAATAATAGATTGAATACATGTATGCATGGATAAACTCCGGGCCAAAACACGTGTCAGTAAAATAAAATAAATCCTATTTCATCCATTCAGCACATTCTTTCCTTTATTTTTCATTTCAATATATATATATATATATTGGGGAGATTATGTGCTTAATTAAAGTCATACCTAATTTGGTAATTAATTAATTATGATTAAATGAATTAGGCGTGCATATCGGTTTAAATGTAAAGCGTAAACAAATCGAGAAAAGGTTGATCTCTGTATGTACATTTCAGCCTGTTAGGCCTCATCAGCAGAGCTATTGACAGGGCAGTGCCTTGTGCGCGATTCGAACCCTACCTGTCAGGCGGACACTCTAACCATTACACTAGCTGGCTTCTCCAGAATCTCTCGTTTATTTTAAACTGACATGTATATCGCACTTTTTGGGTGACTTATGGCACGACAGTATGAAGTGGACAAACAATGTGTTTGAAATGGCGATAGCCGACGCACAAAGCACTACTCTGTCTATAGCTCTGCTGATGTCTTTCTGTAGTAAAACTATTTGAATCATGGGTTATGTATTTCTTGTAAAAATTATTGGCAATGCTTTACTGTTGTATAAATTATTGCAATTTATTTTCTATAGTAAAAATCATTGGTTATTCATTTCTCTAGTAAAAATAACTGGCTATGCATTTCTGTAGTAAACATGATAGGTTTTCTGTAGTAAAAGTGAAGATTTAAAAATAACCCAACTAAACTGTATGCAACCAAATTGTCTTTAGCCGATTTTTATTTCGTTCTCCTGTTTTTAGATAATTTTCATTTTTTGCCGACAGGGTGTACACTGAAAAAGCATGCCAAGCAGTGACCTCTAAAGGTCAAGTACTTATTTTTTTAGCCGGCGACAAGCTCCGATAAATCGATTATTAGAATAACAAAAAAGATATATTAAGCGATAATTATGACTCGGGAATTTGAGTTATTGCTTTTTAAGTCGTTCGTTGGCATATGTTAAGGGTTTGTGTGGGGTTCTGTGTTTGCCTCTGTGTGTGTGTGTGTGTGTGTGTGTGTGTGTGTGTGTGTGTGTGTGTTACCCAACCCCTGGGCCACTAGTGGGATGTGTCACAGTATTTTTTTTATTTTTATTTTTGTCTTATATGAATTTTTTCACTGTCAATTACCGATTGCTTCCACTGGAGATCAAGGAACAGCACGTCTTGTCAACAAACCAGCACTCTCCTCAGTATTCTTTATTGTGAGTTATTCTGACTCATTAGGTTTCTCTCTCTCTCTCTCTCTCTCTCTCTCTCTCTCTATATATATATATATATATATATATATATATATATATATATATTATATATATATACAATTATAATTTACTCACACTGAGAAGTACATTCACCAGACATACCAACAAAGAATCATACGTGGTCTTAACAATGAATATATATATATATATATATATATATATATATATATATATATATATACGCAACGCTCTTCTCTGAATGAGGCACTCTGTGACGGCCTTTACACACAAAGCGATGTGTGTATTAAAACAGTTAAAATCTCCTTCACATTCTGTAAGTGAAGACAGCCTAATCGTTAAGGTCCCGGATTGACACCCAACCGACCGGAGTTCAATTCTGGCTGTAGGTAGCTTACAAAATGTCTAGCCACACTAAAGAGACTTGATAAGTCGAAACACGTGTCTGTGGATGACCATATATATATATATCTTTTCTGAGATAAAAAAACTTTTTTATAGACATGTACTTCTCAGCATGAATAAATTATATATACTAGAAAATATATGCACCCTCCGGATGCAAGCATTCAAGTTTTATTGTAATAAAATCTTATGTTAACTTAGAAAGGCTAATGAAACTAAATAAGATGCCGATAAAAAGATTTGAAACAGAGGGGAAACAACTAAAACTTGCTTTTTCTTCACTCCTGTCTTTCATTGCTAAATTTTCATAATTTAACTATTTAGTTAAATTAGGAAGTAAAGAATAGAATTACTGTTAATATTGTTAATGGATTTCTTTTAAGATTTATTGGTGAGATTTTTGCTCATATTCATTAAGATAAAACTAAACAATTAGAAATCAATAATACTAAGCACATATTTATCAAAATCACATTTTTTATATCAATATGCAAATTAGCCTTCCCGTTCACACTGCAAACCGCTATTTTTTGTATATATAAATACAATTGCATGTTGTCAGTATGTAGACATAGTAAACAGTATTAATAATGTAAGACAATTTTATTAATAATTAAGGTTTAGATAAAAATAAAATCATGGAGTATGTGATGTCAATAACTAAGAGAATTGTGACTTGAGTAGGAATATAGTTTCGGTTACAGACAGAAAAACACACAATCTCCATTATAATAAGATTATATATATATATATATATATATAATATATATATATATATAATTTATTCCCACTAGAAGTACATTCTAATACCAACAAAGACTCATAGGTGGACTTCACCACGACAAAACCGTTGTGTAACACTTATCAGGATGGGACACCCTACGTACATAATTGTATGTCCGAGGAGATTAAAAATAAACTTTTGTCCGTTTGATGCGATTCCTTAATCGAAAAATGAAGAAACCTATTGAATTAATCATGAATTCATTAATGATTAATGACCAATTACAAATTCAATCACTGATTGAATTTATAATTGATCATTAATTAAAATGTCAATTCTACGTTTTAGCCAAAACAAAAGGGAGTTGTTTTTCTTTCGAAGAAGATATTCATCAGCATCATCAGCAGCAGCATCATCAGCATCATCATCATCCTTATCATCATCATCGTCGTGTGCAGAATATATATATATATATATATATATATATATATATATCGATGATTCTCTCTCTCTCTCTCTCTCTCTCTCTCTCTCTCTCTCTCTCTCTCTCTCTCGTTTTCTCTATCTCTCTCTCTCTCTCTCTCACTCAATGTCTCCTTCACTCTTTATATTTTTCTCTCTCTCTTTCTCTTTCCCGCTATCATCATCATCTTCATCGTGCTAGCAGGTCGTGCTAGCAGAATATATATCGATGACTCTCTCTCTCTTTCTCCCTCCCTCCCTCTCTCTCTTTCTCTTTCTATCTATCTATCTATCTATCTATCTCTCTGTCTTTCTCTCTCTCTTTATATTTTTCTTTATCTCTTTCTTTTTCCATCATCATCATCATCATCATCATCATGTCGTGCTAGCAGAATATATATCGATGACTCTCTCTCTTTCTCTCTCTCTGTCTCTCTCTCTCTATATATATATATATTTCTTTCTCTCATTCTCTTTCCCTCTCTCATCATCATCATCATCATCAGGGTCGTGCTAGCAGAATATATATCGATGACTCTCTTCTCTCCGCCCCCTCTCTCTCTCTCTCTCTCTCTCTCTCTATATATATATATATATATATATATATATACTATATATCAATCTCTCTCTCTCTTTATATTTTTCTTTCTCTCTTTCTCTTTCCCTCTCTCGTCATCATCATCATCATCATCAGGTCGTACTAGCAGAATATATATCGATGACTCTCCTCTCTCCCCTCTCCCTCTCCCTTCTCTCTCTCTCTCTCTCTCTCTCTCTCTCTCTCTCTTCTCTCTCTCTCTCTCTCTATTTCTCTATCTATCTACCTATCTATCTTTCTTTCGCTACTCCTTTAAATTTGTAGAGTTAAAAATCGATATAATTTCGCCAGTTTTTGGAATTGGAAGCTCAAATTTTGGGTATTGTCTAACTTTATCATAATCCACACTTTTAGAAAAATTTCAGAAAAATTTAAGTGAGTGGGTTATATATATATATACATGTGTGTGTGTGTGTGTGTGTGCGTGTGTGTGTGTGTGTGTGGTGTGTGTTGTGTGTGTGTGTAGAAAGTTTTGTAGAAAAAACAACAAGATGTTAAAAGTTTTGCTGACAAGAAATCTGTTTCGACCACATGAAGAGGTCTTTATCAAAGCAGCATTGTAAACGGAAACACGAAATAAATTACATCATTAATCACGAGGCACAGAACGCTCTCGATCAGTACCGGAATTTTTCAAAAAAAAAATTTAAAAAATGCGTATTTATGTTAAAAATAAAATTAATTTTATTTTTAAAAATTATAAGCATTTTTATCATTAAAAAAAGCTCAAAAGAGTTTGCAGTAAAAGTGTATATGAATATCAAAAATTTCAGGAAAATGTTCCGGTTACAAATGAAAAAAATATAACAAGTCCAACAACATCTGCAATGATTATAAACTCGCAGTGTATATATATATATATATAATATATATATATATATATATATAGATGTGTGTGTGTGTGTGTGTGTGTGTGTTCAACAGGGGCGACATTCATCAGAGGAAGGGAATCTAACGATCCCGAAAATTTATGATAATAAATAAAAAATAAGTAAATCCAGTACTCAATAACATCGAGTTCCTTCATTTATTTTTAAATGCTTCATAATAACGCCCAACTTCAACATAAAAAAGACATAAAATATATACCGAGAGAAGCATACGGAGACCCCTAAAATACAACAGGAATATATATTATATATATATAAATATATATATATGTATATATATATATGTGTGGTGTGTGTGTGTGTATTGGGCAGCAAAAAAAAATTCGAACACATCACCCCTGATGAATGGCACTTCGAAGTGCCGAAAGTACTTGTGACCTGAACTTTGGTGGACTTATCCACGAATTCCACCCAAATATTAAAAAGTTGGCCAGAAAACTCGAAAAGAAAAAAAAAATATATATATATCGATTTTTTCGATTTTCCTTGAATTTGTAACATCTTCACCTGATGATTGCATCGCATGAAACCAATATGGTCGTGAATGTTCCTTTATCACCTAATAAATAGATATGTAAAACCTTTATATATTTATCTTATTATATTATATATTATATATATATATATATATATATATATATATAGAGAGAGAGAGAGAGAGACAGACAAGAGACAGAGACAGAGAGAGTGAGAGAGAGAGAGAGAGAGAGAGAGAGAGAGAGAGGGAGAGATTATCTTATAAAATCGATATTGTTTTGTGAAAGCAATCACGCTGCTTTATAAGGAAATATTTTTAAATTCAAATTGAGGGGTGATAAAGATTGAGAGGGGATGATAAAGAGAGATGGAGGAGGAGACAGTGAAAGAGACTTTAAGATTTGATGCGGCATAATATTTCTTCGGACAGTTTTTTGTTTTCTTCTTAACATTAGTCAGTTGTAAGTAATTGGGAAATGATGGGTCATTGGAGATGCTTGTAAATAACTCCGAACGAACGAACAGGATGTGACACAAGATCTAACTAAAAGGGTTGTTTTCTCACTGAGAGTTATTCAAGTCATATTGTTACCTAAAAGGACTGGGAAGTAGTAGGGAAGGTCCTTGTCTGACACTTCTCACTACAAGATAGTCAGAAGGACGAGACATTCTTGCACATATATATTTACCAACCCCTCCCCATACGAGCAGGATGTGACACAAGATCTAACTAAATAGGATGTTTTCTCACTGAGAGTTATTGAAGTCATATTGTTACCTAAAAACACCTGGAAGTAGTAGGGAAGGTCCTTGTCTGACACTTCTCCCTACAAGATAGTCAGAAGGACGAGACATTCTTGCACATATATTACCAACCCCTCCACACGAGCAGGATGTGACACAGATCTAACTAAATAGGATGTTTTCTCACTGACAGTTATTCAAGTCATATTGTTACCTAAAAACACTGGGAAGTAGTAGGGAAGGTCCTTGTCTGACACTTCTCCCTACAAGATAGTCAGAAGGACGAGACATTCTTGCACATATATATTTACCAACCCCTCCACACGAGCAGGATGCGACACAAGGTCAATTTCTTAAGCGGAGTTTAACAGGTTTGAAATCAGAGTTTTCCTTCTCCTAAACTGGTTGCCTAACCAAGGTTAAAGAGCCCAGCCTGTCAGATAGTCAGGAGGACGAGACATTCTTGCACATATTTCTTTCTATCTTTCTTTCTTTCTTTCTTTCTTCTCTTTCTTTTTCTTATTCATGTTTCTTTCTTTCTATCTCCTCTTTCTTTTCTTTCTTTCTTTCTTTCTTTCTTTCATTCATTTTTCTTTCTATCCCTGTTTTTATAAGGAAATATTTTCTAATTCAAATAGAGCGGGTGATGAAGATTGAGAGGGGATGATCAAGAGAGATGGGGGGGAGTGAAAGAGACTTTAAGATTTGATGCTGCATAATATTTCTTTTTTTGTTTTCTGCTTTACGTTTAGTCAATTCTAAATAAGTGGGAAATTGAAGATGCTCGGAACATTTGAACATACAATAAGAAATGGCGGGAATTCTCATAAGATCTGGCTAATTATATTTATTGAACGTTCTGAGTGGTCAATTTTCTAGATGTCAAAGGTCGTTGAATCCACAACTTGGCTATTAATTGCCCCCCGCCTGTGGAAGTCGAATTATCAATCCCCAAATTTTTATTTAAGTCATGTGATGCAAAGAACAGTTGTGTCTGTTTGTGCGTATGCAGAAGTATATACATATATATATATATATATAATATATATATATATATGGATAGAAAACTATATATATATACATACACACACACACACACACCACACACATATATATATATATATATATAATATATATTATTAGGTTGTACAATAATAATGGCCAATTGAAGTGCTCGTTTTGAAATATCATTTTAACATAAGATTGTTGTTTATTTCAGGTGTCAAGACTACATGTCCGTTTTCTACCTTCTTCATTTTCAAGACTCTCATCTATATATATATATATATATATATATATATATATATATATATATATATTTGTATATGTATAAGTATTAACTTACGTGGGATAAGAAAACGATGTTTGGAAGCGCACAATATCCAGAGGTTAAGGTTGAGAAAAAACAAATACAAAGTGCTCAATACAATGTAGAGCATAAATTTATTTAAGAATGGAAATGAGTAACCTACTCGAGTTTCATCGATAGATTCTTCAGGGTTACTTTTAAATTAATCGAGTTTACGATTAATCTTTGGTGTTATAAAACATGCCCGTTGGAATGGGACTTAAATTTAGTAGAGGAACGCTTGTTTCTACGAAAATGTAAACAAGCGTTCCTCTACTAAATTTAATTCCCATTCCAACGGGTATGTTTATAACACCAAAGATTAATCGTAAACTCGATTAATTTAAAAGTAACCTGAAGAATCTATCGATGAAACTCGAGTAGGTTACTCATTTCCATTCTTAAATATATATATATATATATATATAGAGAGAGAGAGAGAGAGAGAGAGAGAGAGACAGACAGACAGAGAGAGAGAGAGAGAGAGAGGAGAGAGAAAGAGATGGGAAAGAAAGGGGGGAAACAATGCCATCTCGGTTCAACAAATGGGTTTTTGGTCGCAAATTGTCCTTATTCAGTCACCTTCATCTTCTGTCTTGGAGTTTTCGGTTCGACGAAGAATAACGTTTTGATACGTTCGCTAATCGGCACACTTTATCAAATAAACCCTCTTAGTTACCCCGGTCACGTGTTCGTTCTTCGCAGTTCCGGCCTGATTTGAATATGCCAGTTTGCAGAGACCCTAGAGAATTTTACATACCACTGACCCCCCCCCCTCGCTCAGTCATTCCAGACGCAGCACCGCACCGTCACGTCGTGTTGCACTTGCGAAATGCGCCTCGTTTTTGGCGAGGGTCGTCTTTCAGACTTTACCATAATGAACGAAAGTTATTGGAATGGTAAATAGTGCCTGGCGGGAAGGGCGTCTTTGGCTTGGAACAATTTACTCCCCCTTGTGACAAGATGCAACACTTAATAGTGACAATTTTACTCAATTGCTTATATTCTTCCGCGTTCTTAAATAAATCAAATATCTAAAAGCAAACACACGTGCATGTATATGCATACATATTGATAAAGATTATATATTCAAAATGGAAGTGCGTGGGGTAATGGTTAAAGTCATAGGAAATGGACTCGTCGCCCCGAGTTCAAATCCTGGACGCGGTAAGAACTTTTTTGCAATTAAAGCTTGTGGACCTTTCCAAAATCTTCTATTTATCGACATATTCTAAAAAGCGAGTTCATGTTTTAATTGAGAATTATATTTTGTATTTAAAAAAAAAAAAAAAAACTTTTTGTTTAAACCTACCGTCTATTTATTTATTTCATAAACACGGTGCTTATTGGCTGATTATAACATGGCAGTCTATTTTTTTCTTTTTAGTAACCTATTCATAACTTCATATATAGGCTGGGGCGTTAGAATGCACCGACTGCACCTCTGCAGAGGGGTAAAACTCCCCCAATTGAGCCACCTGTTGGCCGTGGGTGGCGACTCATGATGCTTACGGATAGAACCCAGGTGGATGAGCATGACATGCAATACTCCACTTTGGCCCTATCTTGGGCTAGACGGGCTGTCGAAGAGGCCCCCTCCGATCAATCGGCTGGTCACGTCAAGCTCTAGCACTTATATGATTTTCCCAACCCTATTGCCCTTATGGCAATCTCCAACCCTTTTTATCATATGGGTGCTAGAAGGCGGTGGGCCTACATGTCCTGGGAATGACGTTAAACTCTATCTGATGGTGAGGTTCCAGTTTTGGAGGTTTGGGGAATGTAGAGCACCCCTTCATCACCATTGCTCTCAGGCCCACTCTGACCCGGAGTGGTAGTACCTGTTATTGTCCCATCTATGGGTTAAATAGAAAACATGAGTTTATAAAAAAATTGTATTATCCATTAAAAATGAAATTATTTCAAAACTTTGTCGGCATTAAACATTTTTGAATACCAAAGTACCAATAGAAGTATTCGGCATAAAATAACTGTAGTGAGATAGCCAATAGCGTGTTATCTCATTTACATATGTGTATTACTGCAGGACATATATAGAGACACTTTAGGGGAATAAAGGGTTAGCTACGAGAAGCCGAATCCAGTGCTAAGATTAAGCACGAATAAATACTACTGCAACAAGGAACACAAAACCACACCTCACAACACATGGCGTCGTCGATAGGCATACTTGCAAGTTTAGAGCAACCTGACTATGTTGAGATGTGGATAAAATGTTTTTCAGCCTTTGCAAGAAGCAAAAAATTACAAGACAAAAAGAACATTGGAGGACAAAATGAGATTACAGACTTATTTTTAGCGTCCGCTGGATGTGAAGCAAACATGAAAGCGAGTCGGATTCCGAGGTGCCATACCAGGGATCCAGTAGTGATGAAATGAGACCGCGGTCACCATTACGAAGAACACCCCCAAGGATATTTAGGAGAAGCAATAGATCAACGAGGGGAATAAAACCTCTCCGTTTCAGGGAGGTGTAGTGAGATAGCCAATGGCGTGTTATCTCATTTACATATGTGTATTACTGCAGGACACATATAGAGACACTTTAGGGGACTAAATGGTTAGCTACGAGAAGCTGAACCCAGTGCTAAGATTAAGCACGAATAAATACTACTGCAACAAGCAACACAAAACCACACCTCACAACAATAACCCAAGGGGTTGACATGCCGTAAAACGCAACCAACCAACCAACCAACCAAAAAGAATATAGGTATCTTGGTTTCATAATTAATTAATCGAGTTTTAAAGGAATAAAATAAGTATAAAAACTACTTAGCACTGAAATAGAATAAAAATAGCCAATGAGATTAGTGATTTTATCTGCGATTTTATAATCAGCCAATCAGAATTGCGGTTACGAAACAAGCAAATGAAACTAAAATCCTTTTATCTGTACATATATAAATGGCAGTTGCGTGTATGTGTATGTCCGGAGGAAACTTCGAAAATAAAACAATTAACGACAGAGTAAATATATATACGCATTGAATATCACCAGGGCTTGGTTTTCTATACATATATAAAAGGCAGTTGTGTGTATGTATGTATGTCCGGGGGAAACTTCGAAAATAAAATAATTAACGACACGACAAAGTGTATATATATTATATACGCATTAAATATCACCAAAGGCTTGGTTTTTGAGCAAAAATAATGAAGATTTGATTTATATTCGTGAAGATAATTGAAAAATAAAATTTAAATGATAACAGCATGGAATTTCTTCTTTTTTTTTTTAATTTAATATTTTAGATAGTAGACATTTCTTTTCGGAGTAGCTGGATCAATGCAAGGTCTATTTTTTATAAGGGATTTAAATGGGGCCTCCTATGAGGATTCAACTCATGATTCAGTAATAATGTGTTATGTATTAGAAATACATTAACGAGAAGATTGCGAGTGGTTGTAATAATAGTTTATTATTACAATGAATACAAATAACAAAAATGGCTCTCGATCGGCAAGCTAAAAAGTCTCTGAGCGTAAAAGAGGATTGGTAAAGATTACTTATCTTCTGAAGAGTTGTAGCACGTGGGTTTACATCCGAGAATATGAAACAACATTCGTGGGTGGAGATCACCTCACATCAAACTGAGCTAATCTTCGTGTTGTTCTTTTATACCTACTCATTTGCATACGTGAGGGATTATCCGGTTACATCCCTTTACAACATAATGGATCTGCAGGCCTAACTTTAAAAAAATCCCCCTCTACCCAGGTGACGCCGGGTAGCCGCTGCTAGTATAAGATGAACAATAAGTGTTTTTTTCCCTTCGATAAAGTACAAAATCTCAAAATTTGTAGAATAAGTCGATAAATAGAAGAATTTGGAAGGTTGAGAAGTCTTAATTGCAAAACATGATCGGCGAAGAACTTGTTTTTAGACTAAAAATAAAAGTTTATTTTTAAGATACGAACTACTAAAAATCTATTTAGTTTAATAATTTTGAAAAATCAAAATATATTAAAACTCACTGGTGTAATTCAAATCTATTTGAGCTGAAGGAAAATCGCTTTGTGGCCTAGTACACCTTAGAAGAATTTTCGCTTTATTTCATCAGTGAGATCAGATTTCAGACCAATGACCTTTAGGCACCTCTTTTTGATCTCAATTAAGAAAAGACATGTTTTTCATTTACACCGTCAATATCCGGTTGTTTTAACAGACGATTTTTAGATATTTTTTAAATTATAAAACTAACCCTAACCCCTAACCCTAACCTCTAACAAACAACCGGATATTGACGGTGTAAACATGTCCTTTCTTAATCGAGAACAAAAAGGGTGCCTAAAGGTAAGATGGTCCTAGATTTCTATATCATCACAATTATTATTCGTTTTGTTTGTTTTATTTATTTATTTATTTTTGTTGTGGTGTGATTTTTTTTTATTATTCTTTTTTTTTTAATTATTTCACACTATGTGCTATGTGGATAGGAGGATTGGAGTAAATCCGACATAATGTGGTAAAGAGTAGAGGGAGAAATGTGGACAAAGGAACAAAACTCAGACAAGTATATGTAGGAGAGATATTTTGCCGAGGTTTAAGCTAAACGAATGACGAAGCCGAGCTTAACGCACGGCGAAATATATCTCCTACATATACTTGTCTGAGTTTTGTTCCTTTGTCCACATTTCTCCCTCTACTCTTTACTATACTATATACTATGTATAATCCTAAGGAAGGTATTATTTACAGAAATCAACTATTCGAGAAAATCAAAAACATTATAAATTAATGAATGAATCATGTTTTGTTTCTCTGAATGTTTGGAAAAAAACAAAAAACAAAAAACAAAACAATATGAGTCTAGGTAAAATATGTAGATATTCTAACCAAAACAAGACATTAGGTTTATAAGTTCCCAAAATTCACATTGGATTGTCCAATTGGACACATGGCAGTTAGGTTAAGACAGTTCTAGTGACAGTTATCTCTAGATTGCAGGTTCAATCCTGATCAACGGCAGCAGTAACATAGAATAATAATTAACACAGCTTAACGCCCCTACCCCAGCTATGGTTAGCGGAATGAGAACAGGATACCCCCGTAGATTGAATAAAGGGTTAGATTCAAAGTTCCATGATGGCTCCCGATTACGACAAGAAGTTCCCGAGTCCCAAAAGAAGGTTCCTGAACCCGAAAAGATTCCCGAGTCCGACAAGAAATACCTGAAGAAGGCCGGAGGACATATCGGCCGAAACATTGTACGGATAACAATAAAGATTAGGACAATAGCCCGAATAACGCAGATAATAATTAACACAGCTTAACACCTCTACCCCAGCTATGGTTAGTGGAATGAGAACAGGATACGTCCGTGGACTAAATAAAGGGTTAGGTTCAATGTTCCGTGATGGCTCCCGATTACGACAAGAAAGTTCCCGAGTCCAAAAAGAAGGTTCCTGAGTCCGAGAAGATTCCCGAGTCCGACAAGAAATACTTGAAGAAGGTCGGAGGGCATATCGGCCGAAACGTTGACAGATAAAAATAAAGATGAGGACAATAGCCCTGTAAGATTCAAAGTTATAACAAAGTCATAACCAGTTGAAACATAACAAACTCCGACACGTTTGTGAGACAAAACATTTTATATTGATAACAGCACATGGAAACGATACATAAACATACACTGTACATAAACATATATACATCAAAGGACTAGAGCGTCCGTACATAGAGATCACTTACTAAGAAGTGGGAGCAGAAGCCCTGCCGAGAAAGGGGTAGACAGTAGTCTAATTCATGTGCTCGTTCCGGAGATGTAGCTAAAAGTGGAAGCAGCGTTTAAATGAACGCGCTTAACTACCAGAGGTCCCCCTAGTGGGAACAAACAGCAACGCAGCGAGGAGATAACTCTTCCGGCAAAAGGAAGATAATTCCCTACAACCCGAATAGCGCAGATAATACTAAATATGTTTTGTTAATGAATGCTTAGGTTTAACTGATTACTTTAATAGCTTAACAAATACGTAATATGAATGAAAGAGATAAGTGCTTTAAAGATATGACTGTCCTAACCCTATTGCCCTTATGGCAAACACCTTAACATCTTTTATCATATAACACATGTGCTGGAGTACCGTCTCACTGTATGTATGTTATGTATGTATGCGATGTATGTTATAGAGAACGATGCTCCGGCACAGTATTACAGTCGTCGAAACTGCCCGTTCCAACCTCCCGTTCTTATGTTGTCTGTTGATTTACAGGAAGGCTGAAAAAGAGCTGGTTTCGTTCCTTTTACCAACTTGGCTGAAATAAGATTAAATAACCAAAAGCTGTCAACGGATCAACAAAACAATTAAACACAACGCCTTTTTTATGCTTATGTACAACTTATATACATTTATTTTACAAAGGAGCGAGGTGATTTCTTGTCAGCTGATTGGCGATCTACAGCTAGTTTTTGGCTAAGTTATCAATTCTGTATCGAGTGGCAAGGCATCAGAGTGTATCGGTAAAGTTGTATCAAGGCCCCGAGCTGTGGCGAGCTCTCTTCTCTTCTTCGGTCTTCCTCGGTCTGTCCCCAGTCCCTTCCTCTCTATCTCTTCGCTGACGGTCTGTTATTTATGGGATCCAGACCTCCCCACCCTAACATCTGTCTCTGATTGGCCAGCCACTCGATAACATTGGCTACGTGTCTAAATGGTCTTGTGCCAGCCTAGCCTGTATCTTTCCAAGGCCAACCATTGTTTTATTTATCTAAGTTTTTGAAATTGTTGACGAACTTTTCAAAAACTGGAATCTTATTTATTAAATTTATTATTTCATTTTGTGAAATTTAAAATTCCGATGATGTATATCAAATTCCATAATTTAAGGAATCTCTTTGTCTAGGTGAAAATTCTTTGCTTAGATGAATTTATATTTTTAATATAAACAATTATTATTATTATTATTATTATTATTATTATTATTATTGTTTTTCTTATTTTTATTTTTAATTTTAACAAACCACCATAATTAATAATTAGGGTAGTTTTAATTAATTAGTACTTAATTAATAGGTCGCCAATCAACCCATAACACAATAGTGTTACACTGAGGATCTTGTGTCCTGGGTATAACAGGTACTACCACTCTGGGTCAGAGAAAACCTGTGAGTAAAGGCAATGAAGGGGTACTCCACAGTCCTGGAACTTAACCACTAGATGCAATTTAACAGCATACCCAGAACACTGGGACCCGCAGCCACCACCTTCTAGCACATATCTGATAAAAAGGGTTGGGGGTTGCCATAAGGGAATTAGAGTCAGGACAATAATATAGATGCTCGGGTTTGAAGTGACAGCTGATTGATTGGATGTAGTTGCATAGAGTGTTGCATGCATGGACTGCTCAGCCATCAGAATTCTGTCTTTAAGGATCACGGGTTGCCACCCATGAGCAACAGGTGACCCCATTGATGAGGAGGGATCTTGCCCATCAACTTTTTTTTTCTTTTTTTCTTCTTTGTTTAAAAAATTATAAATATACATTGTTAGTATGCGTCTATCTCTCAACGTTCCGCCATGTACATCACATGGTCAGGTTACACGGACGTTATGTCACTGAAAACTTTGAAAAAAAAAAAAAAAAAAAAAAAAGATAAAATAAAATTTTAAAAAAGCAAAAAAGATTTAAATGTAATAAAAGAATCTTCGTTTAACACATGGCTGTGATGATACATTCTGTATTCTTTTGTGCATGTATCAATTCGTTTGAAATGTTTCAAATGTCGTCTGGTAATGTTGGCGTGTTTGCTTATCGAGTGATACGTGAAAAGAGGAAGAAAATTCATACATTTGAATTTCGTCATAATAGCATTTTTTTTAATTCAATAATTTTCAAATATTAATAAATCATCCTCACGACATGTTTATTATTAACATTATTAGCAGTAACATAGAATAATAATTAACACAGCTTAACACCTCGACCCCAGCTATGGTTAGTGGAATGAGAACAGGATACCCCCGGGGACTGAATAAAGGGCTAGGTTCAATATTCTGTGATGGCTCCCGAATACGACAAGAAAGTTCCCGAGTCCGAAAAGAAGGTTCCCGAGTCCGAGAAAGTTCCCGAGTTCAACAAGAAATACCTGAAGAAGGCATATCGGCCGAAACGTTGTACAGATAACAATGAAGAAGAGGACAATAGCCCGAATAACGCAGATAATACGATTCATGTTTTGTTAATGAATACTTAGATTTAACTGATTACTTTCGTAGTTTAACAAATACGTAAGATGGATAAAAGCGATAAGTGCTTTAAAAAAAAAAGATAAGTTATTTAAAACAATAAGCATCTGTTGTTATTGTTTTTTCTTAATAGTATTAATTTACAATGCACTTAACATGTTTATCATTAGATCACATTTATAGAAGAGTAAAAAACAATTCAGATCAATTTGAACAATTGATTCAGTCAGGTTGTTGACTTATTATGCAATCTGTAAACATACATACATACATATACATACATATATACATATACATACCTGCTTCGATTCGAATAGATTGACATAGATTATAGATTGATAGCAAGAAAGAAGCGAATATATATATATATATATATATATATATATATATATTTATTCATTGATAAATAATTATTTATTCTGTGATAAATAATTTCTTATCTTATGCCCTGAAGATGATCTAATTAATAGATCGAAACACTGCAGCGTCGGCCAATAAACTCACCACTTAACCCATTTAAACCTGTTTTTTCATTATATATATATATATATATATATATATATATATATATATATATATATATGTAAACATACATACATATGTACATACCTGCTTCGATTCGAAGAGAGTGACATAGATTATAGATTGATAGAAAGACAGAAGCGAATATATATATATATATATATATATATATATATTAAAGAAATGAATACAATAGAAACCTACTCGAGTTTCACCATAAGGATCTTCAGAGTTAAATCCACTGAATTAATCGAAGTACCGATTAATTGCAGCCGATTACACGTGTGTTCATTGAATATATATATATATATATATATATATATATATATATATATATGTGTGTGTGTGTGTGTGTGTGTGTGTGTGTGTGGTATATGTATATGAGGTAAGGTAAAAGGAAAGGTGAACAAAAAATAATGACTCAAACAAGTAGAAGTAGGAGAGAAATATTTCGTCCTTCTTACGCAAAGAACATCATCAGTCTAACTGTAATCAAAGCAAAATACGTACATTTGTATTTATAGAAGAGAAAGTGAGTGTGTGGGGAAATTGAGGGTAGGTAGGTTAAATAGAATTGATGGAACAGTGAATAATAGCTGAAGGGAAAACAGTTGAATCGTTACCTTTCCCAATGGTATTAGCACTATGTGAAATGCAAACTACCTCGTTTAGGATTTGAGTTCATGTAGAAATAAGCTAGATAATAAGCCCAACATATATATAGGGGCTACTGAAAGATTTCAGAAACAATGTTTTTTTATAACCACAAAATATGTTTAAAATGCAGAATATAATAATATAATAACCGTCATTAGCGTCGATCGCAGCCTCAATCCTGCTCCGGAACCTGGAGCAAGCTGATCTTACAATTTCCATGGGAAGGGTCTAAAAAACTACCTAAATTCTGTCGATTAACTTGGCTTTTGTAGTACGAGGTTTCGCAGTTACGTGTGTGTGTGTGTGTGTTTTGTTTGCTTTTTTTTTTGGGGGGGGTTTTTAACTCCGAAATCTCTGAAGATGGGATTTTATAACAAAATTTAGGAAACAGGTAAATAAACATCAATTTCATCACCTATCGTCTTTCCAGTGCAGTTGTCAATAGCCTTCTAATTTCTATTTTATTTCTTAAACACATGCATACAATGCTTCAAGCAAACTATAAAAACCCTTATATATATATATATATATATATATATATATATATATATATATATATATATGTGTGTGTGTGTGTGTGTGTGTGTGTGTGTGTGTAATATTTGAAATCATGCACCTCAATGCTAAGTTCATATAGGTATAAGCCAGATTATGGTCCAAACATATATATAGGGACCACTGAAAGATTCAAAAACAATGGTGTTATAACCACAAAAGATGTTACACAAAGTTCATATTCCTGAGTTTACGGGAATATAAAAACAAATCCAAACGAATGGGAAATTAATAAAGGCGGCGTAAACAGACGAGAAGGGCTAAACAAATAGAGATATTGTTATAGAGAAGAACATAAGAATTATTCC
>CM042173.1:29030270-29035270 GCA_023376005.1 Doryteuthis pealeii | reverse complement strand
CTAAATTTTCAATAGAGTTGTTCTACAAAAATTATTAGATAGTGATAATAAATTAAAGCAGTTATTAAATAGATATTTGTTTTTAGAATCTAAGAATATGAAATTTGAAACTCAAAATTAGGCGTTTCATATTTTGAATGAATTTTATCTTTTTAATTTACCATAGCAAAAAATAGCTAATTAAATCAGAAAGTTTTGAAATAAAATAACTAATACATTATAAAATTCATTCATTGATAAATCAGCACTGAAAATTCTATTAAGATTGGATAATTCCCTGATTTTTGGTAATTTTTTTTTCAATTGGGGGAGAGGGGTTATTTTTTTTTTTTTTTGTAAAATACGGATTTTACGTCATCTTAGGCAGTTTTTACGACCATGTTTATCATATATTTGAGCAAAATTGTCCAAATAAATAGTTTAACATTTATTAAAATAAATTACATATGTAATATTATTTTGCTTTTTTTTTCTTTTTTTTTACTGATGCTCATTATGCTACTACTTTTTGAGTTAGACAAAAATGTACCACCTCAACAATACAACACTACTGAAACATGAAAACCTCCGATCTATAAAAAATATCTGGACACCACGTGCATTAAGACCTAAGAATGTTTATTTATTTTAAATATAAGTCTCCCGTTATAACATTCCATTACGTAAGTAATTTTTGACCGTCTGGAGATTGCATGATATACATAAAACAGCAGTTACGGGAGATTAACTCCATAATATTTAATCTTTGAATTCCTTCCTTTTCAGCTCGACCACCAAATAAGATGGGATTAAAAGCAAACCCTAAAAAACACGTACCAAGAATATCCAGTTACCTTTTAAACTTGGCCATGTGTTGCAAATGTTACACACTGGACCCGTCAAAAAACACTTGTATTTAGGAAAATGTAAGATGAGATGTTTATTCCCTCGGTTGTATACAGCTGAGAGTCGTTGGCAGGGTTACGCAAACGTGGAGCCTTCGGGAGTTCTTTTCAAGTGATCTCGAACCTGATCGTCGTCTCTCTAATCGATCTCTACGGGCTTCTTTTATTGTAGTCTGACCCCCGGTGTCACGCCTCTTTGTTCGTGACACCTACGCAGTTTTTTTTCTGTAGACACGCCTCTTCACCCACGCAGGCTGTTTTCATTGGCTATGGGCTACGCCTACAGATATTTGCACCTAAATCATGTCAAATATTCACCTGCATTTCCAGGTGCAAAAGGTCAGGTCAGGGGCACATCCTGTTTTCGTTTCCATGCTGCACCTGACCCCCATGCACTTCCTATTCAGCCTGGTCCTTGGGTGCACTGATCAGACAATATATTACACAAATACTAAAAAAAGGACCTGCACAAAAATTCTTGGAATTTGCTATAATAGAGTCCAAGGGTGGTAAGAGGTTTTGGGAGTTTTAAAGTTTTAAAGGTAGCTGGATATTCATGTGCGTGTTCTTAGGATTTTTGCTTTTAACCTCATCTCATTTGGTGGTCACGCTGAAAAGGAAGGCCACCCTGTCGGCTGGGGCGTTAGAATGCACTGACTGCACCTCTGCAGAGGGGTAAGACTCCCCCAATGGGGCCACCTGTTTGCCGTGGGTGGCGACCCGTGATGCTTAAGGATAGAGCCCAGGTGGATGAGCAGTTCATGACATGCAATACTCCACTTTGGCCCTATCTTGGGCTAGACGGGCGGTCGGAGAGGCCCCCTCCGATTAATCGGCTGGTCACGTCAAGCCCTAGCACCTATATGATTTTCCCAACCCTATTGCCCTTATGGCAAGCCCCAACCCCTTTTTATCATATGGGTGCTAGAAGGCGGAGGCTAAGGGTCTACATGTCCTGGGAATGACGTTAAACTCTATCTGATGGTGAGGTTCCAGTTTTGGAGGTTTGGGGTTGTGGAGCACCCTTCATCACCATTGCTCTCTGGTCCACTCTGATCCGGAGTGGTAGTACCTGTTAGGGTCCCATCTATGGGTCAAATAGAAAAATGTATTTATAAAAAAATTGTATTATCCATTAAGAATTGATTTATTTCAAAACTTTATCTGCATTAAATGACCCACTCAGGTTGATATGCCGTAAAACAAAACAAAAACAAACAAACAAACAAATCAAAAGGAAGGAATTCAAGGAATCAAAAGGAAAGAGACAAAGGCATAAGGTGGTTTTATGACTTAGGCTTTTATTCACCGGTCATAGTCGCCAATGACAAGGGAATATCTCCCTGACCAGTAGGAGCGACTAGACCCAGCTAGGGCCTAAACTAGAATGGCCAAGATATTCACTTTGGGGTCGGAAGTCTGTGCGGAGGGTTCTGCTGGCGAAGGCCAATGGGAGTTTGTTTGTTTTTTTTTATTTTAGTTTTATTTCAATCCCCACAAGTCAAACAACTACGAAACACTTTAATGTTGAGAGACCCATTTTTTGTCTGCTTTTTATTTTAAACACAAATTAAAATTAATTAGGCACTGGCAATTTTGTCATCTGCTATGAATTTTAAAAGCGAATTAAAAATAATTAAATCTATTATTTAAGGTCAAACTTTGTCAAAATCGATAAGTAGTAACATAATAACCATCATTAAAAAAAGAAAAATATCATTAGATATGCAGTTTATTTTTAATAGATTTAAAACGATTTGTTTTGGTCAATTTCGACACGAACCGCAATTTTGTCTATTTTTCAATGGTTTTACGCGCTTGTTTACAGTTTTAATGTAACCTTCGCGATTGCAAAAAAACCCAAAAATCAGGTAATTATCTGATTTTAAAGAAATGTTCAGTATTGATTTATCAATTAATGAATTTTATAATGCATCAGTTATTTTATTTCAAAACTTTAATTCAGTATTTTTGCTATGAAAAATTAATATATAAAATCCATTTAAAATGTGAAAAGTCTGATGTTAAGTTAAAATGTTATATTTTTAGATTCTAGAAATAAATATCTATTTAATGCAAACCTTATTTTAGACATATAAATTTTTAAGATAAGTTTTTAAGCATAAAAAATATCATGTTTGATAGGATCCACTACTGGACAAATTTGCTTGGTTAGATTGTGGGCAGACCGGAGCAAAATGTAGAACTGCGGACTCCAAGATCCGACCAGCGGCTGAGCGAGCAAAGGTGTTACATAATCTATGCATAGATTATTGTCAACCCCTTGTATTTCTGAAGGGATGGCCCCTTTTCATATCACGGGCGTGACTTTCCATGGAATATTACAGAAAGCCCGCGAAATTTGTGAAGTCATGTGGGACCTGGTTGGCTCACAGTTTCAGCTTGGACGTCAGGCAGAGAAGATGTATCTGCGTTTGCTGGGACTCACTGCACACGCGCGCTGTGTTTAATTAGAGAAAGGTGTTAGTTAAGTAAATAAAGGTTTAAATAAATAATATGGTTTTGTGGTTGATTAATGTCTTGGCAACAAAACTGACCTAGAACAAGAAATGAATCAAGAACGACCAACCAGCAAGAACAGAGAATTAGGAGTCCAGACGCTAGAAGAAGAACGTAAGATACCAAAGATGAGCAAAAGAATAATAGAAGTAAAGAAAGGAAAGAGAGTATACAACAAAGGATTCTTGCAAAGGAAAAGACAAAGTGGCTTCAAATTTATTTTAGCATTGAGTACCTTCATATGCTAATACTTTTTTACATTCATTCTACATTAGTGACTCCGACACATAGATACACACGCTACCCTAACTTGGATATACATGCGCTATCAATGATATTGAGCACTCTTTAGTTATAAATATAGTAGAGCCGGGTTAGCTCAGTCGGTAGAGCGTTCGGCTAGAAGCCAGAAGGTTCCTGGTTCGATACCGGTCCTCGCCAACTCAGCGTATGAGTAGCACAGGGATCTGTGCGGTAAAGTGAGGAGCTGATGGTAGGTTTGGCGAAACACCTCAGACGCTAAAATAATATCCTTCGTCTAGCGCTATTGAAAAGGGGATAGACTCCCTCGCTGTCTAGCTGATACTGACATTAGGCCGCCCTGACGACTTTACTTTACTTACTTTATATATATATATATATATTAAAGAAATGGATATATTAGAAACCTACTCGAGTTTCACCATTGTAGAATAAGTTCCAATTACCGTCGAACTGGGAAGACAAGGTGGCATGCGATTGTAACTGAATACAAGCTCGAAATGACACAAAGTCCACTGCCAAGTGACCAAGTATATATGGGACTCCACAGTGTCATGCAAATCAACCAGTCAGGCAGCCAATCAGAGCTCAAGGAATGAAATGACCCAAATCACCTTGATTCATGAATGGATCATTCTTCATTCCTATTTATACCAGCTGTATTGGACACTGCTTTAATTCTGTTTAGCTGATGTTATTAAAACCAACAGCAGGCTAACTGACTTCAATAACCATTAGGATCTTCAGGGTTAAATCCACTGAATTAATCGAAGTACCGATTAATTGCAGCCGATTACACGCGTGTTCATTGAATAAGATGCTATGTTAATGTAACGTAACGTCTCTCTATATATCTCTCTCTCTCTCTCTCTCTCTATATATATATATATATATATATATATATATATATATATATATATATGTGTGGTGTGTGTAGGCAGGTATATATTGTTAAATAATGCAGCCATTTTTTGTCTGCAAGTTTTGTCCTTTGTTTTTTCGTATTACCGTATTTTTTGTAATATCTGGCGAAAATTGGCTGATGTATTTGCCATATGTTATAGACCAAGTACTTTCTGCCCTATTGTGGGCCATCTTCAAGGTATTTTGAAACCGTACAACAATGGGCTTTTTAATTTTCTATTCATATAGGTTGTGTTTATTATTGTTGTTATTATTATTGGTGTTATTATTATTGTTTTTATTATCATTTTTAATATTATTATTATTTTATAAATTGTTAATTTAATTATAGGCATTTTAGAACATTGGTGCTATTATCAACGTTTATTTTGTTTAGTTTTGGATTTTTGTGTCTAATATGCTGTGCTTCTA
>CM042173.1:29017770-29020270 GCA_023376005.1 Doryteuthis pealeii | reverse complement strand
TTTTTAATAGATTTAAAACGATTTGTTTTGGTCAATTTCGACACGAACCGCCATTTTGTCTATTTTTCAATGGTTTTCCGCGCTTGTTTACAATTTTAATGTAACCTTCGCGATTGCAAAAAATTTACCAAAAATCAGGTAATTATCTGATTTTAATGAAATTTTCAGTCTTGATTTATCAATTAATGAATTTTATCATGCATCAGTTATTTTATTTCAAAACTTTAATTTAGTATTTTTGCTATGAAAAATTAATATATAAAATTCATTTAAAATGTGAAAAGCCTGATGTTAAGTTTAAAATGTTATTATTTTAGATTCTAAAAATAAATATCTATCTAATTTTAGCAAACCTTATTTTAGACACATAAAGTAATAACTTTTTAAGCATAAAAATATCATATTTGATAGGAACCACCACTGGATAAATTTGCTTGGTTAGATTGTGGGCAGACCAGAGCAAAATGTCGGACTGCGGACTCTAACATCCGACCAGCGGCTGAGGTAGCCAAGGTGTTACATAATCTATGCATAGATTATTGTCAACCCCCTGTGTTTCTGAAGGGATGACCCCTTTTCATATCACGGGCGGGACTTTCCATGGAATATTACAGAAAGCCCGCGAAATTTGTGAAGTCACGTGGGACCTGGTTGGGTCCTCAGTTTTTCAGTTGGACGTCAGGCAGAGAAGATGTATCTGCGTTAGCTGGGGCTCACTGCACACGCTCGCTGTGTTTAATTAGAGGAAGATGTTAGTTAAGTAAATAAAGGTTTAAATAAGTAATATGGTTTTGTGGTTGATGAATGTCTTGGCAACAAGACTGACCTAGAAGAAGAAATGAACCAAGGACAACCGACCAGCAAGAACAGAGACGTTAGAAGAGACTCTAGAAGAAGAACGTAAGATACCAAAGATGAGCAGAAGAATGATAGAAGTAAAGAAAGGAAAGAGAATATACAACAAAGGATTCTTGCAAAGCAAAAGAACAAAGTGGCTTCAAATTTATTTTAGCATTGATAACTTCATATGCTAATACTTTTTTACATTCTTACATTAGGGCCGGTTTAGCTCAGTCGGTAGAGCGTTCGGCCAGGAATCACAAGGTTCCTGGTTCGATACCGGTCCTCGCCAACTCAGCATATGAGTAGCACAGGGATCTGTGCGGTAAAGTGAGGAGCTGATGGTAGGTTTGCGAAACACCTCAGACGCAAAATAATATCCTTCGTCTAGCGCTATTGAAAAGGGGATAGACTCCCCGCTGTCTAGCTTGATACTGACATTAGGCCGCCCTGACGACTTTACTTACTTATATATATAATATAATATATATATATATATATATATATATATGCATATTAAAGAAATGGATATATTAGAAAACCTACTCGAGTTTCACCATTAGGATCTTCAGGGTTAAATCCACTGAATTAATCGAAGTACCGATTAATTGCAGCCGATTACACGCGTGTTCATTGAATAAGATGTTATGTTAATGTAACGTAACGTCTCTCTCTCTCTCTCTCTCTCTATATATATATATATATATTATATATATATATGTGTGTGTGTGTGTGTGTGTGTGTGTGTGTGTGTGTGTGTAGGCATATATTGTTAAATACTGCTGCCATTTTTTGTCTGCAAGTTTTGTCTTTTGTTTTTTCGTATTGCCGGATTGTTTTTTGTAATATCTGGCGAAAATTGGCTGATGTATTTGCCATATGTCATAGACCAAGTACTTTCCGCCCTATCGTGGGCATCTACAGGGTATTTTGAAACCGTACAACAATGGGTTGTTCCATTTTCTATTCATATAGGTTGTGTTTATTCTATTGTTGTTGTTATTATTATTAGTGTTATTATTATTGTTTTTATTATCATTTTTAATATTATTATAATTTTATAATGTAATTATAGGCATTTTAGAATGTTTGTGCTATTATCAAAGTTTATTTTGTTTAGTTTTGGATTTTTGTGTCTAATATGAAGTGCTTCTAAAATCTTTAGTCGTTGTTTACATGTTTGGGTTTCTGCAATGGTGGTGTTATTGTTGAGTATTTTTCGGAATGTGCAACATATATATATATATATTGTTGAGTATTTTTCGGAATTTAGTATTAAGACAAGAGTGTGTTTTAGATGTTGGGCATTATATATATATATATATATATATATATAGAGAGAGAGAGAGAGAGAGAGAGAGAGGGGGGAGAGTGCGCGTGTGGGTGTGTCTGTATGTTTGGGTGTGGATGTGGTGTGTGTGTGTATGTGTGTGTGTGTGTATATGTGTGGGTGTGTGTGTATGTGTGTGTGGGTGTGTGTGTATGTGTGGGTGTGTGTGTGTATATATTATATATCTTTGTGGTGTGTGCTTGTGTGTATATATGTACTCGCCTGTGGCTATAAACAAATGTGTTAGTTAATATATTTTAAATTCAAACGTAAGTTTTTTTTATTCAAACAAATTTAGAAAATATATATACATTTTATATATGTTATATT
>CM042173.1:28987770-29012770 GCA_023376005.1 Doryteuthis pealeii | reverse complement strand
ATTATTGATTATTCCGCCGCGGGGATGAGACTGACCTGGAAGAGACGACAGTCACGTCTCTCGGGTCGAAGCTGACTAACTAGAAACTTATTCTCATGTGTCTGTATCGGAGGTCAGTTAGGGTTGTCTAAAATGGCGACTTTTTATAATCTATGTTTGTCTGTAAAATGAGTTCTAGTGCTTTCCAACTCCTAAACATTGATTTATAAAAGCATTTTTGTCCGAGGAATCCAAAAAGTCTGAAAGTCCACCAATTTTAAGTTATTGATTATTTCTGATTTTTCCCTGCAAGATCAATATTCTAATGTTACTTTATTTTCTGGATGATTTGAGTTAGTTAATATGTATATAGATGAGCGAATAAATATATTTCTCTGAATGTTTGAGATGAGGCTTGATGATTAGTATTATCTGTGTTATTCGGACTATTATCCTCATCTTTATTGTTATTTGTACAACGTTCCGGCCGATGTGCCCTCCGGCCTTCTTCGGGTATTTCTTGTCGGACTCGGGAACCTTCTTGTCGTAAACGGAACTATAGAGAAATAATTAACACAACATCTACCCCAGCTATGGTTAGCGGAATGAGAACAGGATACCCCCGTGGACTAAATAAAGGGTTAGGTTCAAAGTTCCGTGATGGCTCCCGATTACGACAAGAAAGTTCCCGATTACGACAAAAAGGTTCCCGAGTTCGAAAAGAAGGTTGCCGAGTCCGAGAAGGTTCCAGAGTCCGACAAGAAGTACCTGAAGATGGCCCGAGGGCATATCGGCCGAAACGTTGTACAAATAACTATGAAGACGGGGACAATAGTCCGAATAACGCAGATAATACGAATAAATATACTTCTACCAAGCCCTTGACTTGCGTTTTATTCACTTTACATATCCTTTACTTTTCTTTGTGTGTGAGTAAATTGGCCGCCTTACTCACGACACAAAAAAAATTCTGGGATGCGCATGTACGTTCTATGTTTAACCGCTTCCAAAGTGGTACACTTTTCTCGCCTAGTCGTGACTCTTGTTGAACTCTTTCTTGGACAGTCTACTACGCTCGATTATCATATCGCTTTCTGGTTCCATTTCCAGTCCACTTTGTCTACACTTGCCATTCTCCTGAGTCTAATATATTCTCCATTTTACATAATTAGTTCTTTTGTCGTTATTTTCGGCTTCTGTTAATAATCGTTCTGTTTCTTTCTCTTAACGTTTTTCCTCAACGGAGCCATATACAGATCATTTCCCGCGCAACGTCCCTCGTGAATCTTCTAAAGTGTCCATATTGTTGTTTTTCTTACCGTTCTCTTTTTGGCTTTTTGTTTGTTTGTTTGTTTTTGTTTTTTTTGTTTTTCCCGATTTAATTATTCCTGTTTTCCTGTCTGTCATTGTGCTATTTTTGTTATTACCGTTATTGGCTGCGGTAATTAATCGCTCTTGTGGTTTTGGGGTCTTTTTTTCTTTTCTTTTCCTTTTTTTTTTTTTTTTTTTAGAATATTCTTGGAGCCACTGAATTACCACGTCCATCCGTCTTTCCAATTTCCCCCCTTTCATTTCTGTTTGTATGACCGTGTCTGCCTCTGATATTCTTAGGTATTTGTAACTTTCTTTTCTCCAAATATCTTTTAACTTCTTGATGTCTTCGTCTGATGATGGCTCTAAGGTCAGACATGGTTTCGGAGTCAAAGCATCATTACCAGTGACCAAGTTTTATCAAACAGTACCTTACGATACAAGATGTCATTGAATTGCCGTACTATTATAGGGTTGACAAATACACACACTGACACGCACACCTATATATATATATATATATATATATATATATATATATCTGTGTGTGTGTGTGTGTGTGTGTGTGTGTGTGTGTGAATGGGAAATGAATCCGACAATATGAGGAAAAAATGAGTAAATATCTTTAACTTTCTTTATGTCTTCAACAGATGATGGCTCTAAGGTCAGACATGGTTTCGGAGCCAAAGCATCATTACCAGTGACCAAGTTTTATCAAACGTACCTTACGATACAAGATGTCATTGAATTGCCGTACTATTATAGGGTTGACAAATACACACACTGACAACGCACACCTATATATATATATATATATATGTGTGTGTGGTGTGTGTGTGTGTGTGTGTGTGTGTGAATGGGAAATGAATCCGACAATATGAGGAAAAAATGAGTAAAGAAAAGAAATGTAGATGGATAAAAATGAATTTTATCGATATCACTTTTAATCGATATCACTTACACATGTGTTTCGGTCTGTTTATCAAAATGTATACGGATTTACGTTATTATTATTAAAATAATCAGATGGAGTTGAAATGTTGATGATAATAATAATAGGAAAAATGTATAAAATGTTTCGTACACAGAGAGATTTTGCCGACCTTCATCAGAGTGGTATTTTTATTTTTTGAGTTGGAGACAAGAATAGAATTTCAAATGTTCGAAAAAAGAATATTTTTAAAAATGTTTATGAACGCAGAGGCCGTTAGGGACAGTTAAACATTTTTGAAAGTTCTGGTGGAAGGGTATAATTTGTAACGTAAATCCGTATACATTTTGATAAACAGACAGAAACACATGTGTAAGTGATATCGATTAAAAGTGATATCGATAAAATTCATTTTTATCCATCTACATTTCTTTTCTTTACTCATTTTTCCTCATATATATATATATATATAATCAAGGTTTTTGTTTTGAACTCATACGACTTTTGTCTCCGCTCTTAACAACACGGAGTATAAACAAGCTCTGATGATGATTTTCATAAAATCGAAATATTGTTCAATATCAGCTATGTTATAAAATGTTTTCACTTTAACAGCATTTTGTGGTGTTTTCATATCTTTTTATCTATACTCATATAATCATCTATAAGGTTCCTGGTTCGATACCGGCCCTCGCCAACTCAGCGTATGAGTAGCACAGTGATCTGTGAGGAGCTGATGATAGTTGTGGTGCTCAGACGCCAAAAACAATCTCCTTGCTCTAGCGATAGGGAAAAGCAGATAGACTCCTTCGCTGTCTGGTTGAAACCGATATTTACCCACATAGGAACATGTATCATACATCACAATGAAGCTGGTCCTATGTTGATATTTCAGCACATAGTCACCGTTTTTCTCAATAGCCATGTTCCACCTTTGAATGAGAGCATGTATGCCTGTTCTGTAAAATTCTGTTGACTGTTCTTTGAGCCACTTCTTCACTACAGATTTCACTTCCTCGTCACTGGAATAACGTTTGCTTCTCAAACCCTCTTTCATGGGGCCGAAGGGAGGGAAACCTTATTCTTGTGACAAGGAACAAAATTTACAGGACAATGGTACATGCTCTCGTTCGAAGGTGGAACATTGCTATTGAGAGAAACAGTGACAACGTGAAGAATTAGGGATGTGATTTACAGAGGACCAGCCTTTTTTTATGTAGGATACATGTTCCTGTGTTGGTAATTGTACATTTCCTAAACAAAATGGCATTACTTTTTGACTCACCTATGTGATTAAGTAGGGATGTGATCCACAGAAGACCAGCTTCATTTTGATGTATGATTCGTGTTCCTGTATTGGTAATTATACCTGTCCTAAACAAAATGGCATTACTTTTTTACTCACCTATGTGGAGAAGTAGGGATGTGATCCATAGAGGACCAGCTTCATTTTGATGAATGATACATGTTCCTGTGTTGGTAATTATACCTGTCCTAAAAAAATGGCATTACTTTTTTACTCACCTATATGGAGAAGTAGGGATGTGATCCACAGAAGACCTGCTTCATTTTGATGTATGATACATGTTCCTGTGTTAGGAATTATACCTGTCCTAAACCAAATGGCATTACTTTTTTACTCATCTATGTGATGAAGTAGGGATGTGATCCATAGAGGACCAGCTTCATTTTGATGTATAATTCGTGTTCCTGTGTTGGTAATTATACCTGTCCTAAACCAAATGGCATTACTTTTTTACTCAACTATGTGAATAATTAGGGATGTGATTTACAGAGGACCAGCTTCATTTTGATGTATGATACATGTTCCTGTGTTGGTAATTATACCTGTCCTAAACAAAATGGCATTACTTTTTTACTCTATCTCGTAGTTGCTTAGGGGATTTTGTTTTAGTGGGATCTTTTTGAATCAGCGAAGTCTTACTTAATTCATTGAGGAATTGGTTCCTCCTGTCGGCATTTTCAAAGTTGCTGAGTTAGTCTGTTGTGAATCACAACGAATAAGTTAAATCAGAAGCCATGGATTCCCCCGTGGCCCGGTACCTTCCAATTTGCAATTTTCTTGGGAGATTCTCATTTTGGTTCTCTGTTCACTATTTGATTTCTGCTTACAGCCACTATACGATTCCTTGTAATTCGTTTTCCATGTTAATTAATCAGTTGTCTCCTGTAGTATTTGGATTTTTTTCGGACCGTTGTACTCGTCATGCCGTTACAAACAATCACTTAATCATATCCAGTTTGCTAAAATTCGGTGTTTTTAATTTCTTATGGTGAATGGAAAATTGAATAGAAATGACCAGCCCTTCCCCACCCCCGAGGCCTTGTTATTATTCACTGATGTATTCATTGATATAACTTTTACAACAGACTCGACTATTAAGTCCAGACTGTAAAATAGTACTTGACATAATTCGCGTTATTCGGACTATTGTCCTCATCGTCATTGTTATCTGTACAATGAAGAGTTTCTCTGAATGTTTGAGATGAGGCTTGAAGATTAGTATTATCTGCGTTATTCGGACTATTGTCCTCGTATTCATTGTTATCTGTACAATGAAGAGTTTCTCTGAATGTTTGAGATGAGGCTTGAAGATTAGTATTTTCTGCGTTATGCGGACTATTGTCCTCATCTTCATTGTTATCTGTAAAATGAAGAGTTTCTCTGAATGTTTGAGATGAGGCTTGACGATTAGTATTATCTGCGTTCTTCGGACTATTGTCCTCATCTGCATTGTTATCTGTACAATGAAGAGTTTCTCTGAATGTTTGAGATGAGGTTTGATGATTAGTATTATTTGCGTTAATCGGACCATTGTCCTCATCTTTATTGTTATCTGTACAATGAAGAGTTTCTCTGAATGTTTGAGACGAGGCTTGAGACGAGTATTATCTACGTTTTTCGGACTATTGTCCCCATCTTCATTGTTATTTGTACAACGTTTCGGCCGATATGCCCTCCGGCCTTCTTCAGGTACTTCTTGTCGAAATCGGGAACCTTCTTGGACTCGAGAATATTCTCGGACTCAGGAACCTTCTTTTCGAACTTGGTAACGTTTCGGCCGATATGCCGGAAGGCATATCGGCCGAAACGTTGAACAAATAACAATGAAGATGAGGACAATAGTCCGAATAACGCAGACAATACTTCAAGCCTCATCTCAAACATTCAGAGAAATAGCATGAGACATGAAATTCATATTTATTTTGTTTGAAGCTACATGTTGTTTAGTCACAATTTGATTAGTATCATTTACATTTTTCGGACTGTTGTCCTCATCTTTATTGTTATATGTCGTAATCGGGAACATTCACTGAACTTCAAAACGAACCTTTTATTCAATCCCACGGGGTAGACTATTTTCATTCAGTTAACCTTGACCATGTTAAATATTCTATGTTATTATTGCCCTCGGTCAGGATTGAACCTGCAACCTAAAGATAATTGTCACTTAAAACTGTATTAACTCAATCACGTCAAGTTCTAGCCCCTATATGATTGTCCCACTCCTATTGCTCTTATGACAAGCTCAAACTCTTTTTTTATTATGTACGTGGACATCAAAAAGAAAGAGGAAGGCAAAGCAATAGACAAAAACGGACATCATCACCTTTTGGGGGGCAAGGGAGGGAAATTACTACTACTAACATAGTTTAACCACAGAGCCAGCCGGGGGCGGTCGGTAAAGCATATCCCGGAGATATAGAAGAAAAACATCGTATCTGTGATGAGGAGAGAAATTTCATAACGAATGAAGGAAAATTACTGGACACAGTTATAAGGAATTGAATCAGCTGCAGCAAAGATAAGTACCGTTTTCCATTCATGGAAGCTTCCTATAGACTGTCTCTTTTATATTTATGCAAGTTATATGTGGGTTCGAATCGTCCCGATGAATATCCCCATTACGGATATCTATAACCACATACAGGCTTATGAACTTTCCACCTTTTTTTTCTCCTCCCAACTCTCAACTGACTGCTGAATAAAATGTCATAAAATATATATATATTATGTCTTATTGTTCTTTGCCAATTTTTGCATGTGCACCTCTCATTTTTCTTTGGTCTCTTTTGAACTGCGTGTAAACGTTTGAAACGATCGGCAAACGTAACACTATACTGGGAGAGGAAATCCACTGTTGAAAGACCAGAAATTGGTAATTTATGAGGAAGTGCGTCCCGGTCTCCTGTCTCAGAAATTGCTACCCGGTGACTATTAAAATGACGTCCCCAGCTATGTCGTGTCGGCGGTGTTACTTGAAAGAAAACAACCAACTTAGGGCGTTAAATGTATTTTAGAGGGGGGGTTCTCTTTTTTTATATGAACAAATGGAGATGGGTGGATAGATATATATAAACAAAGTAAAAAATGAACAAATTGAGGTAGATAGAAAGATAGATATCCATCTTCATATCTAAACAAGAATTACGACAAATTTCTATAAATAAACAAGAATTACGACAAATTTCTATAAATAAATTTCTAAACAAATTACGATAAATAAATAAGAATTACGACAAAAAAATGTCATATGATTTGATTTCACCCTCTAAAATACATTTAACGCCCTAAGTTGGTTGTTTTCTTTCAAGTAACACCACCGAGAGGACATTGATAGTCACCGGGTAGCAATTTCTGAGGCAGGAGACCGGGACGCACTTCCTCATAAATTACCCAGAAATGTCCAGTGATCCCATGGATGCAACATCGCTGACGACTCGCCTCTCCATCATCTAATAGATGTATTTTGCGGAAGGGAATTTCATTTAAAAATATTTTCACAATATATATCTTGTCTGAACTCCTGGACAAAACGTTATTTGAATGATTTCATATGTTTATCAATAGGAAAAAGTGTACTTACTTTTTATATATTGAACAATTCTTCTTTATTTTTAAATCCTCCCTCACTCCAGATTATAAATCTTTTTGAATGAATAGAATAAAATATCTTCGGCATAAAATAACCCAACTGTGGTTGACATGCCGTAAAATCCAAACAACCAGAAATTAACCAATTGTTGCTGTTGTCAATAATTTTTCTCAGTAGATTCCAGCCCAACCTTCTCATTACGCTCCATTTTAATTTTCCAACCTAAATCAGAAGTCGGCCTTAAAATGTTAAATGCAAAAAAAAAAAAAAAATACGCTCTAACTATTTAAATTTTGTTTTTTTATTCATCTTCACGAATATGAATTAAATCTTCATTATTTTTGCTCAGAAACCAATCCCTTGTGATATTTAATGTGTACATATATCTACTTTGTCATTAATTGTTTTATTTTGGAAGTTTCCTCCGGACATACATATACACACAACTGACCTTTATATATGTATATATGTAAAATAAAAGGAAATTAATCCGACAGTGTGAATTTGATATATTGAAAAAACAAATGATGTTTACAAATGCATGGGATCATCAGGAGAGAATGTGCACCGTTTCGGGGCCTTCCTCTCAACGGTTTTAACTGCACATGGGTCCCCCTCACTGTTGTGAGGTCCCTCGGAATATCTGTATCGACCGTATGTAATAGATCAACACCACAAACTTTCTGGAACCTTACATCTTTTTAAGTTGTGATGTGGACTTATTGGTTACTTATTTAATAGTTGGAGTGTATTATGAACAATTTTGATATTTTAATATACACTTTTTATACAATTATACACTTTTTATACAATTCTACATCAGGCTCTTTTGAGTCTTATTATAAACTGTAATGCTTCTGATTTTTTATAAATTAAAAATAAAATTCATTTTATTTTTAATACAGACAACGCATATTTTGAAAAATTCCAACTTTGACTAACAGCGTTCTGTTTGCGTATTCTTCTTCTAACGGTCATTTCATCCCGTATTTGCTTTTGTTGAAGACTGATCTATTACATACGGTCGATACAGATATTCCGAGGGACCTCACAACAGTTAAAACTGTTAAGAGAAAGGCCCCGAAACGGTGCACATTCTCTCCCGATGATCCCAAGCATTTGTAAACATCATTTGTTTTTTCAATATATCAAATTCACATATGTATATATATATAGATAGATGGTCTTAATTCTTCCTCTGATTTCCAGTTATTGCTTTTGTCAATAATAATTTCTCTCTAGATTCCAGCCCAACCACCTCACCACTAAGCTAACAGAAGATTGAGATCATATTAAATTTCTTGTGATTTGATTTCCAATTGTATTCCACGATTGCCGGATCTGATTCCAACGCGCTCTGTTGCTCAATATCTCCCGCCAAATAATGGCGGCGGTGATAGACATTGCCAAAATCAATGGACGATATTGATGTGATGCTTAATAGGTTTAGTTAATTATTTTCACGTCTTTCATTGCTAAATTTTCAAATTTAATTATCTAGTTAAAATAATTCATTCCTTCATTCAGTGGCATCGCTGTCTCAGAAGACGATATAACTCTTGTGCCCCTGAAGTTCCAGCGCCTCCTGTGACTGTGAAGTGTCAGAATTTATGAGGAGTCATAAATATTGAGCAGTACCTATAAGTAGAAGGTGTTACATAATTATTGGATTCCTAATACATTTTTAAGGTATTGTAGAAATCATAATGGCGATTAGTACAGCTGATGGCCTTGAAAGTGAGTGACAATGCTTGACCTCACTCTGACCTTGCCTTGCAGGGATGGATCGTGAGAACCGGAACCCCGATAGAAGTCCCTCTTCCGATTTAAGGATACTAAGTAAGTAAGAGGCAGTTAGAACTTAGAAGCCGAACTAGCAACATGTAAGCCTCATCTGCGCAGATTGTCTGGGTTGGGGATTTGGAATAAAGTAACATCAATGTAAATCGAAGTCTTGTGTTTATTACCTAAAAACTAACAATAACACAGGGCTTCTGATGAGGAGAAACCTCAACAGAAACAGACCCGGAATCCTCAATAGAAGACCAGACGAGACCTTAGAAGATATACCAGACCAAGATAGATGATAGACGATCAGAATAGCAAAGCCGGACAGAAGAATAGACGACCAGAGTAAGAAGTAAGAAAGGTATATAACATTATATGCTGATTGGGTAACGTGAAAAGTCAGTATATAACAAAGGGACGTTAACTTTGAGATCAGGGGAGCCAGTAGAAATTTACTACTGACTGTTAATAGCCTTTGACCCCTAGAGGCGCGAATCTCACGCGCTATGAGAAACACATGATTGATTTAGAGTTCCAGTTTAGATTTGACGTAACCACCAGAGAGAGCAGACGTTCTCTGAGTCGATCCCGACATGGGCTAAATAATAAACTTGACCAAGAAAAAAAGACTAAGTCTTCTTAGTTCATTTAATTATAATGATCAAAATCAGCCCAAAAGAAGACAAACCGTTAGTTAGAAGAATTAAGAAGAAACAGTTAGAAGAATCGAGACATAAACAGGGAAATGATCACCAACATCATCTCTAAATTAAGTCTCCCTCCTCTCTCTCTCTCTCTCTCTCTCTCTCTCTCTCTCTCTCTCTCTCTCACCCGAGAACTCTCTCTCTCTATATATATATATATATTCACCCGAGAACTCTCTCTCTCTCTCTCTCTCTATCACCCGAGAACACACACTCTCTCTCTCTCTCTCTCTATCACCCGAGAACTCTTTCTCTCTCTATCACCGAGAACTCTCTCTCTCTCTCTCTCTCTCTCACTCTCTATCTCTCTATGACCCGAGAAACTCTTTCTCTCTCTATCACCGAGAACTCTCTCTTCTCTCTCTCTCTCTCTCTCTCTCTATCACCGAGAACTCTCTCTCTCTCTCCCTCTCTCTCTCTATCACCTGAGAACTCTCTCTCTTTCTCTTTCTCTCTCTTCTCTCTTCTCTCTCTCTATCCACGAGAACTCTCTCTCTCTCTATCACCGAAAACTCTCTCTTTCTCTCTCTCTCTATCACTCGAGAACTCTCTCTCTCTCTTTCTCTCTCTCTCTTTCTCTCTCTCTATCACCGAGAAACTCTCTCTCTCTATCACGAAAACTCTCTCTTTTCTCTCTCTCTATCACTTGAGAACTCTCTCTCTCTTTTCTCTCTCTCTCTCTCTCTCACCCGAGAACTCTCTCTCTCTCTATCACGAGAACTCTCTCTCTCTCTCTTTCTCTCTCTCTCTATCACCCGAGAACTCTCTCACTCTCCTAGTTTATATACCCGATGTTCGATGGGGGTATACAACAGAAGTCTAATGTTTGAAAAACATTCTCGACCACAGATGTTGCATGTGAAGGCTATCCCTGAAGATGTTGATGTGCCAGTGCTTTGTTGCCGCCGCTTTCTTCTGGACCTCTTAGCTTCCTGGTGTTGCGCCAGGGTGGCTTCAGACAGGAACAGTCATGAACAGTCATGAACAGCACGGGAATTTAGGAGTTAAAATAGGATGTAAAAAATAAAATTACAGTTATTTCTTCTTGTTTACGGATTTCTTTTAAGCTTTATCCCCGAGATTTTGCTTATATTCATTAAAATAAAACCAAACAATTAGAAATCAATAATACTAAGCACATATCTATCAAAATCCATGTTTTTAATATCACTATACACATTATCCTTACATTCAACATTGGAAATCGATATTTTGTTTAATATATAAATACAATTCCAAGTTATTAGTATGTAGACAAGACAACATCTATTAATGTTACATAATCTATGCGGTGGCATAAGATTATTGTCAATCCCCTGTAATTCTGAGGGGATGACCCTTTTCATACTTATGGAAGGTAGTATAGAGATATGGTGGCGATCAGTGCAGTTGATGGCCCTGAAAGTGAGTGACGGCGTTTGACCTCACTCTCACCTTGCTTTCCGGGGATAAATCGTGGGAACCGGAAGGCATAGAAGAACCTGTTCCGGTTTAAGAATAGTAAGGAGCTTTAGTTTAGTTTTGCAGTGGAGGTCAGACAGAGCAGTTAGTCATGATGCTCTGTCTAAACTGTAACTCTGCATACGCGCGCTATGTTATGTCTGGGTTGGGGATTTACCGAATAAAGTAACATTAAAAGAAAATCGAAGTCTTGTGTTTACTAAAAACTAACAATGACACAGGGCTTCTGATAACGAGAAATCCCCATAGAAGACCAGACCCGAAGTCCCCAAGAAAGTCCAGACCATAGAAGATATACCAGACCAAGATAATAGAAGAAGCAAAGCCGACCAGAAGAATAGATGTCCAAGATATAGAAGTAAGTAAGAAGTAAAGAAGTAATGAAAGGGCATACAACATTATATCGATTTGGTACCGTGAAAACCTCAGTACATAACATTAATAATGGAGATTCGCTTCCGGTTTTGTCTGTAACAAAAACTACGTCACTGCTTACGTCACATTACCCAAAATCTAGCTATTTAAATTTTGTTTTTTATTTATCTTCACGAATATGAATTAAATCTTCATTATTTTTGCTTGAAAACCAATCCCTTGTGATATTTAATGTGTACATATATCTACTTTGTCATTAATTGTTTTATTTTGGAAGTTTCCTCCGGACATACATTTACACACAACTGCCCTTTATATTATTATGGACTCTCTCGTCGATTTTCGACGCATGAGTGTTCACACACACACAATGAACACCCACACAGTGATTTGTTTATAGTGGTGAAGGCTTGTGTTGGACCATCCACACTTTTTGGCACAGTCGATAGGAAAGAATTGGTGCATCAAGGGTTGCCACAAACCCAATCAACGACCGACCTCAGGAATTTTGAATTCAGAGTTATCCCTCTTCTAGACTGGTTACCTACCTAAGGATGAAGGGCCCAGTCAGGCCTACTATTCAACCCATAGCTGGAGGGAGAATATATGGATTCATACCTTTCCCAAGGGTATTAGCGCTATTTGAATTGCCAACAGCTTCGTCTAGGAATTGAACTCGAATCGACGAGTCCATTTTCCACGACTCTAACCACTAGCCCACGCGCCTCCATATATATGTATAGATATATAATTTAATATACCATTATACGTGTTGGTAGATCCTTGCGGAGAGAAAAAACCCAGCAGAAAGTTTGATTGTAAAAATATACTACCAAACATCAACCAGGAAGAAATTTTTGAAAAAAAGAAAGGACCAAGATATTCGTACCAACAAAAAATAATCTATTGGTTCAGTATTTGGCCAAAAGAAAAAACAATTTATATGTATATATATGTATATAAGATATATATATATATTCATATAACCGCTAGGAGAAAGCTAATATGTAAAAAGTGCTCGATACCTAAGTAGAGCCAAATAAGAGTCAGATTTTAGCCCTGAAGAGCTTTATGCGAAACTAATAGTAGGTTTGTCTGACTCATTAGATTATCTTTATTGTATAGACTAGCAAATATATGCACCCTCCGGGTGCAAGTATTTTAGTTAAATTTTATAATAAAATATCATATTAAATTAGAAAGGCTAATGAAACTGAATAAGAATGTAGATGAAAAGATTTTGAACAGAGGGGGTATGATTGAAAAATAGAACAACTTTGAAACTAACTCTTCCATCATTTTCCGTTACTCCCGTCTTCATTGGTAAATGTTCCTAATTAAACTGTTTAGTTAAATAGGAAGTAAAGAATAATATTACAGTTATTTCTTCTTGTTAAGGGATTTCTTTTAAGATTTATCCCGAGATTTTTTGCTCATATTCAATAAGATAAAACCAAACAATTAAAATCAATAATACTAAGCAATATTTATAAAAAATCAATTTTTTTTTAAGATCAATATGCAAATTAGCCTTTCCCATTCACACTGTAAACCACTATTTTTGTTGTATATATAAAATACAATTGCATGTTATTAGTATGTAGATATGGTCAACAGGTAAAGTAATGTAAAACAATTTTATTAATAATCGAGGTTTAAATATAAATAAAATCATGGAGAATGTGATGTAAATAACAAAGGGCATTGTGATTTGAGTAGGGATATAGTTTCGGTTACAGACAGACAAACACACAATCTCCATTATAATAAGATATATATATAGATGGTCTTAATTCTCTGATTTCCAGTTATTGCTTTTGTCAATAATGTTTCTCGGTAGTTTCCAGCCCAACCTCCTCACCACTAAGCTA
The DNA here is from genome assembly GCA_023376005.1 of Doryteuthis pealeii. Lineage (NCBI taxonomy): Eukaryota > Metazoa > Mollusca > Cephalopoda > Myopsida > Loliginidae > Doryteuthis > Doryteuthis pealeii. The sequence continues at coordinate 28,999,452 of CM042173.1, read as the reverse complement.
ACAGAAAATTGAGATGATATTACCTTTCTTATGATTTGATTTCCAATTTTATTCCACGATTGCCGGATCTGATTCCCGCGCGTTCTGCCGCTGCACCATATCTCCCGCCAAATAAATGGCGGTGATAGACATTGCCAAAATCAATGGCCGATATTGATGAGACGCTTCGGGTATTAATATGTTTAGATGATTATTCTTATAATGGTCACGTGACTTTCCCGCCAAAGATGCCGTTCTAACTAAATCGATTAGAATATTTGTAATATGTAATATATAATATCGGTGTGGCGCTAAAGTCTTACAAATAATGTTTAGGTTCAGTCGGTCGGAGAGAAAGAGAGAGGAAGTTTGAGAGAGAGAGTGAGAGAGGGAGAGAGAGAGGGAGAGGGAGAGAGACAAATAATGTTTAGGTTGATTCGGTCGGAGAGAGAACAGAGAGGAAGTTTGTAAGCGACCAAACCCAGTAATCTATTTTAGAGAAAAGGAGAGGAGAGAGAGAGAGAGAGAGAAAGGGAGAGAGAGAGAGAGAAAGGGAGAGACGAGAGAGATTGACAGTCAGAAGAGAGAGACAGAGATGATAGAGAGATAAAGATAGACAGAGAGAGAAGAGACAGCTAGAGAGACAGAGAGAGGGGCAGACAGCTGAGAAGAGAGAAGAGCAGGGAGAGGAGAAGTTTATGGCGTATAAACTGAACCAAACCCCTATAAGTTGATAATAATTTTATCCGAAATATTTATTTAATAAGAGAGAGGGAGAATGGGAATTGAGAGAGAAGATACGAGAGAGAGAGAGAAAAGACAGAGAGAGAGAAAGACAGAGAGAGAAGACAGCTAGAGAGAGATGGAGCCAGAGAGAGGGCCAGAGAGAGAAGTGAGACGAGAGAGAGGGAGAGGAAGTTTGTAAACGACCAAACCAGTAACAATTTAGAGAAAGGGGAGCAGAGAAAGAAGAGAAAAAAAGAGATGAGAAAGAAAGAAAGAGAAAAGAGGAGAGAGGAAAGACAGAAGAGAGACAGGAAAAGACAGGAGAGAGAGAGAGAGACAGCTAGACAGAGAGAGAGAGGGACAGCTAGAGAGAGAGAGAGAGGGGAGAGGAAGTTTGTAAACGACCAACCCCAGTAACTGATTGGGAGAGAGGGGAGGAGAGAGAGAGAGGGAGAAAAGAGAAGGGGGGAGAGGAGAAGGGGGGGAGACAATAATGTAGATTGGAGATTCGGTGATGAAAAATCTTACGGAGAGAGACAGAGTAGGAAGTTTGTTAAGCGTGACCAAACCCAGTAATCTATTTAGAGAGGACGGAAAGGAGAGACGAGAGAGAGAGAGAGAGAGATAGAGAGAGAGATGAGAAGATAAAGACAGGAGAGAGAAGTATATTTGAGAGATTAAAGACAAGAGAAGAGAGATACTAGAGAGGGACATGAGACAGCTTAGAGGATAGAGAGAGAGAGAGAAAGGAGGAGAGGAAAGTTGGTAAACGACCAAACACAGTAATCTATTTAGAGGAAGGGAGACGAGGAGAGAGAGAGAGAAAGCAGAGAGAGGAGAGAGGAGAGGAAGAGAGACAAATAATGTTAGGTTGATTCGCGGTCGGAAGAGATACAGAGAGGGAAGTTTGTAAGACGACCAAACACCAGTAATCATATTTAGAGAAAGAGATGAGAGAAAGACAGACAGAGAGAGAGACAGCAGAGGTGATGAGAGAGAGATGGAGATCAGCAAGAGAGAGAGAGAGAGAGAGAGAAGAGGGGGAGACGGAAGTTTGTAAACGACCAAAACCCAGTAATCGATTAGAGAGAGGGTGAGGAGACGAGAGAAGGATATGAGAGAAAGACAGAGAGAAAAGGACAGCTAGGAGAAGAGAGAGAGAAGAGAGAGTGAGTGCTGAAGAGGGCCAGAGAGAGAAAGTGAGGGAGGGGAGGAGACGAAGATGAGAGAAGAGGCATATAAAAACAGCGAGAGAAGTGTAAACGACCAAAACCCAGTATCTATTTAGAAAGGGTAGAAGAGAAAGAAAGAGAGAGAAAGAAAGAGAGAGAGAGAGAGAAAGATCTCCAGAGAGAGATGGAGAAAGACAGTGGAGGAGAGGAGGAGAGAGAGAAATTCTTCACCGCAACGAGCACCTAGATGAGAGGGAGCAGCGACAGTCTGTTGTTTAAATGAAGGAGCGGACCCCCAAACCCCAGTAATCAATTTTCTAAGAGATAAGGTGTGAACCGAAATGTTAAATATCGATTATAAATTCATCGCCATTTTCGGCGGACACTTGTTTTTCAAGAGTAAAGAATGTTCATTATGAGATGAATAGTGCAAAAGAGATAGTATTAATTTACGAAGTAGATTATAAGCACCACATAGAATAGTAAGAGAAGATGACAGTCATATATAATAAATATATAGGAGATATATGAATATAGATATATAAGAGTAATAGAGTATGGTAGTTGGTTATAGATTATGAAGGAAGTGAAAACTGTATAACCAAATATATATCCAGCCACTTCCGAATCCAAAACCACATCATGTCTTTCTGTTCGTCAGGAATGCAATCAAGTGTTTTAGATGACTCCGAGATTGGAAGGAGAGATCGTACAAGAGACAATGAAGTATGAGTTAGGAGACGGTGATGATTGATGTGACGTTACAGAGAGAGATTTCGTAGAGTCGGACTATACTACGAAGAACTGGGGAGCTAACCCACGAACGAACGCAGAACTACTAAGATGAATAATGTTACTCTTCTTTTTATTTTTCAATTAGGCTGTTCAAGTTATTGATCAAAGTATATTAAAAAGTGAACGTTCGCAGCCTGATAACTGTAGGAAGAGAGTGAAGTTTTGGTGTCTCAAAGTTTAATAATACCGAACAGGTTTGCGACTAACACTATATATAACCCGAAGTAAAGTCACATAATTAAGTAGTGTTATATCAATGATCAGACCAATATCATCATTTATTCTCCGTCTCTACTGATTTATTGGTATACATTTTTCCGAATCTCTACACGAACCGGCACAATATACACGACGAACTACACATTATTGGATAACCTTCGTGTACACTTTTCTCTCAGAGTGCGAACAGACGAATGGGATGAGTAATATCAATCGTACCATCATCGGTCAGAATGAGAATCGACTGAGAGAATCGAATCATCATCAGATGAGTGGTGCCCGTAAGCAGCCCGGAAATATCGATGACGAATCTCTACGGGCAACAGTCCCCTAATCACTTGCTCCTTGGAGGTCCGTCTCTGAGTAGAGATGGCATCATGGGGTTATGCCGCGCTGGATTGGTGCTCTGTACGTTTTGTTGGGAGATACGGCTATCTGGCGTGCGCCCACTGTGATGTGGCTTCTACGGAAGATTAGAACTAGACGTCTACTAGATGAGAGGTTCATCCTTAGTCGTGTCCAGCGTGCCCAGCGTGTCTGTCACATATATATTAGTAGAGTATAATAATATTAGATAGTATAGAGATCAAAATATAATATGTTTAAGTGCATCATAGGTCGGTATAAGTTTATAGAAAACAGAGAGGAAAAGGTTTGTAAAGACGAAAACCCTGTGTGTGTATATATAGTTATATAATATAATCAACCCCTTCCACAGACGAGTTAGGATGTGACGAAGTAAGAGTGTTATTAGCGGAATTTTTACGTATTTAGGAGCTTGTCAATTGCAGGGGTAGAGGAGTGACTAGGGATTGACGTAAGCAATAGTATTAGAGAAGAGATAGACCAGGTTGATGCGAGAGACGAGCCTAACAGTGAATTCTACATAATCCAACTGGTGAGAGGGAGAGAGAAGATTTGGATGCATTACCTTTTGCACGTCAAGGAGGAATGGAGGGATAATAGAGAGAGTAGATAGGTAGAGAATAGAGTGAGTTAGAGAGAGACTTGATTAGAAGAGAGAGAGATGCAGGGGAGGTGGGAAAAGCAAACAGGCTCAATCGCGAGGTTTTAACACGAGTCTTGCCACATAACGGTTCTGACCAATACAGTTGTCGACCCTCGCATCGGAACATATAGCGCATGTCGGTTAGAGTTATATAACAGGAGATTAAACTTTATTACTGTTTTCTCCACATGGAACGGAGCCAAGATCCACACGAGGATTTAGATGAGACAAGCACTATAAACAAAACGAAATAGTAAAGAAATTGCGAAAACAGGTGTGACGACGTAAACAGTTTAATGAAGAAAGAATATTGTTTTAAAGAAATTCTTACTTTTTTTTTTTACATAGTGTTAATGGGTTCCGCATAGTGCTTTGAGGAGACGAGTCTTTAAAGAAAAACAGACACCAAGGGACAGTATGTCTTTTGTATGGAACTCCTTCAAGTTGCGATTTCATCGAACATTAATTGAATGCGATAGTGCCCTATTTGAATTTAGTTCGTGATAATGGTAAGGAGCTCTCGAAAGTAATGAGCATTTTCAGGAAAAAAAAAGAAATAGAATAATTTCGAGATAGGGATAAGTCATTAGTTATTTTAATGAAAGAAATATACGAAATTTGCTTAAGGTCTTCTTCTGCAGAATTGTGTGCTTGTGTACTCTCTTGAGTTGTCGGGTTTCAATCCCTTGTATTCGATCGTAGTGAAACGATGAGACTTTCTGTAAACGACCCTGCCATAAAGATACTGGTAAGTATATTTGAACGCTTCAGTAATTCTATTAGGAAATTGATGATGTATGGGTTTATTGTGAAAGGGGAATAGTTCGAGCACGTATAGTACTAAAAGAAGAAGATGATTAGAGAATAAGTAACCTTTGGGTTTGGAAGTTACATAAATGCGAGAGTGAGGAGAGGGGTGATGAGTGCGAAGGTGTTGCTATCGAAACGAGAGACGTGAGACAGATAGAAATTAGAGAGTTGAAAAGAAACAACTGATCAGTACAGAATTGGCAGGGAACAAATGAAACTCAAAAATTCTGTGGGTGAGAAGATACTGAGAAAATAGATTATAAATTTATAGGATTCAGAGATTCACAGGAATTTTGTAGAGAGATTGAACAGGGAGAGGTCAGCGTAGATCGCTGAGAAAATGCATCTATTAAAAATTACAGACACGAACAATAAAAAGTACAAGAGGACGAAATAATGCAGAAGAATGTAAATACGCAAGTAGGAAGAGCCGGTGAGACTGGGAGATGGTTAGCTATAAATACTTGAAACTCAAACCAGTGGGAAAGATAGTGATTTAGATAGATAGAAGTGTAGCAATCGAAGAGAGACTTGGCAGACACCCTGCATGATGCTAAAAAATAAGACCGTCCCAGAATCGGTTTATTCAAGAATGAAATGGCAAAAATTAAAATCCGGTACCGCCGAATTCTTTTTTCGATGAAGTTCGTCACGCTAAGCAGAAAAGATAAGTGGACCATTCACGACGTTTGAGTTAATGTGATTAGAAAAGAACGTGGGAGAAAGTGAAAGAAAAGTGAAGATAAGACGGATATGGCATACACCAAGAAAATTAATAAGGAAAACGAGAAACACAGCGAAGGAGTAAAGAGGAGAGAAGTAGTGAGGAAAAAGACAGAGAGAGAGGAGATATGAATAAGGTCTAATCTGTTTGTACAAACTTGAAAGTTGAAAAAAAGAATATAGAAGAATATGAGAGTACAACTGTAACAGTGAATAATGAATTGATAGAGAGATAGATAGAGAGAGAGAAGAAATGACGAATGATGCCGTATGTATAGACAGTGAATCTTTTAAATCACTAAAGATGGAGCTCATGGGTATAATAAACTGATTATGTAGAAGAAGATTAAGATAGTAAAACCAAGTTACAGGGCGAAATTTTAATACAAAAATACACTGAGGATGAGAATAATGAGTCTTTGTATTGTATTGTTATTCTTATTTATTGTTTTTATTTGGAGAATTGAGATAAGTAAAAAAGAGAGTATATTTCGTTTGTGGCCGCAATTCCAATAACCTGATCTGAGTATCCATTCTGAAGTGGAGAAACGTAAGCGAAGTGATGATTGGGGAGACACAGATTAAATATCTAGAAAAAGAGAGATTTCATATAAGGCCACCAAGACCAGAAGAGAGAAGATTATATGAGAGAGAGGTCGAAGAATAAAATTTATTGTTAAGGAATTTAAGGGAGAGAGAGAGAGAGAGAGAAACAGATAGGAAGAGAAACAGAACAGAAACAGAGGTTTGAGGAAAGAAACAGAAAGAGACAAAGAAAGACCAGAGAAGATAGAGGTATGGAGATGGTTGAAGGTTTACTATGAGCGCGATTCGAGTGATCCTTGAGAGTTATGTAGAGATAAAAGGTAAAATAGACGGAGATAAGACACTAGAAAAGTAAGAGAATAAAAGGATACTAGAGAAGAGGAGAGAGAAGAGAGAATATAGATTTAATGAGAGAATGAAACAGAAAAGAAGAATAGAAGATAATATGAGAGAATGAATGAGAGAGGATAAATGATCAAGAGATTAATTATAAGAAATATAGGGTATTACAGTAAGAAATTATGAGGTGAACCAAGGAAACCGAAGAATTGAGGGAACAATGTGTGACGAGAAGAGGAAAACAAGAAGACCCAAGCAAGAGGAGTTGGATAGTTGAGTTAGAAAGAGTTATTTACTAACCAAACATCAACCAGGAAGAAAAAAATTTTTGAAAAAAAAAGAAAAGACAAGACATTTCGTACACATCTAAGAAATAATCTATTGGTATGGTATTTGGCCAAAAGATAAAAACAAATTTATATGTTATAGTATATAAGATATATATATATTCATAATAACCGCGATGAGAGAATTAATCTGAGGAATAAAGAAAGTGCTCAGATACACTCAGTAGAGCCAAAATAAAATGTAAAAAGATGAACTACTGAGTAGAACGAACTACTATTAGTTTCGCATGAAGAACCATCTTCGGGGGCTTAAAATCTGGAGCATGGAAAGGAAGCAGAAAGGGAGAGCAGAAACACAAGAGCGAGAGAGAAATATAGAGAGAGAGAGAAAATCAACGGTAAAAAAAGCACAACATTAGATCATATTAAGTTAGTCAAAACCATAGAAAGACGTGACCAATAAAAACGCAAAGAACGCTAGGAAAGACAGGTATAGAGCTTTATGTTGATAGAGATTAAAAAATTATTTCTATGATTAGACTGATTTTTTTGATATATTATAGAAAATTGATAGAGAGAAACTAAGATAAAGTTATATAGAGAAATTCAAGAAAGAGAAACAATAAGTAAAGTGTACAGCACAGCCAGTCGTCATCGTTCATGCATCCACACTCAACCAAGATGACAGAACCCTAGCAACGACACGCAACGGGAAGAATCTGTCAAGATAACTTCTATGATGCCGATCGGATGGAGAAACTTAAAAGAGAGACCGAGAAGTCGAAGATTTTAGCCCGGAAGGAAGGCTCTTTTAATACCGAGACTAAATAGAGTAGAAAGCGATTACGATGAAAGACAGACTGAGCTCGAAAGGTAGTGAGAGGAGATATTGAGATGAAATACTAATAGATATAGTAAGTAATATAGTACATTATATATAGAGGAGTGAGAGAAGAAAGAGAGAGTAAGAATAACAGAATAGTAAATAGATAGACGGAAGAGAAGAGAAAGACAGACAGAACGAGAGAGAGAAGAGAGAGAGAAAAACAGAAGGAAGAGGAAGAGAGAAAAGGAGTGAGGCAGAGAGGGTATGAGATACACAGAAAGAGACAAAGAAAGAAGAGAGAGAGAGATAAACAGAAGATGATGAAGAGATGAATACAGAATGATGAACTAATGGAAGCATAAAGGATGAGGCAAGAAGATATTAGTAGGAAGACATATGACATCGGAGATGAAATAGAAAGAAAAACAAGAGGTATAAAGAAACATAGAAAAGTGAATACAATAGTAAAAGGCACAGAGTAGATAGGAAGGATTGCAACAGGAATTAGAGAGAGAAAGAGAAAGAGAGAAAAGAAAGTGACAGAGAGTAGAAACAGATAAAGCAGACAAAGAAAGACACAGAGAGAGCAGAGTATAAGCAGATTCAAACAGAATGAAGATGCAGACATTGCTAACAGAACAGAGACAAAGAGAGACCGAGAGATGACGAAGAGAACACACGAGGAGGAGAATGAGATATAATCTTGAGAGTTATACTTCGAGAATGAGGACAAATTATAGAAAGTCAGAGGGAGATAGATCGAGATTAGATAGATAAGATAAGATAGAGGAAGAGCAGAGACAAAGACAAATAGCAAGAGAGAAAAAGAGAAGAGAAAGATATATAGATAAGAGATATAGAATATAGAAACAAATGGAAGAAACATAAATAATCCGGGATACAAGACACCAGAGAAAGAAAGAATGGGAAAGAACTATCAGATAGAGTAGAAACTCAATAGGACAAAGAGACCAAGAAGGAGGGAAATTACAAGAGGTAGACACTTAAGAGACGATTGATGGAGTGGAGGAGGTAAAAGTAGCGAGGTTTGATAACGCAAGATAGCATGAGTTATAGACAATAAGCAAATATAAGACACAGGGGGATGAAGAGAGGGAGAGAGAAAACAGATTAGAGAATGGAGGAGAGATCAGAAAAGAGGACCAAGCCACGACAGTGGACAAAACTGGAAAGAAAGAGACAGTAGAAGAAAGAGAAGAGCATTAAAGGTAGACAATTATAAGTTACTCATTGTAAATTAGGGTTAGTGATAGAGTTTTATAGTCACCCAAGAAATGGTGTAGAGAGTCGATGGAGAGAGAGAAACATTGTGAAGACCTGAGAAGGTAAGTTGGAATATGTTTTAGCTGATGATGGCAACTGGATAAAGAAAATAAAGACTTAAAAGAGGTAGCAAAGAATGCCAAACAGAAGATTGAAGAACGAAAAGAAAGTGAAGAAAACAGAATTATGAATTAGGTAATGGAAGTTAGACAGTTAACAGAAAGACACAAGAAATGACATTATATGTAACTTGAAGCATGAATTGAGGAGCGGATGTTTTTTTGTATCCAGGGTCAGAATAAGGCGCTGTTTAAGATAGGTAAGGTTCGCCTGATATTTGGGTCTGAGCAAGTCTCTGATACTTTTGGTCTGTATCTTCTAAAAGAGGATAAGTTCGTGACGAGATAAGAGGTAAGGCGAGAGATCCGCATCAAGAAAGACAAAGAAAAGAGAGCAGAGTAGTCGATATATTGATAGAGAGAGAGGTAGACGAGGAGAGACGAGAGCCGCACATGTTTTCCATCGTTATCTTTATCTCTTCGGGGTGACTTCAATTATTCTCTATTGCCAATATTGTATCTTATGTAGATTTATTACCCCTTTGATCGGAGGTTGTTGACATTACCCCTCTCCATTAAAGGACGATCATCAATTTACTATCTTCACCCATAGTTTCTATCTCTCAAACAATGTGCACATTCGCATTTAGGCGCTCCATAAAGATAGTTATTATGTACTTCTGCGCGGTTTTATATTATAATTTCAGTGACGTCATGATATTAATAGGACTTAAGCTATTTCTTAAAATCAACCGCATCAGCTCTGAGTCTAATATTTCGTCCAATAATATTAGATCTTTAGAGCTCTCTTGCTACTCAGCGCTCGGGATACGCAGGGAACAACTGTTCGTGCGGCTTAATCTGTGACCAACATCATGTGACGTGTGTTTAGGGTGGTTTGTTGGTTTCACGTCTCTAAAGTTTACTAGCTGCCAAATTTTACTCTGATTGTGAAGGAGCACAGGCATTAGTTTTTTTCAGTCCAAAAAACGACATTGTTTGTCATGGTTATTAATAACCCACTCGTACGCTCAGTCAATCCATGGAATAAAGTTTGACTGGTATTTCAATAAAGTGAATAGAATGCAATCGGTGGTGCGACGACATAGTAGAATATAATATAATCTGCATCATATTATACCGTTGCTGGTCTCTGGGATTTGATGGCTAATCTCGAGCTCTGTGTCTTTTGTTGTATGCTTGTTAACTGTTATTGTTGTGGACGTTATTCTGTTTGTGATAGGTCAATTATATCAATCCGTGGAGACACATTGGCCCACTTCGCCTTAACCTATGATAGTATCGATCCAATCAATTTTATAAGATGAGGATCAAACTCAGGTCGGTCCCCGGAATGATACCAAATTAGAGTCATCCAAGGATCTTTAGTTATACCATAACAGTATAGAATGTGCCTGCACCCTGCCCCGCTATGGAATCATTCTCGAACTATCAGATTATTATCTGAGAACGGTCGTTGAGGAACAATTGAACGATTGCTTGTTTCCATTTCGCTTTGTGTCTGTTGTCTTGTTTCTGGTCTGTATGGATGTCTGACTCTGGTCTCTGCTTTCTTTATAGTATCATTCTATAGATTATTTTATTATAATACTCATAATTTTTATATATTTAACAGATTTTATTAATTTTACATAATCTTGTAGTCAGATTATGTTACTCTAATTACCAACGTATTAGCGCTTAATGGCTCTTCAGGGCTAAGATTCCTGATTTCTAGATTCAGACCTATACATCATAACGACTTTACGTTAAAGCGTACACCATCCTGAAGGTCAAAACTCGTACGTTGATATTAGAACAGTATATTAGGTTCGGTCTGACTCATTAGATGTTTTTATCTTATTATTGAAGTCACTTTTATATGACTTATTGCTTTAGATGTTTCCCTAAATCATGGTATCAGGTTATACCTCTTACTACGCAAATCAATTTAAGCTGGAGAGTGAGTGGTCCACTCAGTACCTACATGAAACCATTTAGTTAAAAGACGATTCTCATTAATTCTACATGCATCAAGATTAAATTTATAACATGATATATATTTCATAAACATAATATGTATATACTATATTAAAACAACTGTTGTGGGATTATCTTTTTGGCACCTAGAGATACATATTTTTGCTCAATCGCATGGACTATTCTATATTCACCACTATTAATGATATAAATACATGATGTGTGCAACTCCTCCAACATAGAATTATCTAGATTTTGTAAAGGAAGTGGTTTGTGTGTGTCGGGTCACATATATTATCGCTCTGAGTCTTATATTATAATACTCACTTTTTTCCCAATAGAATTTTTTTATTCTCCGAATGTGTAGCAAATAAAATACACTACCTTTACGTTGTTTTTTTTTTGGGTAGCAATTCATATTGCTAGGAGCCTTTGACTAGATTTGGACCATATTGACGACTCAGAGTATGCGGTGGTGTGCGGAAGACAGGGTCTTATTCTTGATCCGCGACTGTTGTCTAGATCTTTATTCTAGTAAACGGGTGTGTGCCTTAAGTGAAGGAGTGTTGCAAGGCTATAGGTGCTGCTTCTTATGCAACCAATACTTCACCTTCGGTAGTGAAAGTAAAGCTCTGGATGGGGGATGGCACTAAAGTTCTAGATAATATAATGTCATCTCTGGCTCTCCCTCCCCTCCCTCCCCCCCTCCTCTTCTCTCTTCTCTCTTCTCTCTCTCTCTCTCCTTCTCTCTCTCTCTCCTCCACTGTTTGTAATCCTCTAAACGGCACAAGTGGTTCACACGGATGCAAGTTTTTTGCATGTGTGATATCGTGTGGGTGGATCACTTTACACTAGAGGTACCTAGGTGCTAATCATCGTAAGCATGTGTTAGATCCATAGGAGAATGTCACTGGTTATTAAGTGTCTA
>CM042173.1:28970632-28987670 GCA_023376005.1 Doryteuthis pealeii | reverse complement strand
TGCAAGGAGAGATAAACAGAGCCGGAGAGAGAGAAAACAGGAAAAAGAGACAAGAAAGATGATAGAGAGAGAGACCGAGTAATAGAGATAGAAGAAATTAGAAAGAACGAAAAGAAAAAACAAAGAAAGAAACAAAGAAAGGCACAGAGAAGAAAGAAGAAGAAGAAGTAGAGAGAGAAAGAGAAGAGAGAAAGAAAGAGAGAGAGTGAAACAGAAAGAGACAAAGAAAGAACACAGAGAGAGAGAAAGAGAAACAGAGAGAGAGAACAGAAAAAGAGAAAAAGAGAGACAAAGAGAGAGAAGACAGAAAAACAGAGAGAGGAGAGAGAGAAACAGAAAGAGACAAAGAAAGACAGAGAGAGAGATAGAGATAGATAGATAGATAGATAGAGAGAGAGAGAGAGAGAGAGAGAGAGAGAGAGAGAGAGAAACAGATAGAGAGAAATAGAAAGAAACAAAGAAAGAAACAAATAAAGACACAGAGAAGAAAGAAGGGAAAGAAGTAGAGAGAGAGAAACAGAAAGAGACAAAGAAATACAGAGATAGAGAGAGAGAGAGAGAGAAAGAGAGAGAGAGTGAAACAGATAGAGAGAAATAGAAAGACACAGGGAGAGAGAGAGAGAACAGAGAGAGAGAGAAACAGAAAGAGACAAAAGAGAGACAGAGAAACAGAGAGAGAGAGAAAAAAAACAGAATAGAAAGAGACAAAGAAAGAGGGAGAGAGAGAGAAACAGAGAGAGAGAGAGAGAGAGAGAGAAAAAGAAAGAGACAAAGAAAGACAGAGAGAGTGAGAAACAGAGATAGTGAGAGAAACAGAAAGACACAAAGAAAGACATAGAGAGAGAGAGAGAGAGAGAGAGAGAGAGAGAGAGAGAAAGAGAGAAAGAGAGAGAGAAAAGAGACAAAAGAAGAGAGAGAGAGAGAGAGAGAGAGAGAGAGAAGAGAGAGAGCGATGTTTCCAGTCTTAAATTTTGGAAATATCAGAATATCTGAGATTTATTAACCCCTTTATGGATTGTGCAACAATTAACGTCATCCATAAGTCTTACCAATAATCATCAACATGGAAATGGTCCATGATTATAATGATACTTCTGTTTAATTAATAGTGACGTATTACAACTAGTATATCATCAACGTGGGTAATCCCAAAAGTTAGGTTTCTACAGCGCTCGGACGCAGGGAAACTGTTCGTGCGGCTATTGGCAACACTGTTGTGTTTGTTGTGCATTACTAGTGCCAATTTTACTGTTAAGACCATATTTATACAAAAACAATTCATGGTATACGAGGGTAATCCTAAAAGTATGGTTTCTAAAGCACTGGCGACGCATGGAAACTGTTCGTGCGGCTATTGGCAACGCTCTTGTGTTTGTTGTGCGTGTGCCTGCACCTGCCCCTGCATATGCCTCGATTTAACGGACAGTCTCGACTTGACATTCTTTTCTCGCTGTCTGTATGTCTGTCTGTCTGTATGTCTGACTGTCTCTCTTTCTTTATATATATATATATATATATATATATATATATATCTAATGAGTCAGATGTACCTATTAAAAGTTTCGCTTAATGCTCTCAGGGCTAAGATCTGATTCTAGATCAGATCTTACACCTGAAGAGCATTAAGCAAAACTTTTAGTAGGTTCGTCTGACTCATTAGATTTATCTTATGTATTGAGCACTTTTTACTTATTAGCTTTAGTTTCCTAAATCTTATATATATATATATATATATATATATATATATATATATATATATATATATATAAATGTTTTTTCTTTTGGCCAAAATATTGTACCAATAGATTAATTTGGTTGGTACGATTATCTTGGTCTTTTCTTTTTTCCAAATTTTTTTTTTTCTCCCGGGTAATGTTTGTAGTATATTTTTACAATCAAACTATTTGCTGTTTTTTCTCACCGCGAGGATTTACCAACAAGTCTGTATATAATATAATATCATCTCTCTCTCCTCCCTCCCTCCCCCCCTCTCTCTCTCCTCTCTCTCTCTCTCTCTCTCTCTCTCTCTCTCTTCTCTCTCTCTCTCCTCACTGTTTGTAAATCCTCTAAACGGCACCAAGTGTTCACACGGATGCAAGTTTTTGCAGGTCACTTTACACTAGTGTGTTCATGTGTAGAAGTCCATAGGAGAATGTCACTTATAAGTTCGTCCTTACTTCACCAGCAGTGCCCAGTATAACTTTCTCGTCTTACTTGAGTTGTTTGTGAGATTTGAGGTACGTTGTCGTGCTACTATTGGCAACTCTAATGCGTTTGTTGTGTACCTGTACCTGCCCGTGAGCGTGCTTCGCTGCCACACCAATTCTTGGCTTGGCAGTCCTTTCTAATGGAACTCCCTGTGACACGACGAGTTCTTTTCGTTGATGACAATTAATTTTTAACGAAAGTGGGAAAGTTTTTAAAATTTTTTTTTAGTTACAGAAAATGGGAAAATCAAAATATTGTATAAATTTTGATTTTACTTATTGTTTACAGATGCAGGTAAAGGTGACTGTTGGCCACTTAGGTGATATGTATATCAAATCTGACAGAAATCAAGGGGTGAGACTTAATTTGTGGGGATGGTGAATAGCACTGGTTAACCATGTCACGATTCGGCACATTGGCCAAAACTTTGTACATATAACAATGAAGATGAGGACAATAGTCCGAATAATCGAAATAATACTAATTATCAAGTTTCATCTCATAAATTCCGAGAAATAGAAATATTTTCTTTTTAAATGTTACCACAGCAGTATTGATATTGTTCTGTGTTTTTTTAATCTTGAACAGCGTATTTTAATCCGGCCACATACACGTATAATATATATATATATATATATATATATATATATATATATATATAGGAATAGCCTTACATTTAAATAGGTATGCCCGCCTAATTAATTAATTATTAATTAATTAACTTTCAAATTAGGTACGACTTCAATTAAGCACATATTCTCCCAAAGATTCTCGGCTAAATAAACCATATCATAAAACACACCGCGTGTGTGTATTACTTCACACACACACACACACACACACACACAACACATATATATATATATATATATATATATATATAATATATATATATATATATATATACGGTTTATTTATTCTAGTCAGTGTGTTTGATAAAATTCAACGAGTCGTGACACATTCATAGTAATTTTTTCTAGTTTGTTTAAAAGGTTCCAATGCTGTCAATGAAGTAAAAAAAAAAAGGTGTGAGGGCCACATAGAACTATCTATAACACTTACTCTGAAGACTGGTTGGCTCCATTATTAGCCAATCAGGTGCACAGAAACCGAGATCTACGTTGGCAAAACTCTATATAGGCCAGTTTAGCTGCTAGCGTTGAATAAGACGGGTGACGCACTAGGATGTGTTTGTCCATAGTAGGGTCTAACTGGCGATGGGGGTATTATGCTGAAAGATCCAAACCCTCACAATGAACCAGTAATGGCATAACTGACGATGTCACCCATCGCTTTTTAATAGTGCAGGGTTATCTCAAACATTTACTTTCCTATTTTTCATAACTCGTCAGTCAAATTTGTTGTATTTAACCCATTGCTTTGAAAAATGAGTTTTATGTATTTTTATGCTTATTATTATATGAAAGGTAAAATGGATATTGAATCCGACAATATGTGTAGAAAGATTTGTAGAAAAAACAACAAGATGTTAAAAGTTTTGCTGACAGAAATCTGTTTCGACATTATGAATATGTCTTTATCAAAGCAACATTGTAAACGGAAAGACGAAATGAAAATATCAGTAATCATGAGGCACAGAACGCTCTCGATCAGAACCAGAATTTTCAAAAAAATTTTTTTTTAAATGCGTATTTATTGATAAAAATAAATAAAAAATATTTTTAAAAATTTTAAGCATTTTTATCATTAAAAAAGCTCAAAAGAGTTTGCAGTAAAAGTGTATATGAATATCAAAAAGTTCAGGAAAATGTTCTGGTTACAAATGAAAGTTTTAAAAATATAACAAGTCCAACAACAGGATATTGAATCCGACAATATGTGTAGAAAGTTTTGTAGAAAAAACAAGATGTTAAAAGTTTTGCTGACAGAAATCTGTTTCGACATTATGAAGATGCCTTTATCAAGGCAACATTGTAAACGGAAAAACGAAATAAATTTAACAAGACTTTCTACACATATTGTCGGATACAATATCCATTTTACCTTTCATACTGTCCACAGAAAAAACAAAATTGGAATTATTTAAATTATATCACCGGAGGCTCAAATTTCGAATGTAATAAGGATCCCGACACTGCGAGTTTATCATCATTGCAGATTCCTGTTGTTGGACTTGTTATATTTTTTAAACTTCCATTTGTAACCGGAACATTTTCCTGAACTTTCTGATATTCATATACACTTTTACTGCAAACTCTTTTGAGCTTTTTTAATGATAAAAATGCTTATAATTTTTAAAAATAAAATTTATTTTATTTTTATCAATAAATACGTATTTTTAATGTTTTTGTTTGTTTTTTTTTTAAATTCCGGTACTGATCGAGAGCGTTCTGTGCCTCGTGATTAATGATATATTTATGTCGTTTTTCCGTTTACAATGTTGCTTTGATAAAGACCTCTTCATAAGGTCGAAATAGATTTCTGTCAGCAAAACTTTTAACATCTTGTTGTTTTTTCTATAAAACTTATTATCATAAAAAACCCGGCATGATGCAGTGTAGCGATTGTCTTCCCCTGTTGGGATGGTCTTGGGTCCAAAAGGGTTATCTTATATAACATGGGTTTAACGCTTGGTGTCTCTGTTCCTTAAGTGGGAGGGGCATTAGCCCCCAATAATCATTAAATGACATCTTCATGAACTCTTTCTTACTTCAAAAGGACTTTAGTATGTTTTTGTAGTTATGTTCTGTATCTCTTTATTGTATTTTATGTATGTCATTCGTGCCTGTGCTCAGACAATAAAGTCTGTATTGTTACGTTTTACATATCTATCCGGATTAGTTTATGTATATATGTACCTGCTTTAGAAGATTAATCTGAGCCTACTAACGTATTATAAAAACCACTCATTTTTATTCTTATACTCATGTTCCTTAATAGTGTGACTGTTATGTGTATCTCTTTATTCTATTTTCATGTATGTCATTCGTCCTTGTGCTCAGACAATAAAGTCTGTATTGTTACGTTTTACATCTTTGTCCGGATTAGTTTATGTATATATGTACCTGCTTTGGAAGATTAATCTGAGCCTACTAACGTATTATAAAAACCACTCATTTTATTCTTATACTCATGTTCCTTAATAGTCTGACTGTTATGTGTATCTCTTTATTGTATTTTCTTGTATGTCATTCGTACATGTGCTCAGACAATAAAGTCTGTATTGTTACGTTTTACATCTTTGTCCGGATTAGTTTATGTATATATGTACCTGCTTTGGAAGATTAATCTGAGCCTACTAACGTATTATAAAAACCACTCATTTTATTCTTATACTCATGTTCTTTAGTAGTGTGACTGTTATGTGTATCTCTTTATTGTATTTTCATGTATATCATTCGTCCATGTGCTCAGACAATAAAGTCTGTATTGTTACGTTTTACATCTTTGTTCGGATTATCTTATGTATATATTTCATACTGTTGTACTCATCTTTATTGTGGTATGTAAAATAAAAATAAAAACATTTCGGCCATTGTGTCTTCTG
This sequence comes from Doryteuthis pealeii, assembly GCA_023376005.1. Lineage (NCBI taxonomy): Eukaryota > Metazoa > Mollusca > Cephalopoda > Myopsida > Loliginidae > Doryteuthis > Doryteuthis pealeii. The sequence continues at coordinate 28,981,954 of CM042173.1, read as the reverse complement.
GCCTTCTTCAGGTGTTCCCTGTGTATCTGAGCAGTTGGGTTATTGCTATGCCCAGATACACAAGGAAAACCTGAGGAAGGACAGAGGATACAGTGGCCGAAACATTGTGATTTTCATACCACAATAAAGATGAGAAGGCCATTTCGAAAAATAAAAATTATACACATCAAGCCTTGCCTCAAGAATTTAGACAAACTATCATTCAAATTAATCTTTAAATTTTGAATCTGACTGGCTCCAATATTAGCCAATCAGGTGCAAAGAAACCGAGATCTACGTTGGCAAAACTCTCTATAGGCCAGTTTAGCTGCTAGCGTTGAATAAGACTGGTGGCGCACTGGGATGTGTTTGTCCATAGTAGGGTCTAACTAGCAATGGGGGTATTATGCTAAACGATCCAAACCCTCATTGTTGTTTTTGATCTGATTACAAAAATATATTACTCTCAGTGATGCTGATAGTTTTTTTTAACTTAGTGCATGGGATGCATGTATTTGATTTGAATGAGTCCCCAGGAAATTTGATGAGTCCTAACTAAAGTTTCTTAATAAATTGTAGAGTTTTTATCTATAAACAACTATGTACCTGTGTTACGTATTGAGGTTTTCACTAAACCAAATCAGCATATAAATGTTGTATACCCTTTTCTTTACTTCTTTACTCTGGTCGTCTTTTCTTCTGGCCGGCTTTGCTATTCTATCTTCTTGGCTTGGTCTAGCGTCTGGTGTTGACTTTCTTGGACTTCGGGTCTGGTTTCTAGGGATTTCTCCTTATCAGAAGCTCTGTGTCATTGTTAGTTTTTAGGTAATAAACACAAGGCTTCGATTTACGTTGATGTTACTTTATTTCCAAATCCCCAACCCAGACAATCTGCGCAGATGAGACTTACATGTTACTAGCTCGGCTTCTAACTTCTAACTGACTCTTACTTACTTAGTATCCTTAAACCGGAACAGGGTCTTCTATGCCTTCCGGTTCTCACGATCAATCCCCGGAAGGCAAGGTGAGAGCGAGGTCAAGCGCTGTCACTCACCCTCAAGGCCATCAGCTGCACTAATCGCCATTATGATTTCTACACTACCTTATAAAAGTCTTAGGGATCCAATAATTATGTAACACCTGCTTTGGAAGATTACTCTGAGCTTTCTAACGTATTATAATTGTATTTTTTTTCTTTTTCTTCAATGAATTATTATCGTTTACACACCAATCTATCAGATTGTAAAAAAATTTTCATTGAAAGAAGAAAGAAAAAATTAAAAACAAAAATTTTAGATAGGGGGGGGGTCCAGATGCTCAGGTCCGCCGGAATAATTTTCATTTGAATTAATACACGAAATCTTTCACCTCCAAATAAAATGCTTTACATGTTTTATTCTTTGCTACTTTTCATTGTTACATTATTCAGGTAAAAAAAGAAAATAAATCAAACAAATACATTTTTATCACTTTAACTCAACAAGCACTTAGTGTTGTATACCCCACATCGACATCGGGTATATAAACGAGAGTGTGAGTTCACGGATGATAGAAAAAGAGACAGAGACAGACCGACAGACTGACAGACTGACAGACTAGAGACTTACTTTAGAGAGGAGATGGTCTTCTTTGTAACTTAACATTTTATTCTTATACGGGCACTAGATTCTGAGAAATGCTTTAAGATATTAAAAATTGATGGGTGTACGAATAATTACCCCATTGCAAGGGACACAATCTGCGTATTCCAAGCACCGCTGATGGGGGTGGAGTTGCAGTAGTAGTAGTTATAATATTCCATGATATATACAAGTTCTTACTTTGACTACTTCTTCCGGGTACCACATAGCCGGTTCGTAACATCCATTTTTGCATCGCATGCATTGCTGTCCGTAGAGTTTAAACATGACGTAACCAGAACTGCTGGAAAAATTCAAATGGAACCAGAAAATTACCCGTCCCTTCATCGAAGTCCATCCATGGCCGCACTGCTGCAGAAAGAGAGAGAGAGAGAAAGAAAAAAAGAATTGAAGCATAATTAAAATATTCCAAATATTGGGACAATTAAATTTCTTTTTCGAATTGTTGATGTTAGTATAACGTTTTGACTGATACATTTTTCAGCTATTATCAGGAGTCAAAATCAAGTATACGAAGATGTTAGTTCAACTGTCCGAACAATGTTTGAAATGTCAGTCAATGGCTCTTTTCAAAGTTTAGGGCACCTCATGTGGTGTAATGGTTAGCAAACATGGGTTAGCAAAACGTTGTTAATGAGTTCGTTTCTCACTGGATGCCCCATAACTCTGGTCATGTGCCACAACTAAGATAAGCTTAGTAAATAACTTTTTAAAGTTTTTAAAAATCTGTTAATAATATTCATATAAATAGGTCAATGTTTCTTTTTTCCCTCTCTTCTCTCTATCTATCCACACACACACACACACACACACACAAAAAAAAAAATTGATGGGTGTACGAATAATTTCGTCGTCGAGTGTTGATAAAAGGGTCTTCAACTACGCCGAGATAACTTTAGCATCAAACTACATCATCTTGAAAAAATCCTTTGATATAGGATGAAGAGAAGAGGTGCCACCTAACCATCTATATAAACAAATCATTATGTTAACTAACTAATTAATTGATTAATTAAAGCACTTGCGGATGGATTGAATTCAATTGACAGTGACATGCCCTACCCTTAGGGAGTGCCTTCAACGCGTGCCCCCGAGCGTTACGCGGTCATGGTACCCGGAGTTTATATCTCGGTCACCTCGGAACTCCTGAATATTAAAAAGAATAAACGACATTTCCAATTTAACGCTGCTGATTCACTTTGGACGTTTTTTAGTGGATTTTTGGGAAAAAATTTTTTAAGAAAAAAATACATATACACATACATACACTCTTATGGACAAGGTAAATATGATTGATTAAAAAAATTAAAGAATAAAAAATATATATAAATAAGTAAATAAACAAATAAATATGGATGAGGAAAGAACATAATAAGCAGTCAAAGTGGATAAGTGATATTAAGAATGAACTGATGGAAATTGAGGAAGGACCTGTTGCCAGTGTTCATGTAATTACACTTAAATCAGTACTCAAGAAAGTAGCAAATTGGAAAACACCAGGCCATGATGACATACATGGATTCTGGTTCAAAAAATTTACGACTATCCACAAAAGAATGGCCCAGCAACTGAACAGATGCCAACAAGAAACGGAAGTACCCGAATGGGTGACAAAAGGGATAACTACACTAATCCAGAAAGACCCACAAAAGGAAATGTCCCCAGCAATTATAGACCAATAACTTGTCTACCCATGATGTGGAAAATTCTAACTGCTGTTATAAGAGAAGAAGTATACTTTTCACTCAATTGGCGGAAACTTCTCCCAGAAGAACAGAAAGGATGTCGCAAGGGAAAAAGAAGAACCCACGACTTACTCTATATAGACCAATACATTCTTAAAGAAGTCAAAAATAAACGGAAAAATATTGCAATGGCCTGGATCGATTACAGAAAAGCCTATGACATGGTCCCACATACCTGGATTTTAGAATGCCTACAAATGTACAAAATTTCAAACAACATTATAAACTTCATTAAAAAAGCCATGGGAAACTGGTGAGTTCAATTAAAAGCTGGAAAACAATCCCTGGCAGAAGTAAAAATCCAAAGAGGTATCTTCCAAGGAGACTCATTATCACCACTACTCTTTATTATTGCAATGATGCCGCTAAACCATATACTGAAAAAATGTACCGGGGGATACAAATTTAGTAATTCACAAGAGAAGATAAACCACCTTATGTACATGGATGACATTAAAATTTTTGCAACAAATAAAAAAGAATTGGAGAGCCTAGTACAAACTATTAGAATATATAGTCAGGATATAGGGATGGAATTTGGAATCGAAAAATGTGCTATGCTTGTAATAAAAAGGGGTGAAAGAAAACTAATGAATGGAATACAACTACCAAATCAGGAAACTATAAAATCTCTTGATGAAAATGAAAGCTACAAATACTTAGGAATTTTAGAGGCGGAAAATATCAGGCAAGCAGAAATGAAAGGAAAAGTTTAAAAAAGAATATCTCAGGAGAACTAGAAAACTTCTAGAAACAAACTTAACAGCAGAAATCTGATCAAAGGAATCAATACCTGGGCTGTCCCCATTATAAGATACTCAGTACCATTCTTAAAATGGACAAAAGAAGAACTCAGACAGATTGACCAAAGAACGAGAAAATTAATGACAATGCACAAGGCTCTCCACCCTAGAGATGATAGAGATAGATTATATGTGTCAAGAAAGGAAGGGGGAAGAGGTCTTGCCAACATAGAGGAATGCGTAGAAACCACAATCCAACAACTTGAAGATTATACAAGAAAGAGCAAATACAAACTACTTATGGCGGCCAACAATAGTAGGAGCGACAGATGGACAAACAGAAAAACAACAAAGACTAAAAAACAAAAATGGGAAGAAAAACAACTATATGCATACTTCAAACGACAAATAGAAGAGGTTGCACATAAAAATACTTGGACATGGTTGAGAAAAGGAAACCTCAAAAGAGAAACTGAATCACATATAATTGCTGCACAAAATAATGCCATAAGGACAAATTATATCAAACCGAAAATTGATAAGACCCAACAAAATAGTAAATGTAGACTTTGCGGTAATAGAGATGAAACTGTAAACCATATACTCTGCGAATGTAGCAAACTAGCACAACGAGAATACAAAACTAGACACGACTGGGTTGGGAAGGTGACCCACTGGGAATTATGCAAAAAATTAAATTTTGCCCAAACAACAAAATGGTATATGCATAAACCAGAATCTGTTCTCGAGAACGAAACGCATAAAATTCTCCGGGACTTTGAAATAAAAACGGATCACTTTATCCCAGCGAGAAGACCAGACCTAGTGTTGATAAACAAAAAAGAAAGAACTTGTCAACTGGTGGATTTTGCAGTGCCAGCAGATCACAGGGTGAAGCTCAAGGAAAATGAAAAAATGGACAAATATCTGGACCTTGCCAGAGAACTGAAAAAGTTATGGAACATGAAAGTGAAAGTGATACCAATTGTGGTTGGTGCACTTGGAACAGTCCCAAAAGGATTAGAAAAGGGTTTGGAAAGTTTGGATATCAGAGGAAGGATTGAAACCATTTAGAACACTGCACTGCTGCAATCTGCCACAATACTCAGAAGAGTCCTGGAGACCTGAGGAGACTTGCTGTCACTTAGACTCCAGTGAAAGACCATCAGCTAACACTGGTGGGAAAACTCAAAAGGAGTGAATAATAATAATAATAATAAGAAGAAGAAGAAGAAGAAGAAGAAGAAGAAGAAGAAGAAGAAGAAATGATTAAATGATTTATATTACATCCAACACGAAATATTATACATCACCATGGCCACCAAACACAAATACGCTCTTTCATACGCACACACTCGCATGGATACAGTCATAACATCACAGTCTACACGCATTTTCATGCACACGCGCATGACAACATACGCACACGTACAAACAAAAAAGCTTCATTTAACTAGAAATGCCATAAAAAGACGACAACTACTTCAGTTCCAGTGTTCTTCCGAAAAAGAGATTTTATCTCGAAATATCAAGAATAAATTACAGGTTAACAAACAACACCATTGTTACCTTATTATTTTTCTTTACACCTGCATTGTGATAGGCTTCTAAATCAACCTACAAACCATATATATAATATATATATATATATATATATATATATATATATATATGTTAAAAGAAAGGAAATGAATCCGACAGTATGAGTATGAAAAGGTGGAATGAAAACATCACACAATGCTGTTAAAGAGAAAACAATTTATAAATAAATCATAGCTGATACTGATCAATATTTCGATTTTACAAAAATCATCATCAGAGCTCATTCACTCCGTGGTGTTTGGGTCGGAGAAAATGTCAAATCAGTTCACAAAAAAAAAAAAAAAAAAAAAACTTAATTCTGCAAAAAAGAGAGAAAGTTGTTACATTAATGCCACATTGGTGAATAATGTAACAACTTTCGTTCTTTTTTGCAGAATTAAGTTTTTTTTTTGTTTGTGAACTGATTTGACATTTTTCTACGACCCAAACACCACGGAGTGAATGAGCTCTTATGATTATTTTGTAAAATCGAAATATTGATCAGCATCAGCTATGATTATATTATAAATTGTTTTCTCTTTAACAGCATTGTGTGATGTTTTCATTCCACCTTTTCATATATATATATATATATATATATATATATATATATATCCATATATATCCCACAATAGGACTGTAATTCAACGAAATAGAGTTGCCTCGTAAATTACGGTTAGGGCGCAATTGTTCAGTGGTAATGATGCTTTGTTCCGGAACCTTTGGTTAGCTAGTCATGCAACACGTGACGAAAGTTTTTATTTCTAATACGATTCATTTATTTCAGCATGTTTACGAAATTTCAAATTCAAGATTTTCCGTTTCATAAAATGAAGACTTAATGAAATTAAAAGCATTTTTTTTTCAAGAGAGTCACGTGCGCAAAAGATTCCAATCTGTTCTCTCGCGCATGCGTCATGCAACACGTTAAAAATTTCAAAACATTTGATGTCTAGGAGATGTACATAAAATCAATATTTTTTCTTACAATTCCATAGATATCGATTCACATTGAATCGATATTGTTGGCCTTTTTGTTTTCAATTATTTTCCACCGTCTCTCAGTATCACACAGTCACGCAGATATCTAGACATAAGATAGACTACTTTTTAACGTTTATAATTATATTACTAGCAGGACCTATGTATATAACCCAGTATGATAAGTTAATTATTACAATGTTTGATATGTTTACTAAAGAGCTATTGCTAAATAGTTCAATATGTAATATAAAAGTATAATAATCTTGATTTAACTATCTCTCACTCTTTCTTTCCTTCTTTTCATAATTTCGTTATGTTCGACTGAAACAGATAAGCAATATCACTTCCGCAGGCTACTCTCTCTCTCTCTCTCTCTCTCTCTCTCTATATATATATATATATATAATATATATATATATATATATATATATATATATATATATATATATCAATCTCTCTCTCTCTCTCTCTCTCTATAATTATATATATATATACTTGTTCAGATTCATTCAATAATTTAATTCAGAGTTTAATTTTGTCTGACTACCATCCCCCCAAGAAGCCAAAACTCAAAGTGTATCCCTTTTTCTCATTTGACTTCCTGTCACCATGGTGACAGTCTTACAATGTAAAAATATTTTTTAATTCTTTATATATATATATATATATATATATATATATATATATATATATTTTTTGAGGCGTAAATTTTTTCAGTTGTGCAATTCAAGTAACGTGATCTTTCATCTGATGAGACTCGATTTTGGGGAGCTATATCAAATCAACTTGGATTTATATAGGCCCCAAGTTTGGTCGAAATAAATTTATTATGGAATTACGGTGTTGAGTTTTTCCTTCCTTTCTAAGATAAATATTGCTCTGTCTATAATCTAAAAAGTTTATTATACATTGAACGCTCATTAGTGATTTAAAGATTCACTGTATTTATACATACTGGATCATACAATAATAATACAATGTATCTTAGAAATCACATTTAGAATCATCCGTCACTACCAAGTTTTTGGATACCTCTCATCATATATATTATATATATATATATATATATATATATATATATATATATATATATTTTGCTGAGTTTTTATAGATCAGTGTTTATTATAAACAGCTACCCAGGTTTCTTGCTAGGGCGCAATCATCAGGTTGTTGAACTAGATCCCATGGTGTTTATTGAAAATCTTTTCTTTGATGATTGCGCCCTAGCAAGAAACCTGGGTAGCTCTTTATAATAAACATTGATCTATAAAAACTCTGCAAATTAAATAAATATTAGCTCTCACAATTTGTGATTGAGCACTGTATTTTCTTTGTTTCATCACAAAAAAAAATGTTTTTATATTACATACACACACACATATATATAATATATATATATATATATATATATAGTTTGCATACCGATTAAATTAAAAAAGAATACGACCAGAGAATTAAAAAACACAAAACAAAACATCAAAATCATTTTGTAAGATTTCTAAGAAAGGGTACGTTTGACCTAATTCAAATTTATTAAGAGCCAATATGGTGAACTTGGCTGGATGCACATGAAACTTAACATACAAATATGTTTCACACTCTCCAATCTCTCTCTACCTCACTGAGAAACTAACATATAACAAGGAGGTTATCAAGAAATACATGGAGTGGAGGAAGTGACAGGTTGGATATAAGTAAGAGAAGGGTCAGTTTTTCACTTAATTGCAAATCATGACTCATTAGAACAAATTAAAACGGAATATGCTTTTCAAATTTAATTAAATCCTAATACTAAGGAATAATTCAATATAACTTTTGTGTCATTAAATCAAACAGTAAAAAAGCCTTTAGGAGACAAAAATTGATTCCCTCAGCTTTAGTATAATAATGATAATAATAATAATAATAATAATAATAATAATAATAATAATTCAAGAAGAAGAAGAAGAAGAAGAAGAAGAAGAAGAAGAAGAAGAAGAAGAAGAAGAACTTGTCAAAAAAGAAAGAAAGAAAGAAAGAAAGAAAGAACTTGTTAACTGGTGGATTTTGCAGTTCCAGGGTGAAGCTAAAAAATGGACAAATATCTGGGCCTTGACAGAGAAATGAAAAAGTTATGGAATATAAAAGTTAAAGTGATACCAATTGTAGTTGGTGCACTTGGAACAGTCCCAAAAGGATTGGAAAAGGGTTTGGAAAGTTTGGAAATCAGAGGAACGATTGAAACCATTCAGAACACTGCACTGCTGCAATCTGCCAGAATACTCAGAAGAGTCCTGGATACATGAGGAGACTTGCTTTCACTAAGACTCCAGTGAAAGACCATCAGCTAATGCTGATGTGAAAACTCAAAAGGAGTAAATAATAATAATAATAATAATAATAATAATAATAATAATAATAATGTATCCTGTCCCTCCAAGTAATGCCCAGTATACATCTAAGGCAACCAAGGTAGAACCTATTTAGCCACCGCTCTTGATGGAAGCACAGGGTTCATGTTTCACTTCCATACATGAGGGTCCTGATAACACATGTTCTATACACTTGTGCCTTGTTACGGATAGTGAACCTGCTGTTGTCCCACACTCTCGCTGTGAGCTTCCCAAAAGTTGAGGCAGCTCTTCCGATCCGTCTCCGCTGGCTGGGCCATCTCTGCCGGATGGATGATGGACGAATCCCGAAGGACAACCTCTATGCAGAGATTTCGTCTGGTAAGAGACAGATTTCTCGCCCCCAGGTGCAATTTACGGATGTCTACAAGAATGATCTCAAGTGTATTATTTGGATTATTTGGACTATTGTCCTCATCTTTATTGTTATCTACACAATGTTTCGACAATGTACCCTCTGGCCTTCTTCAGATATTTCTTGTTGGACTTGGGAACCTTCTCGGACGAAACATTGTGTAGTTAATAATAAAGATGAGGACAATAGTCTAAATAATCCTAATAATCCAAATCCTCAAGTCTCATCTCAAAAATTAATATCCCCCATTTCAACTGGGAAAATTTGGCTGAGGCAATAGGTTCTTTGTATGGGGCTATTCATGTCTGAAGTCACCGTGGCACAATACCATGAAGCCAAGAGAAACCAACAGCAACAGAGCACCAGCACACTATCAACAGTGTATACTCTGCTGGCTCGACCATCTCTGCAGGATGGACGAATCCCGAATGACATCCTCTATGCAGAGCTTTCGTCTGGTACGTGACAGATTGGTCACTCCAAGCTGCGTTTCAAGAATGTCTGCATCAATTATCTCAGGTGCTTTGGCATTGCCCCTGCCAGCTGGGAAAATGTGGCTCAGGACCGCACTCGGTGGTGGTAGGCTCTCCGTAGCGGACTGTTCATGTCTGAAGCCACCCCGACGCAACACCATGAGGCCAAGAGGACCAGAAGAAAGCAGCAACAACAAAGCACCGGTACATGAACATCTTCAGGGGCAGCCTTCACATGCGACATCTGTGGACGAAAATGTTTTTCGAACATTGGACTTCAAAGTCACAATAGGCGCTGTAACTTCGGGGGCACAAGAATTATATAGTCTTCCGAGACTGAAATGCCAATGAATGAATAATAATAACGATATATATTTATATATGTATGTCTGTGTGTGTGTGTGTTTGTTTGTTTGTGTGTGTGTGAGTGATATTATATATACTAGCAAATATATGCACCCTCCGGGTGCAAGTATTTAAGTTTTAATATAATAAAATATCATATTAAATTAGAAAGGCTAATGAAATTGAATAAGAATGCAGAAAAAATTTTTGGAACAGAGGGGGTATGATTGAAAAATAGAACAACTTTGAAACTAACTCTTCCATCATTTTACATTACTCCCGTCTGTCATTGGTAAATTTTCCTAATTTAACTATTTAGTTAAAATAGGAAGTAAAGAATAAAATAACAGTTATATATTCTTGATAACGGATCTTTTAAGATTTATCCCCGAAATTTTTGCTCATATTTAATAAGATAAAACCAAACAATTAGAAATCAATAATACTAAGCATATATTTATTAAAATCACATTTCTAAAATCAATATGCAAATTAGCCTTTCCATTCATACTGTAAACTGCTATTTTGTTGTATATATAAATACAATTGCATGTTATTAGTATGTTGATATGGTCAACAGTGACTTCGGCCTCTGGACCATTGATATAATTAACGGCGTCGATACCAGGTGGCCATGCACCCAGGCAACACCTGCGCCCTTGATTTAAAGGGGCAGGGCTGGATTTATTGCCCAGTGCCTGAGGCGACCCCTTGAGGGGGAATGCCGACGGGATCGACGCAATTTTCACCCGCCACCCATGAGCTTCGGTTTGTGGGTGGTCCCACGTTAATAGGGCCTTGTGCCTGACCCGTACAAGTGGGGTACGTAGAAAATATCATGTAGATATGGTCAACAGTATTAATGATATAAACAATTTTATTAATAATTGAGGTTTAAATAAAAATAAAATCATGGAGAATGTGATGTCAATACTAAGGGAATTGTGACTTGAGTAGTAATATAATTTCGGTTACAGACACAAAAACACACAATCTTCATTATAATAAAAGATGTTTCGCATATTAATATATTTTTTTGGCCGTTTATGTTGTTTGTCTTATTATTACGTTGGATTTTGATTTGTCT
>CM042173.1:28941136-28970532 GCA_023376005.1 Doryteuthis pealeii | reverse complement strand
GGAAGTGACAGTTGGATATAAGTAAGAGAAGGGTCAGTTTTTGACTTAATTGCAAATTATGACTCATTAGAACAAATTAAAATGGAATATGCTTTTCAAATTTAACTAAATCCTAATACTAAGGAAATAATTTAATATAACTTTTGTGTCATTAAATCAAACAGTAAAAATGCCTTTAGGAGACAAAAATTGATTCCCTCAGTTTAGTATAATAATAATAATAATAATAATAATAATAATAATAATAATAATAATAAATAATAATAAAATAAAGAAGAAGAAGAAGAAGAAGAAGAACTTGTCAAAGAAAGAAAGAAAGAAAGAACTTGTCAACTGTGGATTTTGCAGTTCCAGGTGAAGCTAAAAAATGGACAAATATCTGGCCTTGCCAGAGAATGAAAAGTTATGGAATATAAAGTAAAGTTATACCAATTGTAGTTGGTGCACTTGGAACAGTCCCAAAAGGATTGGAAAAGGGTTTGGAAAGTTTGGAAATCAGAGGAAGGATTGAAACCATTCAGAACACTGCAATCTGCCAGAATACTCAGAAGAGTCCTGGAGGCCTGAGGAGACTCCAGTGAAAGACCATCAGCTAATGCTGATGTGAAAACTCAAAAGGAGTAAATAATAATAATAATAATAATAATAATAATAATAATAATAATAATGTATCCTGTCCCTCCAAGTAATGCCCAGTATACATCTAAGGCAACCAAGGTAGAACCTATTTAGCCACCGCTCTTGATGGAAGCACAGGATCCATGTTTCACTTCCATACATGAGGGTCCTGATAACACATGTTCTATACACTTGTACCTTTGTACGGATAGTGAACCTGCTGTTGTCTCACACCCTCGCTGTGAGCTTCCCAAAAGTTGAGGCAGCTCTTCCAATCCGTCTCCGCTGGCTGGGTCATCTCTGCTGGATGGATGATGGATGAATCCCGAAGGACAACCTCTATGCAGAGATTTCGTCTGGTAATAGACAGATTGCTCGCCCCCAGCTGCAATTTACGGATGTCTTCAAGAATGATCTCAAGTGTATTATTTAGATTATTTGGACTATTGTCCTCATCTTTATTGTTATCTACACAATGTTTCGACCAATGTACCCTCTGGCCTACTTTAGATATTTCTTGTTGGACTTGGGAACCTTCTCGGACAAAACATTGTGTAGTTAATAATAAAGATGAGGACAATAGTCTAAATAATCCTAATAATCCAAATCCTCAAGCCTCATCTCAAAAATTAATATCCCCCATTTCAACTGGGAAAATTTGGCTCAGAGGCAATAGGTTCTTTGTATGGGGCTATTCATGTCTGAAGTCACCCTGGCACAACACCATGAAGCCAAGAGAGCCAAGAGAAACCAACAGCAACAGAGCTTCAGCACACTATCAACAGTGGATGATGGACGAATCCCGAAGGACATCTTCTATGCAGAGCTTTCGTCTGGTACGTGACAGATTGGTCACTCCAAGCTGCGTTTCAAGAATGTCTGCATCAATTATCTCAGGTGCTTTTGCATTGCCCCTGCCAGCTGGGAAATTTTGGCTCAGGACCGCACTCGGTGGTGGTAGGCTCTCCGTAGCGGACTGTTCATGTCTGAAGCCACCCCGACGCAACACCATGAGGCCAAGAGGACCAGAAGAAAGCAGCAACAACAAAGCACCGGTACATCAACACCTTCAGGGGTAGCCTTCACATGCGACATCTGTGGTCGAAAATGTTTTTCGAACATTGGACTTCAAAGTCACAATATGCGCTGTAACTTCGGGGGCACAAGAATTATATAGTCTTCCGAGACTGAAATGCCAATGAATGAATAATAATAACGATATATATTTATATATGTATGTGTGTGTGTGTGTGAGTGATATTATTAATACTAGTAAATATATGCACCCTCCGGGCGCACGTATTTAAGTTTTCATGTAATTAAATATGTTAGATTAGAAAGACTAATGAAACTAAAAAAGAATGCAGATAAAATGATTTAAAACAGAGGAGGTTATAATCGAAAAGTAGAATAACTTTGAAACTAACTCTTCCATCATTTTCCTAATTTAACTATTTAGTTAAAATAGGAAGTAAAGAATAAAATAACAGTTATTTATTCTTGTTAATGGATTTCTTTTAAGATTTATCCCCGATATTTTTACTCATATTCAATAAGATAAAACCAAACAATTAGAAATCAATAATACTAAGCAAATATTTATTAAAATCACATTTTTAAGATCAATATGCAAATTAGCCTTTCCATTCATACTGTAAACTGTTATTTTGTTGTATATATAAATACAATTGAATGTTATTAGTATGTAGATATGGTCAACAGTGGCTTCTGTCTCTGGACCATTGATATAATTAACGGCATCGATCCCAGAGGGCCATCCCCCCAGGCAACACCTGCCCCCTTGATTTAAAGGGGCAGGGCTGGGTTTATTACCCAGCGCCTGAGGCGCCCCCTTAAGGGGGAATGCCGACGGGATCGACGCAATTTTTCACTCGCCACCCCATGAGCTTCGGCTTGTGGGTGGTCCCACATAAATAGTGCCTTGTGCCTGACACGTACAAGTGGGGTACGTGGAAAATATCATGTAGATATGGTCAACAGTATTAACGATATAAACAAATTTATTAATCATTGAGGTTTAAATGAAAATAAAATCATGGAGAATGTGATGTAAATAACAAAAGAAATTGTGACTTGAGTAGTAATATAATTTCGGTTACAGACAGCAAAACACACAATCTCCATTATAATAAGATGTTCACATATTCCAATATATTTGGCCAGTTATGTTGTTGTCTATTATTAACCGTTGGATTTGATATTTGTCTATCTTTGCCTGTTCCATGGAGGAGTGTCAATTCTCACTTCTGTATGTCACATCTGACTTGAATAGATAATCCACGAATAGGAAAGACGTAAGCGGCTGACGAAAAAGCAATGTTTTCTTGGCTTTCAAGTATTCCAAGACCCGAAAAGAAAATTAATATCTCTACTCAATACGTAGATTAACTGTCACCATATGTAAACATCTTTGTACATGTTATTAGATACAGGGGCATTGAAAAGTGATTTCATATTGTAAACTATTAATAGTTTTTTTATATGCGTAATTCTTTGCCAATACTTGGAAGAATATTGAAGACTTCATTTGTATGCAATACTAGATGCGGCTACCCAGGCTAATCTTATTATAATGGAGATTGTGTGTTTGTCTGTCTGTAACCGAAACTATATTACAACTCATTCACAGTTCCCTTAGTTATTTACATCACATTCTCCATGATTTTATTTTTTATTTAAACCTCAATGAATAATAAAATTGTTTTACATTATTGCTGCTGACCATATCTACTTACTAATAACATGCAATTGTATTTATATATACAACAAAATAGAGGTTTACAGTGTGAATGGGAAGGCTAATTTGCATATTGATCTTAAAAAATTGATTTTTATAAATATATGCTAAGTATTATTGATTTCTAATTGTTTGGTTTTATCTTATTGAATATGAGCAAAAATCTCTGGGATAAATCTTAAAAGAACTCCTTTAACAAGAATAAATAACTGTAATATTATTCTTTACTTCCTATTTTAGCTAAACATTTTAATTAGGAAAATTTACCAATGTTGTTATTATAGTTTGGTTTGTTTGGTTTGTTTTGTTTTACGGCATATCAACATCAGTGGGTTATTTAATGCCGACAAAGTTGTGAAATAAATTCATTCTTAATGCATAATACAATTTTGTTTATCAACTCATGTTTTTCTGTTTAACCCATAGATGGGACCCTAACAGATACTACCACTCCGGGTCAGAGTGGACCAGGGAGCGATGGTGATGAAGGGGTGCTCCACATTCCAAACACCTCCCAAACTGGAACTTCCCCATCAGATAGAGTTTAACGTCATCCCCAAGACATGTAGACCCTCAGTCACCGCCTTCTAGCACCCATATGATAAAAAGGGCCTGAAAAGAAAAAATGTATATGCATAATCTTACTAGTTGTCAATACTTGGGCGAATATTGAAGACCTAATTTTTATTCAAGACTAGAAGCGGCTACCCAGCATCGCGTGTGAAAACTCTGGGGCATTGATTTGTTTACTTTTGAAATTGACAAACAGTGATTCGCTCAGCTTTAGTATAATAATAGGTTATAAAAGATATCTTCTTCTGATTTCAATGTTTACACTACATACTTGATTATAGAAATTCGTCGCAGATGACCATGACCTGACTTGACATGGAGTGAAACTTGTGCGTGAGATATTTCAAGATATTGAAAGAGGGTGCACAGACTTCAGTCTACTGTCTTGGCAGTACGGCAATTGATAGGCAACGGATAGTCCGAGACGACTGGGACAGCACCGTGCTGAAGCTCGACAGACAAGGACTTATTTAGAGTAATGTGGACAACTAGAGATAGATAGATCGATAGATAGGTATGTAGAGAGAGAGAGAGACAGAGAGAGAGAGAGAGAGAGAGAGAGAGAGAGAGAGAAAGGGGATGCAAATATGTGTGTATACATTAAAAGGGAGAATGTTCTATATTAAAGTTCTCTATTACACATCCGCCCTGTCGGCTGGGGCGTTAGAATGCACCGACTGCACCTCTGCAGAGGGGTAAAACTACCCCAATGGGGCCACCTGTTGGCCGTGAGTGGCGACCCGTAATGCTTAAGGATAGAGCCCAGGTGGATGAGCAATTCATGACATGCAATACTCCACTTTGGCCGTATCTTGGGCTAGACGGGCGGTCGGAGAGGCCCCCTCTGATCAATCGGCTGGTCACGTCAAGCCCTAGCACCTATATGATTTTCCCAACCCTATTGCCCTTATGGCAAGTCCCAACCCCTTTTTATCATATGGGTGCTAGAAGGCAGTGGCTGGGTCTACATGTCCTGGGAATGACGTTAAACTCTATCTGATGGTGAGGTTCCAGTTTTGGAGGTTTGGGGAATGTGGAGCACCCCTTCATCACCATTGCTCCCTGGTCCACTCTGACCCGGAGTGGTAGTACCTGTTAGGGTCCCATCTATGGGTTAAATAGAAAAATGTATTTATACAAAAATTGTATTATCCATTAAGATTTATTTCAAAACTTTATCGGCATTAAATGACCCACTGAGGTTGATATGCCGTAAAACAAAACAAACCAACCAAACCAATCTATTACACATATGTAAAACTAGACGGAAATGTATGTAAAGTAAGTAAAGTCGTCGGGTGGCCTATAGTCAGTATCAGCCAGACAGCGAGGAAGTCTATCCCTTTTTCACTAGCGCTAGACCAAGAGGATTAATTTAGCGTCTGAGGTGGAGCGTCTGAGGTGGAGTGCCACACCTAACATTAGCTCTTTACTTTAGCGCACAAAGCCCTCTGCTACTCATACGCTGAGTTGGCGAGGACCGATATCGAACCCGGAACCTTGTTGGTTCCTTGTCGAACGCTCTACCGATTGAGATGTGTCGGTGTGTGTTAGAGGAGATCCTACCCTCTTGTATCCATTGAGGCCTGGGACCTAACAGATCGTCAAGGGATGCGCCTCTTGGAGTGATGCTGGGCTGAAAATAATTTGATTTAGCCGCTTTCTCGTTATATTTAACCGTGATCACATCCTCAAGTGTTAATTAGCAGAAATATCTGTGGTGGACACGGAAGGTAATGGCCTTTTCGTGTCATTCAGCGCATAATAGTGAGCTGTCCCAGGGAGTATTGAGTCACTTCATGAGAGGCAAGCCACCCCGGAAGCCCCATCGCTTACACGCCTGGTTGTATAGGGAATTTAGTTTGGTTTGGTTTGTTTTGTTTTACGGCATATCAACCTCAGTGGGTCATTTAATGCCGATAAAGTTTTGAAATAAATCAATTCTTAATGGATAATACAATTTTTTTATGAATACATATTTCTACTTAACCCATAGATGGGACCCTAACAGTACTACCACTTCGGGTCAGAGTGGACCAGGGAGCAATGGTGATGAAGGGGTGCTCCACATTCCCCAAACCTCCAGAACTGGAACCTCACCATCAGATAGAGTCATTCTCAGGACATGTAGACCCGCAGCCACGGCCTTCTAGCACCCATATGATAAAAAGGGGTTGGGGCTTGCCATAAGGGCAGTAGGGTTGGGAAAATCATATAGGTGCTAGGGCTTGACGTGACCAGCCGATTGATCGGAGGAGGCCTCTCCGACCGCCCGTCTAGCCCAAGATAGGGCCAAAGTGGAGTATTGCATATCATGAACTGCTTATCCACCTGGGCTCTATCCTTAAGCATCACGGGTCGCCACCCACGGCCAACAGGTGGCCCTATTTGTGGGAGTCTTACCCCTCTGCAGAGGTGCAGTCGGTGCATTCTAACGCCCCAGCCGACAGGGCGGGCCTTGTTGTTTAGGGGATTTAGGTAACTAGTAGGTACCCCACTCTTACTATTATGTGTGGATGGCCATTGGGTCCCCTGTCAAGTCAGGACAATGAAGGTCTTATTTTTTACCAGCTACTAGTACCATGTAAACTACTACTACCTGTTCCATGGTCGGGTTGTCAGCGACTAAAGAAGCACCCCATCAGGTAGGTGTCGGCTTTTCTGGTGAGGTGGGTATGTGAACACCCAGCATCGCTAAAAATAAGTGTTTACGTATTACTAACCTTGTATTGCCTGTAACATTAAGTGACTAATTGTAATGTGACCAAATAATTGACGTATAATTTAAAGAAAAAACAATTTTAAAACTTTCATATGAACTGTAATTTTCGCAATCTGTGGTACGGACATTTTAATTCTTTTTTTTTTATTTTTTCAAAATCTCTTCCAGAGTTTGGTTCCAGAATTTCTTCTTTTTAAAGAATTCACCTGTTTCTTTCTTGATAATTCTCAAGGCTCCAAAAAACAACAGGTGTTTTCTTAATTTTCAATATAGATATATTTCTCTATCTCGATATCTTAGTCGTTGTATTTTGGAGATCGTTTCTAAATCTTTAGCAGAATATTTTCCAAAAACCTGAGAGACCGTTCCAAAGACATCAATTACAATTGCTAAGACCGTTACCTTTAGTTCCACTGTTGTTGTTTTTTTTTTTTTTTTTTTTTGGGGGGGGGGGTCATTCTCTGGACAGGGTCAAACATTTGTTTATCTTTTTCATCACTTTCTATAATTTTTAATCTGTGATCCGCCAAGGACGGCAAAATCCACAAATTAACAAGTTCAATTCTTCTTGTTAATTAATTACTTAATGAACATTATTATTATTATTATTATTATTATTATTATTATATTCCTTTTGAGTTTTCACATCAGTGTTGGTTGATGGTCTTTCACTGGAGTCTGAGTGACAGCAAGTCTCCTCAGGTCTCCGGGTCTCTTCTGAGTATTCTGGCAGATTGCAGCAATGCTGTGTTCTGAATGGTTTCAATCCTTCCTCTGATATCCAAACTTTCCAAACCCTTTTCTAATCCTTTTGGGACTGTTCCAAGTGCACCAACTACAATTGGTATCACTTTTACATAACTTTTTCAGTTCTCAGGCAAAGTCCAGATATTTGTCCATTTTTTCATTTTCCTTTAGCTTCACCCTGTAATCTGCTGGAACTGCAAAATCCACCAGTTGATAAGTTCTTTCTTTTTTGTTTATCAACACTAGGTCTGGTCTTCTTGCTGGGATAAGGTGATCCATTTTTATTTCAAAGTCCCAGAGAATTTTATGCGTTTCGTTCTCAAGAACAGATTCTGGTTTATGCATATTCTGGTATCTGGTTCTTCTTCTTCTTCTTCTTCTTCTTATTATTATTATTATTATTATTATTATTATTATTATTATTATTATTATTATTTCACTCCATTCAAGTTTTTCGCACCCACCTTAGCCAGTGGTTCGCTGGAGGCTGAATGACAGCAAGTCTCCTTATGTCTCCAGGACTCTTCTGAGTATTTTAGTTGTTCTTAACAATGCCGCAGTTTGGATGGTCTCGATCCTTCTTCTAATCTCCAATTCAGCCAAACACTTTTCCAGACACTTGGGGTCCGTTCCAAGGGCACCAATTATAATTGGTACAATATTTTTCACAGTTTCTTAGTTCTTTGGCAAAGTCCAAGAATTTGTCTATCTATCTATCTATCTATCTATCTATCAATCAATTATTATTATTTACTCCTTTTGAGATTTCACATCAGTGTTAGTTGATGGTATTTTACTGGAGTCTGAGTGACAGCAAGTCTCCTAAGGTCTCCAGGACTCTTCTGGGTATTCTGGCAGATTGCAGCAGTGCAGTGTTCTGAATGGTTTCAATCCTTCCTCTGATATCCAAACTTTCCAAACCCTTTTCTAATCCTTTTGGGACTGTTCCAAGTGCACCAACTACAATACGTATCACTTTCACTTTCATATTCCATAACTTATTATTATTATTATTATTATTATTATTATTATTATTATATTATTATTATTATTATTATGCATTAAATAAACAGAAAGATTTTATCAACACTCTCTCTCTCTCTCTCTCTCTCTCTCTCTCTCTCTCTCTCTCTCTCTCTCTCTCGAAACATATGAGACAGAAACAATCTCATTCCCGATATACGGAAAAGAACAAGAAGATATCTTGAACGGCCACACTTGAAAACTATGAAGATATAATCCGTGGTCTCTAAGAAAACCACCCTTTAATATATATATATATATATATATATTATATGTGTGTGTGTGTGTGTGTGTGTGTGTGTGTGTGTGTGTGTGTGTGTGTGTACGTGTGTGTGTGTGTGTGTATGTAAGAAATTTTGTATTTTCGAATACTTTCTGTTTTCATAATATATTATTAATATGTATATATATATATATATATTTAAATATATATATGTGCGTGTGTGTGTGTCTGTGAGCGTATATATATATATATTATATATATATATATATATATATATATATATGTATATATATATGTATATATATATATATATATGTGTGTGTGTGTGTGTGTGTATGTAAGAAATGTTCTATTTTCGAATACTTTGTTTTTATACCATCCATACTTTGTTATATATATATATATATATACATGTGTGTGTGTGAGAGAGAGTATGTATGTGTGTGCGTGAAAGAGAGAGAGAGAGAGAGAGAGAGAGAGTGTGTGTGTGTGTGTGTGTATGTATGTATGTGTGTGTGAGAGAGAGAGAATCAGGGAGAGAGAGAGACAGGCAGACAGGGAGAGACAGAGAGAGAGAGAGAGAGACAGAAAGACAGACAGACAGACAGACAGAGAGAGAGAGAAAGAGACAGAGACAGAGACAGAGAGAGACAGACAGACAGGGAGAGAGAGAGAGAGAGAGAGAGAGAGAGAGAAAAGAGAGAGAGTGAGTATATTCCCATCCGTTACATGATTACTACGATGGTTTTGTTACCTCACGAAATATATTAGCATCTGATTTTATTTTTCATTTTTTTTTAAATTTAAATCCAACAATCAGAAATTGATTTTTGCCACAAATATCGATCGAAATGAAGTCTGCACGAAAATAAAGATGACAATCGATTAGTAGAATCAGAGAACACGATTTCTTCCATTTGTTTTGCCTTCTCATCCCGAAAACGATTAACAAGGACTCAAATACGCATTATATACCCGTTCAGCGATGTTAACACTCGAATAGGAAAGGTATGGTTGGCCACCAACAAATCATCAGTCATATGGAAAGAGACGATTTTTTCAGGCTGTAGTTGTGTCGGCACTGCTGTATGGCTGTACCACTTGGACCCTAACGAAGCGTCTTGAGAATAAGCTAGATGGGAGCTGCTACGGACGGTCCTGGATAGGTCGTGGAAACAGCACCCCACAAAAGAGCAACTATATGTCCACCTGCCCCCCATCTCACAAACCATACGAGTGAGACGGATTAGACATGCAGGTCACTGTTGGAGAAGCAAGAACGAGATCGTAAGCGACGTACTACTGTGGAAGCCAGCGCATGGGCACGCTAATGTGGGCCACCCAGCCAGGACCTACATTGACCAACTATGTAGGGATACTGGCTGCTGCGCAGAGGAGCTGCCGGAGTTAATGAATGATAGGGAAGGCTGGCGAGAGATCATCATGGATATCCGTGCAAACTGCGCGACATGATGATGATGATTCCCGTTCAACATATCGGATAGACCTCTTCTAATCAATCGGCTGGCCATGATGAATGTTTTGTAAGCGTTGAATTCGGAAAACTCAAGAAATATACCTTTGTATTCAATAGCACCTGCTTAGACAATATCTTGCTACCAAAATATACAAAATATACAAAATACACAGACACAGACACAGAAACACACTTACACACACACACACACACACACACACACACACACACACATATATATATGGGAGAATAAGTGCTTAATTGGAGTCGTACCTAATTTTGAAAATTAATTAATTAATAATGAATTAGGCGGGAATACCTATTAAATGTATGGCTAAACAAATCGATATATATATATATATATATATATATTATATATATATATATATATAGGGGAAATGGACTCGTCGATTTCGAGTTCAATTCCTAGACGAAGCTGTTGGCATTTCACATAGAGCTAATACCCTTGGGAAAGGTATGAAAACCATATATTCTCCTCCAGCTATGGGTTAAATAGTAGGAAAGACTGGGCCCTTCAGCCTTGTGTAGGTAACCAGTCTAGGAGAGGGATAACTCTGAATTCAAAATTCCTGAGGTCGGTCGTTGATTTGGTTTGTGGCAACCCTTGATGCTCCAATTATTTCCTATCGACTGTGCCAATAAGTGTGGATGGTCCAACACAAGCCTTCACCACTATAAACAAATCACTGTGTGGGTGTTCATTGTGTTTTTTGTAGGTACAGAACTTTATTAAGGAGCGAAAAAGCGTATACATTGTAAAATATTGAATTTCTAAAAAAGAAAAGTTAAGGAACCCTTATGTTTTTTGTTTTTTTTCGGTCAATCTCTTCAGAGAAATTCACTTGACAAATACTAAAAAGACGTACAAATTGGATAATAACCGAACGATTCAAGGGGAGAAGAGTCTTTTTATTTATTTATTTTGTTTTCCTTTCCTCTTATCCTCCCTTGAATCGTTCTGTTTTTTAACATGGTGAAGGCTTGTGTTGGACCATCCACACTTGTTGGCACAGTCGATAGGAAAGAATTGCTGCATCAAGGGTTGCCACAAACCCAATTAACGACCGAACTTAGAAATTTTGAATTCAGAGTTATCCCTCTCCTAGACTGGTTACCTACCCAAGGTTAAAGGGCCCGGTCTTCCCTACTATTTAACACATAGCTGGAGGGAGAATATATGGATTCATACCTTTCCCAAGGGTATTAGCGCTATGTGAAATGCCAACAGCTTCGTCGAGGAATTGAACTGGAACCGACGAGTCCATTTTCCACGATTCTAATCACTAGCACACGGGTTAGCTCAGTCGGTAGAGCGTTCGGCTAGAAACCACAAGGTTCCTAGTTCGATACCGGTCCTCGCCAACTCAGCATATGAGTAGCAGAGGGATCTGTGCGGTAAAGTAAGGAGGTGATGGTAGGTGTGGCGCTCCACCTCAGATGCTAAAACAATCTCCTTGGTCTAGCGCTATTGAAAAGGGGATAGACTCCCTCGCTGACTGGCTGATACCGACTTTTAGGCCGCCCCGTCGACTTTACTGTTACTTATATATATATATATATATATATATATATATATATACTATATATATATATATATATATATATATATATATATATATATAATGATTATCGATTATTGATAGAATATTGCGATATTTAAAATAAAGATTTATTTTTATACTTGATGGCTTCTCTGCTGCAGATTCTTCATCATATGTGACATTTCAACGGGATATTGTAAGCTGTGGTATTTAGGTCATGCAGATGCCCTTTTCGCGTGCCTTGTCACGTGACAAGATGTCTTCTTTCACTAGTTGTCATTTACTGGCAATCTTTTTTCACGTCTACCGAGTAGGATTTTATTGCATGCAACTTTATTCAGTCAATGTTCGATGCTGTTTCTCGTGTGATTTATGAAACCAGCTTATAAAATGGTACCGGTCAGATTGGATTGTTGTTTTAATGGCCGACACCTGATAATTCTGATCTCAAAGGACATTGTTGAAATATTACAATGATACACAAGTTGCTGTTTAAATACTGCGTTCCATTCATGAATATTCGTACACCACGCAGTGTTGCATACCCTTTTCATTACTTACTACTTACTTCCATTCTTCAAATATGAACAAAACGATGGGTAACAAATGTAGGAAAATTTATTAACAAAAGAGTAGACAATTACAGTACAGGAAGTGGGAATTACGTCCGACAATAGAGTTATGAGCTGACTCGCATTGGCTTACTCTTCAAGCCATAATTGTCCCTGTTACTTATAGTAACAGTCGGCGCATTCCATTGGTCTATAGGGTATATCACCTATAACAATATACATACATATATATATATATATATATATATATATATATATATATGTAAGAAAGTTTTATAGAAAACAACAAGATGTTAAAATTTTTTGCTGACAGATATCTGTTTCGACATTATGAATATGTCTTTATCAAAGCAACATTGTAAGCGGAAAAAACGAAATGAATATATCAGTAATTACAAGGCACAGAACGCTCTCGATCAGTACCGGAATTTAAAAAAAAAAATTTTTAAATACATATTTGTTGTTAAAAATAAAAAAATAAATTTTATTTTTAAAATGTTTAAGCATTTTTATCATAAAAAGCTCAAAAGAGTTTGTAGTAAAAATGTATATGAATATCAAAAAAGTTCAGGAAAATTTTCCGGTTACAAATGAAAGTTAAAAAATGTAACAAGTCCAGCAACATGAATCTGCAATGATGTTAAACTCGCAGAGTCGGGATCCTTATTACATCCAAAAATATCAGCCTCCGGTGATATGATTTAAGTAATTCCAAAATTTGTTTTTTCTATGGACAGTATGAAGGTAAAAATGGATATTGAATCCGACAATATGTAAGAAAGTTTTATAGAAAAACAATTTTTAACATCTTGTTGCTTTTCTATAAAACTTTCTTACATATTGTCGGATTCAATATACATTTTTACCTTCATATATATATATATGTATACATGTATAATTAAACAAAAGACACATCTCCTGTTTAACAATTTTATTTTTGATCTTTTCGAGTTTTCTGGCCAACTTATTAATATTTGGGTGGAATTTGTGGGTTAGTCCACGAAAGTTCATGTTCCGAGTACTTTCGGCACTTCGAATTTCTTCTAGGTCTCTTCTAGCGTCTTGGACTTCTCTTGGTGACTTCGTCTTGGTTGTCGGTCGCACTTAACTCATTTCTTCTTCTATATCAGTCTTGTTACCAAGACTTCATTAATCACAAGACCGTGTTATTTTTCTTAAACTTTTTTTTTCCTTAACTATACATTTCATGTAACGAAACATCTGACTAACATAGCGCGCGTATGCAGTGTGAGTTCCAGTTAAGACAGGACATCTTCTGCCTGACGTCTAACTGAAAACGGAGGACACAACCAGGTCCCACGTGACTTCACGTATTTCGCGGGCTTTCTGTACTATTCCATGGAAATTCCCGCCCGTGATATGAAAAGGGCCATCCCTTTAGAATTACAGGGGATTGACAATAATCTTATGCAACCGCATAGATTATGTAACAGCAGAATTTTCAACTTCTCCGGACTCCTAGTCATTTACTTTCTTCCAAATGTTGCATATCGTGCAACGGAAGAGGAATATTCCGATCAAGAGACAAAAGAGAAAGATAAAGATATATATACATACATATATATATATATATAAAGGGTGAGAACGGAAGAGAGATCTTACGGTCAAGAAGCAGGAAGAAGATGAAGAAATATATAAAAGGAAAAAGGAAAATGGAAGACTCCTCTTCTGGTGAGGATGTGGAGAGAAAGATAAAGAAATATATAAAAAAAAAGGAAGTCTGTCCGTTATCAGATCAAAAGATAAAAATGCATGGGCATATTTATCGTATATAAAGGCTAGCGGATCCGAAGGCTGTCACTCAGACCCCAGCGAGCAGCCGTAAATGTAACCTCGTCGCCTCACGTCAACAACTCCTCCGGGTCTTTCCATTGTGAACACTCGTCAATGCCCTCACCAACCTGCACGGGCATTTTCATTGTGAACGCCCTGTACCCCTCACCACCCACAAACCGGAGAAAATAAAGACGGGTCATATTTATATATATATTTATCAACTCCTACGTGTTTCTGATCTGTTGTCTTCTTCAGGCATTGAGTTATTATTTTGGCAGAATATGTCCGATATTTGATATGTTGTGTGTGTTTCTGCAATTTTTCTATGTTATATATATATATATATATATATATATATATATATATATATATATATAATAGTATTTGATAATTTGATTGAAGCATTGTTAAGTATATTATTATTTATTTATATTAAGTAGGCAATTACAATGTGTATAAAAAAATAAAATAATGTCCAGTGTCTAATCAATTTCGAAGAAACTTCATCTTCAGAGACTGTTTTTGAAATGGACGCGGTCCTGTGTTTTTTTTGTTTTTTTTTTTTTTTGGGGGGGGGCTTATAAACACGCGTCTTGTGGGTTGTTATAACGTCACGGAGAAGAGCCCTGATATCCGTTATTCAATCAATTTCAATTTCGTTCTTTTTATTTATTTATATATTTATTCATTTATTTATTTTTATTTTATATATATAATGTGTATTTATGGAATGTCTGTTAATTAATTATATATTCAGTGTTTAATTCTAACCTACTGTTTATGCGAGGGTGTAACTTAGCTATTAATAAACCTTCTCTATTTTGAGATTAATTAAAATTAGAGAAAGTTTATTAATATATATATATATATATATATATATATATATATATATATATATATATATGAAGTAGACAAACAATCTCTTTGAGATTGCAATAGCCGACAATTTTTGGGAGATTATGTGCTTAATTGAAGTCATACCTAATTTGTAGGCAGTGTTTTGTATGTGATTCGAACCCTACCAAAAAAGAGCGATATATATATCAGTTTAAAATAAACGAGAATTCTCGGTAAGCCAGCTTGGTGTAATGGTTAGAGTCTCCGCCTGACAGGTAGGGTTCGAATCACATGCAACGCACTGCTTTGTCTATAGCTCTACTGAAGAGGCCTAATAGGCTGAAATGTACATACAGAGATTGACTGTTTCTCGATTTTTTTACGCCTTACATTTTAACCGATATGCACGCCTAATTCATTTAATTATAACTAATTAATTTACAAATTAGGTATGACTTCAATTAAGCACAAAATCTCATTTAAAATATATATATATATATATATATATATATATATATATATATATATATATATATATATATCATAATCATCACCATCATGTCGCGAAATTAGCACGGATATCCATGACAATCTCTTGCCAACCTTCTCTATCATCATCTCATTGTTACCAGGAGATCCTCTGCGCAGTATCCAGTATCCACAAAAAGCTGGTCAATGTAGGTCCTTGCTGAGCGGCAAACTTTAGCATGTTCATGTGTTGGCTTTCGCAGGAGAAAGTCGCTTCGGCCTTGCTTCTCCAGCAGTGTCCAGCGTTTCTTGTCCGTCTTACTCCGATGGTTTGTGAGATAGGGGCAGGTGGCCATACAGCTGCTTCCTTGTGGGATGTTGTTTCCACGACTTGCTCAAAGTCGCGTGTAGGTTCGGTTTTTAAGCGATAGAGTAAGAGAGAATTGGATATATATATATATAATATATATATATATATATATAGACTCATCATATCTATTATCTATATTTAGATATAAATTCTACTATTTCTACCCCCCCTCTCTCTCTCTCTCTCTCTCTCTCTCTCTTTATATATATTATAATATATATATATATATATATGTGTGTGTGTGTGTGTGTGTGTGTATGTGTGTGTGTATGTGAGTACGTGTGTGTGTGTGTGTGTGTGTGTGTGTTTGGTTCCATGTTGCTCGCTCCATTAATATAAAGTTGATGTGTTTGAGTATATTTTATTAGAATACATTTCTAATTAGGATCGAAAGTGCTCTTAGCACCGATCTTTGTTAAGCCGCCAATGTTCTTCAAGATGAGCGTAAATTCTTAACTAGGCCACCTAGAATATTTCTCAGAATTCTAATCTTCTCTTTCATCTCGAGCTACAGGCTAGAAATTCGTTTAAATACAAGAACTCTCATTTGCACACGTTTTGAAACACTTTAATGTGTTTATTGGAAACAACATTTTTCTACAGTGTAATCATTCAGTGTGTATTTGTGATATATATATATATATATATATATATATATATATATAGTGAGGGAGACAGAGACAGAGAGGGGTAGGGGTGTAACGGAGATATTTGCATAAAGTTAAACGAGGACATTTGTGCAAACAGCATCGTTCCAATTCTCTTGTACGGTTCAGAGGCTTGCGAGAGCGAAAACTTTTCCGATGTGTGTCATGAAGGAATTGGTTGATGGATTTTAACGGCATGCCAACTTGTCTTGTGTTATTTTATGTCTGGATGTTAGGGAATTACGTATATTCTAATAGAATGTACTTTGATCGAACACGCGTTGACAATAGAACTGCAATAAATTTAATTTATACCAAAATATATGTATTTTTTATTCCAATCCTTTTCAACATATATGTCGGATTTATTTCCATTTTACTCATTTACACACACACACACACACACACACACACACATATATATATATATATATATATATATATATATATATATATATATAGGGTGGTTTCGAACTTGAAACTTTGTGGTTTCTCGCCGAACGACTGAGCTAACCCTTTTTATATTATTATAAGGAGATTGTGTGTTTTCTGTCTGTAACCGAAACTATATTATATACAAGTCACAATTTTTTAACACATTTTTTTTTTTTATTTAAACCTCAATTATTAATACAAAGACTGTTGACCATATCTACACTAATAACATGCAAATTTAAATATACACAAAATAGCGGTTTACAGTTTGAAGAAGGCTAATTTGCATATTGATCTTAAACATTTGATTTTAATAAACATTTGCTTAGTATTATTGATTTCTAATTGTTTGGTTTTATCTTAAGGAATATGAGCAAAAATCTCTTCAATAAATCTTAACAGAAATCTATTAACATAAAGAAATAACTGTAATCTTATTCTTTACTTCCTATTTTAACTAAATAGTTAAATTAGGAAAATTTACCAATGAAAGAGGGGAGTAATGGAAAATGATGGAAGAGTTAGTTTCAAAGTTGTTCTATTTTTCGATTATACCCCCTCTGTTGCAGATCTTTTTATCTGCATTCTTAGTCAGTTTCATTAGCCTTTCTAATTTGATATAATATTTTATTATATCAAAACTTAAATACTTGCACCCGGAGGGTGCATATATTTGCTAGTATATATAAAGATGAACAAAAAGTCAAATAAAAATATTTATTTTAGATTATTTTTTTATCATTGTTTTTAACTGGTTTCAACCGTAGGATGTCATCGTCAGGAGAAAAAGTTGTCATAGTAGTTGAAATGCACCAAAAAGCAGCAATGACGTGGGATATATACAGGGTGATTGACAAGTAACTCCTTATTTTAAACAATTTATAATTCTTTACAGTTACATTTTTCTCAATTCTTTAAATGTTCCTCAATATATGCAAATTAAATCTGTTGTGTTGCTGGTGGTGGTGCTTCTCTACATTTTGCTATTTTTGCTCGTAAATGGCTGAATCACGAAATGCATGGGAGACAGGTGAGTAGTTGTGGTCCGCATGAGTGACTGGCCAGAAGCCCGGATTTAACACCCTGCGACTTTTCTTATTGGATTGGCTGAAGGATCAAGTCTACTTTACGAGACCAACGAATTGGCAAGAACTTGAAGGACAAACTCGAGAATGTATTTCTACCATTCGCCAAGAGTTCCTGGGAAGATCAGATGATGCGATTCCCGAGCGGCTTGAGAGATTGGAGTTTTTTTTTGTTTTTGTTTTTTTTGTTTGTTTTACGGCATATCAACCTCAGTGGGTCATTTAATGCCGATAAAGTTTTGAAATAAATCAATTCTTAATGGATAATACAATTTTGTTATAAATACATTTTTCTATTTAACCCATAGATAACAGGTACTACCACTCCAGGTCAGAGTGGACCAGGGAGCAATGGTGATGAAGGGGTGCTCCACATTCCCCAAACCTCCAGAACTGGAACCTCACCATCAGATAGAGTTTAACGTCATTCCCAGGACATGTAGACCCGCAGCCACCGCCTTCTAGCACCCATATGATAAAAAGGGGTTTGGGGCTTGTCATAAGGGCAATAGAGTTGGGAAAATCATATAGGTGCTAGGGCTTGACGTGACCAGCCGATTGATCGGAGGGGGCCTCTCCGACCGCCCGTCTAGCCCAAGATAGGGCCAAAGTGGAGTATTGCATGTCATGAATTGCTCATCCACCTGGGCTCTATCCTTAAGCATCACGGGTCGCCACCCACGGCGAACAGGTGGCCCCATTGGGGGAGTCTTACCCCTCTGCAGAGGTGCAGTCGGTGCATTCTAACGCCCCAGACGACAGGGCGGAGAGACTGGAAGGTAAACTGGTGCAAATATAGAATTTTAAATACAACACCATATTACGTGTGTTCTTCCCATATTCATTTTTTGTAATAATAATGATTCAGAAATAAGATTTTTATAATAGGGAAGGGAGTTACTTTACAATAGGGTAGATAGATTTTGAAACTGTAATATTTCCAATGTGGCGAGAGTTGCAATTTAACATAAAAGATTACCCCACAAAATACTTTTCCTCAAAACTTTGCCTCCATTTGAGGAAATAGATTTCAATCTTTTAAAATGTTATTCCCGTTACAGCTTAATTAATTGGGGAAAAAGCAGCATATGGTGTCAGCGATGATGGGGGATATTTCAATTTTAATTCTAGTTATAATATCTTATTCGTTTCATCTTAGTAAAATAAATTTATGTTTTAAATATTGAGATTGCTAAATTTTCTAAACAATTTCTGGGCGAAATGTTGCGAAAACGAGAATCTTTTAGCGGATATTAACCAACGATCTTTGATGCTATTTCCACAAAACAATGGTGCAAGTAAAAGATCTAGTTTTTGGTATTTCCATTTTTCTCATTTACAATCATCCACACACACACACACACACACACACACACACACACCTCAGTCGGTAGAGCGTTCGGCTAGAAACCACAAGGTTCCTAGTTCGATACCGGTCCTCGCCAACTCAGCGTATGAGTAGCACAGGAATCAGTGCTGTAAAGTGAGGAGCTGATGGTAGGTGTGGCGCTCCACCTAAGACGCTAAAATAATCTCCTTGGTATAGCGAAAAGGGGGTAGACTCCCTCGCTGACTGGCTGATACCGTCTTTAGACTGCCCCGACGACATTTTACTTTATATATAGCAGAGTAATACACCGACTGCACCTCTGCAGAGTGTCAAAATCCCCTTAATGGGCCAACCTGAATTATTCCAAGCTGTAGGCCTATCAGGCTAGCCGTATGAGTCTTGAGCAGAGTAATACGCATATATATATATATATAGATACTAGCAAAAGTACATGTTCCATGACCTGACGAGAACATTTTTAAGAACACCAAGGTGTGCTGATATAACTGGCAAGTATCTGATAAAGCCAGCAGTCAAGCCCCTGCTGATATAACAACAGCAGCAGCTATATGATGCTTTCTGAAAATCGTTTAATTTTTGTTTAATCAATTATATCCCTTAATCAGAAAAATCAATAACCAAATTTGATGTGTTTCTTAGTAAGAAGGCTATTAAGGTGTATGCAAGATTTTGAATCTGAGGCACGTATCTTTTTAGAGTCATAAGTCGACACGTACATACTAAACTTTCTTAAAAATTTTATATATATATATATATATATATATATATATATATATATATATATATATATATATGTAAAGATGAAAAAAATATACAACTTTCGCTGTTTGAGAGAATTTGATATTTAAAATAAGTGAAAAATCAACCTACTCTAATTAACAATCACCCTGTATTTGTTGAGTGAAAACTATATTCTGAAATTGCTTTATATATATATATATATATATATATATATATATATATATATATATATATATATGTCTCTGTTGTGAATGTACCTTGCTAATGAGTTTTTTATTATGTTTGGGAGTGGTTCGTTTCAAGTTAGACGTGGGTGTCCACTAGCTGATATATTTGTTTATATCACTATTTTTGACACCCATATTTTGTTACCGGGCCGGCTAATTAAGTTTCCAATTGAGTTCAAATGGATTATAGGTTTTCAAGTGTGAGTGAGGGGAGTATGTGAGTATTCTTGTTCATGAAACAGATTTTTTAGTAATTTGATATTTGACACTGAGTGATAATCACATCGCGCTAATTATAGTAAGGAATTAAGAAATTCGCTAAGCTTTTCTCGTACTACAGATATCGCTGATAAAGAAATAATTATTCCAAGCCGTATCAGTCAAACACTCAAGAGCAGAGGAATACACCGACTGCACCTCTGCAGATGGTCAAAATCACCTTAATGGGCCAACATTGAATTACTCCAGGCTGTAGGCGTATCAGGGTAGCCGTATCAGTCTGAAGCAGAGTAATACACCGACTGTACCTCTGCAGAGGGTCAAAATCCCCTTAATGGGCTAACCTGTATTATTCCAGGCTGTAGGCGTATCAATGTAGCCGTGCCAGTCAAACACCCATGAGCAGAGTAATACACCGACTGTATCTCTGCAGGGGTTCAAAATTCCCTTAAAGGACTCACCAGTTGGCGATGGGTGTCGACCCGTGATGTTTAAGGACGGAATCCTGGTTGATGAGCAGTCCATGAATTGCAACCTTTTCGCTCTTACTAAGGCAAAACGTGCCATTGGAGTGAAGCCTCCAATCAATCGGCTGGTCACGTTAAGCCATAGCACCTATATGATTGCTCCAACCCTTTTTATCATATAGGTGCTTGAAGTGGGTGTCTGAGGGGCTTAGTGTCCTAGGTATGACGTTAAAGTGCGTGTAATAGTGAATTTCGAATATTGAAGCTCTGGGGAGTGTGGAGTACCCTGTCATCGCCATTTCTCCTAGCTCCACTCAGACCCGGAGTGGTAGTAACTTTTAAGGCCCTATTCATGGGTTAAATAGGGAAAAAAGAATTTTAAAAATATGTTTAAAAAATTTGAATACCCATCGAACAAAACGTATTCAGCATAAAATACCCCATCATGGTTTGACATTTTCTAAAATCCACCAAACCAAAGAAAGTCATGTCTTGCTCATCATACTTGGATGGTTTGGGAGATGGGGGGTAAGCGGCCGTACAATTTCTGTTTTATAGGGTGCTGCAGCATACTAGTGTAGTTCCTTGTTTTCTTCTACCTCTCTTTTCTAATAGTAGTCCTCGCAAAACTCAGGACCTTCCATCTCGCTACGTGAGTTTAAAAATATTGAATATTCAACAAGAATGAATAAAGGTCTTAAAGGTATGAAATAACCCAACAAGGTTTGACATGCCTTAAAATCCAACCAACCAATCGGTATTTTACCTTTATATTTGCTGACATCACTTCTTTCAGTGGGCCGATTGAATTTTATCCCAGACATAGATTCGACAAACAAACTTGATCATGATAATCGAAGAAAATTAATATCAGTGATAGAAGAAAAAAAAACCCGTAAAGATAAGTAATAGGTTTTATTATTCAAAATCAGTGGAGGTTATTGATAGGTAATAACCTTTAGTTGAGCACCAATGGGAAAACGTGACAACGTAAGTTAAGTTTAGTTAGTTAGATTTTGGCCGTTAGTAGAAAGGAGCAGACGCGAGTGTCGTTTGCTTCTAAGATATCGCTTCTTTCAGTTGACCGGCCCTCGCCTACTGAATTTCTTCCTAGACATAGACTTCGTTAACTGCCCCTAATGGGGAAGTTCCAATTCTGGAACTCTAGGAAATTACTCCCAGGTCCACTCAGACCTGGGGTAGTAGTACATTGATGGGTTATATAGATTAAAAATGAGTTTAAAAATATTGAATATTCAACAAGAATGAATAAAGGTCTTAAAGGTATAAAATAACCCAACAAGGTTTGACATGCCTTAAAATCCAACCAACCAATCAGAATTTTACCTTTATATTTGCTGACATCACTTCTTTCAGTTGGCCGATTGAATTTTATCCCAGACATAGACTTCGACAAACAAACTTGATCATGATAATCTAAGAACATTAATATCAGTGATAGAAGAAGGAAAAAAAAAAAAAACTCCGTCAAGATAAGTAATACGTTTTATTTGATTTTATTTGATTTCTAGAATATCAATTTTTTTTTTTTTACGTTTAAAGAAAATTCAACTTTCGGAATCTCCGAGAATTAATCATTGAATAGATAAAAAGAAAGAATGTTTCACTCACCTTTAAATATCGTTTGGCTGAATTAAATTACGGTGATAAGCGAGACGTGATGTGGTTAATTGTAAGATAACCCCCACCCACACACACCGAGACACACATAAATGAAGAACAACAAAACTCGAACGGAATGAAAAAAAAAAAAAATGAATGAATTAAAAAAAAAAGAAAAGAAAAAAAATCAACTGATTAATTGGTGACTTCATTTATCTTTGGATCACTACGAAACATAATTACAGGAATACGATGGAAATTTTTCTTCATACTTTTTTTCCTCATTTAATTAAGTCCGATCTAATAATAATAATAATAATAATAATCTTATTATAATGGAGATTGTGTGTTTTTCTGTCTGTAACCGAAACTATATTCCTACTCAAGTCACAATTCTCTTAATTATTGACATCACATTCTCCATGATTTTATTTTTATCTAAACCTCAATTATTAATAAAATTGTCTTACATTATTAATACTGTTAACTAGGTCTACGTACTGACAACATGCAATTGTATTTATATATACAACAAAATAGCGGTTTACAATGTGAACGGGAAGGCTAATTTGCATATTAATATTAAAAAATCGAATTTAATAAATATGTGCTTAGTATTATTGATTTCTAACTGTTTGGTTTTATTTTAATGAATATAAGCAAAAATCTCTTCAATGAATCTTAAATGAAATCCATTAACAAGATTAAATAACTGTCATTTTATTCTTTACTTCCTCTTATAACTAAATACTTAAATTAGAAAAAAACAACAATGAAAGACAAGAGTGATGGAAGAGTAAGTTTCAGTTGTTCCATTTTTTATTATACTCCCTCTGTTTCAAATATTTATTATACTCCCTCTGTTTCAAATCTTTTTATCTGTATTCTTATTTAGTTTCATTAGCCTTTCTAATTTAATACAATATTTTATTACATTAAAACTTAAATACTTGCACCCGGAGGGTGCATATATTTCCTAGTAATAATAATAATCTTATCTTATTATAATGGAGATTGTGTGTTTGTCTGTCTGAAGCCGAAACTAAATCACTACTCAAGTCACAATTCCCTTAGTTATTGACGTCACATTCACCATGGATTTATTTTTATTTAAACCTCAGTTATTGATAAAATTGTTATACCTTATTAATACTTTTGACTTTATCTACATTCTAATAACATGCAATTGTATTTATATATGCAACAAAATAGCGGGTTACAGTGTGAACAGGAAAGCTAATTTGCATATTGATATTAAAAGTTTAATTTTATTAAATATGCGCTTGGTATTATTGATTTCTAATTGTTTGTTTTTTTCTTAATGAATATGAGCAAAAAACTCGGGGATAAATCTTAAAAGAAATCCTTTAATATAAAGAAATAACAATAATTTTATTCTTTACTTCCTAATTTAACTAAATAGTTAAATTAGGAAAATTCAGCAATAAAAGGAGGGAGTGATGGAAAATGATGGAAGACTTAGTTTCAAAGTTGTTCTATTTTTCAATCGTACCCCCTCTGTTCCAATTTTTTTTTATCTGCATTCTTATTCAGTTTCATTAGCCTTTCTAATTTAATATGATATTTTATTATATTAAACTTAAATACTTGCAGCCGGAGGGTGCATATATTTGCTAGTAATAATAATAATAATAAAATCGATGATGATGATAATGATAAAAATAATAATATCAACAATGATAATGATAATAAGTATTATCTGCGTTAATCGGACTATTGTCCTCATCTTTATTGTTATCTGTACAACGTTTCGGCCGATATGCCCTCCGGCCTTCTTCATGTATTTCTTGTCGGACTCGGAAATCTTCTCGACTCGGCAACCTTCTTTTCGAACTCGGGAATCTTTTTCGTCTTGGGGACTTCGTGTCTGGTCTTCCATTGGGGATTTTTCTTTATCAGAAGCCCTGTGTCATTGGTAGTTTTTAGATAATAACCCAAGACTTCGATTTGCTTTAGATCATATTTTATTCCGAAATCCCCACCAGACTACCTGCGCAGATTGAGTCGGTCGTGTGCTTAACACGACTTACGACCTTCGTGGTTTTGGCCGATACTGACTAAAAACTCTTTCTAATCTAAGCCGGAAGAGGGTCTTCTCCACCGATTCTCACGGTATCCACCGGAAGGATCAGGATGAGGTGAAGCCTTGTCACTCAATCCTTCAAGACCGCCGGTTGCAACTTATAACAGCCATTTTGGTTTCTACACTACTGTAAATAAGAGTTAGGGTACTAATAATTATGTAACAGGAAGAAAAACAACTACATGTGCACTTCAAGCGTTAAACTTTAGAGTATCACATCAAAAGACATGGACATTGCTAAGAGGTAAGCACTAGAAAGAACACGAATCTCTCATAATCACAACACAAGACAATGCCATAAGAACAATTACAACACAGTGACAAACCGAAATACATCAAAAACTAAAAAAAAAGAACAGAAGTGGGAAGAAAAACAACTACATGGGTACTTTAAGCGACAAACTCAGGAGATATCACACCAGAAGACATGAACATGGCTAAGAAAAGGAAACCTCAAAAGAGAAACTGAATCCCTTATAATCACAGCACAAGACAATGCCATAAGAACAAACTATATAAAGGCAAAATAGATAAGACTGAGCAGAATAGCAAGTGTAAAATGTGTGTGTGTGGGAGAGAGAGAGAGAGAGAGAGAGAGAGAGAGAGAGAGAGAGAGAGAGAGAGAGGCGAAACGTTTAATCATATAATAAGCAAATACAGCAAACTAGCACAAAGAGAGTACAAGACTAGGCACGGAAATGTATAAAAAAAGAAGGAGAAGATGTCTCGCTAGCATTGCCAGAGAACTGAAAAAGTTATGGAATATGAAAGTCAAAGTGATACCAATTACAGTTGGTGCACTTGGAACGATCCAAAGGGATTGGAAAAGAGATTGGAAACATCAGAGGAAAGATTGAGACCATCCAGAACACTGCACTGCTGCAATCTGCTAGAATACTCAGAAGAGTACTGGAGACC
The DNA here is from genome assembly GCA_023376005.1 of Doryteuthis pealeii. NCBI lineage: Eukaryota > Metazoa > Mollusca > Cephalopoda > Myopsida > Loliginidae > Doryteuthis > Doryteuthis pealeii. Next base: position 28,944,968 of record CM042173.1, on the reverse strand, counting down.
TGAAGAGACTTGCTGTCACTCAGACTCCAGTGAAAGACCATCAGCTAACGCTGATGTGAAAACTCAAAAGGAGTGAATAATAATAATAATAATAATAATAATAATAATAATAATAATAATAATAATAATGATAACCAGTTTCTAAAAGTAATATGATAATAACTATATTATATTTACTAGCAAATATAGGCACCCTCTGGGTGCAAGTATTTAAGCTTTGATATAATAGAATATCATATTAAATTAGAAAGGCTAATGAAACTGACTAAGAATGCAGATAAAAAGATTTTAGACAGGTGGGGGGTATAATCGAAAAATAGAACAACTTTGGAACTAACTATTCCATCATTTTCCATTACTCCCCTCTTTCATTGGTAAATTTTCCTAATTTAACTATTTAGTTAAAATAGGAAGTAAAGGATAATATTACAGTTATTTCTTCTTGTAAATAAATTTCTTTTAAGATTTATCCACGAGATTTTTGTTTATATTTCTTAAGATAAAACCAAACAATTAGAAATCAATAATACCAAGCACATATTTATTAAAATAAAATGTTAAATATCAATATGCAAATTAGCCTTCTCGTTCAAACTGTAAACCGCTATTTTGTTGTATATATAAATACAATTGCATGTTATTAGTACGTAGATATGGTCAACAGTATTGATAATGTAAAACAATTTTTATTAATAACTGAAGGTTTAAAAGAATGAAATCATGGAGAATTTGACGTAAATAATTAAGGGAATTGTGACTTGAGTAGTAATATAGTTTCGGTTACAGACAGAAAAACACACAATCTCCATTATAATAAAATGTTATATTTATAATAATAAACTTCTAGAAACTAAACTCTGCAGCAGAAATCTCACCAAGGGAATGAAAATCTGGACTCCCCCTACCATTTAAGATACAATGGATCATTCTTAAAATGGACAAGAGAGGACATCGGACAGATGGACCAAACTACAAGGAAACTTATGCCCATGCACAAGGCCTTACACACAAGCGACGACACAGACAGACTATATGTATCAAGAAAAAAAGGGAAGAGGTCTCGCCAGCATTGAAGATTTTGTAGATGCGACAATTCGAGCACTCGATGAATATACTAAACAGGGCAAAGAAAGACTAATAGCAGCAGTTAGAGAAAAACAATTGCAATATATGGACAAGCACGAATATAACAAAAACAAGAAAACAGAAGTGGGAAGAAAAACAACAATATGGATACTTCAAGCGACAAACTCAAGATATACCACATCCGCAGACATGGACAAGGCTAAGAAAAGGAAACCTCAAGAGAGAAACCGAATCGCTTATAATTGCAGCACAAGACAATGCCGTAAGAACTAAATATATAAAAGTACAAATAATAAGACACAGCAGAATAGCTAGTGTAGATGTGTGGCGACAGAGACGAAATGCTTAATCATATAATAAGCGAATGCAGCAAACTAGCACAAAGAGAGTACAAGACCTGGCTCGACTCGGTGGAAAAGGTAGTCTACTGAGCATTGTGTAGGAAATCCAATTTTCACCACATATATGATTACTATGTACAGATAACAATAAAGATGAGGACAATAGTCCGAATAAATCAAATAATGCAAAGCCTTATCTAAAAAAATCAGAGAAAAAACTTGATTAGTATTATCTGCGTTATTCGGATTATTGTTCTCATCTTTATTGTTATCTGTACAACGTTTCGGCCGATATGCCCTCCGACTTTCTTCGGGTATTTCTTGTCGGACTCGGGAACCTTCTTTTCGGACTCGGGAACCTTCTTTTCGAACTCGGAAATTTTCTTGTCGTAATTGGAAAACGTCTAGTCGGGAGCCATCACGGAACTTTGAACCTAACCCTTTATTCAATCTACGGGGTATCCCGTTCTCATTCCACTAACCATAGTTTGGTAGGAGTTGTGTTAATTATTTTTCTATGTTACTGCTATTGTATACTCTCTTTCCTTTCTTACTTCTATTCTTCTTCTTCCAGCGTCTGCACTTCGTCTTGGGGACTTCGTGTCTGGTCTTCATTGGGATTTCTCTTTATCAGAAGCCCTGTGTCATTGGTAGTTTTTAGATAATAACACAAGACTTCGATTTAACTTAGATCATATTTTATTCCGAAATCCCCACCAGACTACCTGCGCAGATTAAGTCGGCAGCATGCATAACACGACTTACCACCGTCGTGGTTTTGGCCGATCTAACTAAAAACTATGTTTCTAATCTAAACCGTAAGAGGGTCTTCTCCACTGATTCTCACGGTATCCACCGGAAGGAGGGTCGGCACTGAGGTCAAGCCTTGTCACTCAATCATTCAAGGCTACCGGCTGCAACTTTTAACAGCCATTTTGGTTTCTACACTACTGTACATAAGTATTAGGAATCTAATAATTATGTAACACTGCCGCCGCTCAGGATTGAACCTGGAATCCAGAGATAACTGTCACTTAGAACTGTCTTAACCTAACTACCTCATCCACGAAGTATGTGTCCAATTGGACATTCAGAGAAATAAAAATTCTTGGTATTCCGTAAAACAATCAAATTTCTCAGCACACCCAATCGACGGATATGATACATGCCAATTTGGCTGGAGTAAGTTCATTTCGCTTTTCTGAAACGGCCATCTTGGATTTGCTTGTGCTCATCCTTTTCAAAATCAACAGCTCTCATCTCTCGTTCACTAAGCAAATCCAAATTTGATTGATATTCAAATAATTCAGAGAGTAAATTGTTTTTTTAAAGACGTCTTCACAATCTGATCTACGAATGTACAAAATCACAGATGGGAATGTCTGATATGTTTTTGTTTTTCTTTTTTACTTAATCACTACACACGTCTTTAACACAATCCATCAATCTGTCTCTAAGTAATTCAAGACAGTCTGCAGTCTATTCGGATCATATAAGATTTCGTTCAAGATGGCTACCGATTTTGGTATTTTCAAAGAGTTGATTAAATTTCATCGTTTTTGGACAGCTGCTTTCTCTTACTGGAATTAAACACAGACATGATTATATATATATATATATATATATATATATATATGGGTAATCTCATGATCTTCGCGCCGGCATTGGTGATTTGCTCATAGTTTACTCCATTAGCCTTTGGCCTTCCCTTGACTGTAATCCGAGGGCGTCGAAATTTGTTTTTTTGCCTTAATATTGGCAATCGAAATAAACGAAACGTATAAGATCTATTATTATTATTATTATTATTATTATTATTATTATTATTATTATTATTATTATTATTATTAACGTAGTCTTTCTTCTTCTTCTTCTTCTTATTATTATTATTATTATTATTATTATTATTAACGTAGTCTTTCTTCTTCTTCTTCTTCTTATTATTATTATTATTATTATTATTATTATTTACTCCTTTTGAGTTTTCACATCAGTGTTAGCTGATGTCTTTCACTGAGTCTGAGTGACAGCAAGTCTCCTCAGGTCTCCAGGACTCTTCTGAGTATTCTGGCAGATTGCAGCAGTGCATCTGAATGGTTTCAATCCTTCCTCTGATATCCAAACTTCCAAACCCTTTTCTAATGCTTTTGGGACTGTTCCAAGTGCACCAACTACAATTGTATAACTTTCACTTTCATATTCCATAACTTTTCAGTTCTCTGGCAAGGTCCAGATATTTGTCAATTTTTTCATTTTCCTTTAACTTCACCCTGTGATCCGCTGGCACTGCAAAATCCACCAGTTGACAAGTTCTTTCTTTTTTGTTAATCAACACTAGTCTGTCTTCTTGCTGGGATAAGATGATCCGTTTTAATTTCAAAGTCCCAGAGAATTTTTCGTTCTCA
>CM042173.1:28925707-28935707 GCA_023376005.1 Doryteuthis pealeii | reverse complement strand
AGTAAGTCGTGGGTTCCTCTTTTTCCCTTGCGACATCCTTTCTGTTCTTCTGGGAGAAGTTTCCGCCAATTGAGTGAAAAGTATACTTCTTCTCTTATAACAGCATTTTCTCTTATAACAGCAATTATTATTATTACTAGCAAATATATGCACCCTCCGGGTGCAAGTATTTAAGTTTTAATGTATTAAAATATTGTATTAAATTTAGAAAGGCTAATGAAACTAAATAAGAATACAGATAAAAAGATTTGAAACAGAGGGGGGGGGTATAATAAAAGATTTGAAACAGAGGGAGTATAATAAAAAAATGGAACAACTGAAACTTACTCTTCCATCACTCTCGTCTTTCATTGTTATTTTTTCTTATTTAAGTATTTAGTTATAAGAGGAAGTAAAGAATAAAATGACAGTTATTTTATCTTATTAATGGATTTCATTTAAGATTCATTTAAGAGATTTTTGCATATATTCATTAAAATAAAACCAAACAGTTAGAAATCAATAATACTAAGCACATATTTATTAAATTCGATTTTTTAATATTGATATGCAAATTAGCCTTCCCGTTCACATTGTAAACCGCTATTTTGTTGTATATATAAATATAATTGCATGCTGTCAGTATGTAGACATAGTTAACAGTATTAATAATGTAAGACAATTTTATTAATAATTGAGGTTTAGATAAAAATAAAATCATGGAGAATATGATGTCAATAACTAAGAGAATTGTGACTTGAGTAGGAATATAGTTTCAGTTATTATTATTATCTATGAGAGTTCTTCTCACTAGCTTTAGCTGGTAGTTTACTGAATTCTGCCACCCCAGCCACTATGCCAAGGGGTGTCCCCGCACCGGAAATAGGCCCAATATTTAAATTATGGAGCTTAATGAAATTATTAATGGTTTTCCTGGCTTATGTCAACTTGGCTAGGATAAAAATTCCGGAAGATAATTAAGCAATCTTCCTTATTTATATCTTACTAGCAGGACCTGGAGCTGTGGAAGCCAGCACATGGGCACGCCAGTGTTAGGCCGACCAGCAAATACATACATTGACCAGCTCTGTGCAGATACTGGATGCTGCGTAGAGTACCTCCCGAGAACAATAAGTGATAGGGACGGCTGGAAAGAGATTGTAATGGATATCCGTGCTCATAGCGTGACATGATGATGTTGATGATGAGCAGGACCTGTGACTCTACCACAGTATGATGTATTAATTATTACAAGGTTTGATATATTTACCTAAGAGCTATTGTAATTAATTCAATATATAAAAACTATACTATTCTTGACTTAACTTTCTCTCTTCCCTCCTCTCTCTCGCTCTTTTTCCTTCTTTCCTTCTTTTCATCTTTTCATTATGTTCGATTGAAACAGATTAGCGCTATCGCTTCCAAGCGCTCACGTCCTCTCTCTATCTCTCCGCTACTCTTTCTTTCTTTCTTTTTTTCTTTGTTTATCATATATTTCCTGTGTAGCATGTCCTTTTTCTTCCCTTTCTTTCTTCATAATAAAAAACGGAATAGTCCATTATTTAGCGGAGGTGACAACACTAAATGTCGTCGTCGGGGCGGCCTAATGTCGGTATCAGCCAATCAGCAAGAGTCTATCTCCTTTTTCACTAGCGCTAGACCAAGGAGATTGTTTTTGCGTCAGAGGTGGAGCGCCACACCTAGAATCAGCTCCTTACTTTACCGCACAGATCCCTGTGCTACTCATACGCTGAGTTGGCGAGGGCCGGTATAGAACTAGGAACATTGTGGTTTCTAGCCGAACGCTTTGCCGACTGAGCGTAAACATTCATAAGTAATAAGAATTCAGCGAATAAGCAAAACCAGATAATCAGGATTTACATTTTTGCATTCAACGTTGAGCGATTGGATGGTCTCATTTTGGTGGAGGCAGGCACTCCGTAATCGTAACAACACTCATAAGAAATAAGAATTCAGCGGATAAGTAACACCAGATAATCAGGATTTACATTTTTGCATTCTACGTTGAGCGATTGGATGGTGTCATTTTGGTGGAGGCAGGCACTCCGTAATGGTGATAACACTCATAAGAAATAAGAATTCAGCGGATAAGTAACACCAGATAATCAGGATTTACATTTTTGCATTCCACGTTGAGCGATTGGATGGTCTCATTTTGGTGAGGCAGGCACTCCGTAATGGTGACAACACTCATAAGAATAAGAATTCAGCGGATAAGTAACACCAGATAATCAGGATTTACATTTTTGCATTCCACGTTGAGCGATTGGATGGTCTCATTTTGGTGGAGGCAGGCACTCCGTAATGGTGACAACACTCATAAGAAATAAGAATTCAGCGGATAAGTAACACCAGATAATCAGGATTTACATTTTTGCATTCCACGTTGAGCGATTGGATGGTCTCATTTTGGTGGAGGCAGGCACTCCGTAATGGTGACAACAACTCATAAGAAATAAGAATTCAGCGGATAAGTAACACCAGATAATCAGGATTTACATTTTTTTGCATTCCACGTTGAGCGATTGGATGGTCGCATTTTGGTGGAGGCAGTCACTCCGTAATGGTGACAGCACTCATAAGAAATAAGAATTCAGCGGATAAGTAACACCAGAAAATCAGGATTTACATTTTTGCATTCAACGTTGAGCGATTGGATGGTCTCATTTTGGTGGAGGCAGTCACTCCGTAATGGTTACAACACTCATAAGAAATAAGAATTCAGCGGATAAGTAACACCAGATAATCAGGATTTACATTTTTGCATTCCACGTTGAGTGATTGGATGGTCTCATTTTGGTGGAGGCAGGCACTCCGTAATTGGTGACAACACTCATAAGAAATAAGAATTCAGCGGATAAGTAACACCAGATAATCAGGATTTACATTTTTGCATTCCACGTTGAGCGATTGGATGGTCTCATTTTGGTGGAGGCTGGCACTCCGTAATGGTTACAACACTCATAAGAAATAAGAATTCAGCGGATAAGTAACACCAGATAATCAGGATTTACATCTTTGCATTCCACGTTGAGCGATTGGATGGTCTCATTTTGGTGGAGGCAGGCACTCCGTAACGGTGACAACACTCATGAAAATAAGAATTCAGCGGATAAGTAACACCAGATAATCAGGATTTACATTTTTTGCATTCCACGTTGAGTGATTGGATGGTCTCATTTTGGTGGAGGCAGGCACTCCGTAATCGTAACAACACTCATAAGAAATAAGAATTCAGCGGATAAGTAACACCAGATAATCAGGATTTACATTTTTGCATTCCACGTTGAGCGATTGGATGGTCTCATTTTGGTGGAGGCAGGCACTCCGTAATGCTTACAACACTCATAAGAAATAAGAATTCAGCGGATAAGTAACACCAGATAATCAGGATTTACATTTTTGCATTCCACGTTGAGTGATTGGATGGTCTCATTTTGGTGGAGGCAGGCACTCCGTAATGGTGACAACACTCATAAGAAATGAGAATTCAGCGGATAAGTAACACCAGATAATCAGGATTTACATTTTTGCATTCCACGTTGAGTGATTGGATGGTCTCATTTTGGTGGAGGCAGGCACTCCGTAATCGTAACAACACTCATAAGAAATAAGAATTCAGCGGATAAGTAACACCAGATAATCAGGATTTACATTTTTGCATTCCACGTTGAGTGATTGGATGGTCTCATTTTGGTGGAGGCAGGCACTCCGTAATGGTGACAATACTCATAAAAATAAGAATTCAGCGGATAAGTAACACCAGATAATCAGGATTTACATTTTTCCATTCCACGTTGAGTGATTGGATGGTCTCATTTTGGTGGAGGCAGGCACTGTGTAATCGTAACAACACTCATAAAAAATAAGAATTCAGCGGATAAGTAACACCAGATAATCAGGATTTACATTTTTGCATTCCACGTTGAGTGATTGGATGGTCTCATTTTTAACCAGAGGGAGTTGCAAGATGATAATGGTCGTGCAATTAAGCGACACGTGTATTAATATAGAGATGGAACTTAAAGAAATTATTAATAGCTTTCCTGGCTTGTGTCAACTCTGCTGGGATTGAAGTTCCGGAATATAATTAAGCCATCTTCCTGATTCAAATTTATATCATATGTGTTAAAGAGATTAGCCAGTTTTCAAAGGAAGAAAGCTCCAACCATTTCTCCTGTTTCTGCCACATCATAAGCAAACATGGCTATGTCAAAATTATAATTGCTTTTATAAGTGGACTGTAGATCTTTACTAGAAGCGGCTACCCAGTGTCAACTGGGTAGTGGGGTTGGGGAGAATGATGTATTGATTTGTTTACATTTGAGGTTTACAAGTGCGGGATATATTTATGTAGAATTTCAATACTATTTCTATGTATATTCTAATTTTTAAATACCCTCGCATATAAATTAAATCTTTGAACTTTTCTAAGTGGACTGTAGACTTTTATTAGAAGCGGCTACCCAGTGTCAACTGGGTAGTGGGGTTGGGGAGACTGATGTATTGATTTGTTTACATTTGAGGTTTACAAGTGCGGGATATATTTAAGTAGAATTTCAATACTATTTCTATGTATATTCTAATTTTTAAATACCCTCGCATATGAATTAAATATTTGAACATTTTAGCCCAAAAAGCAAGAACCAGTGATATCTAATCTTATTATAATGGAGATTGTGTGTTTTTCTGTCTGTAACCGAAACTATATTACTACTCAAGTCACAATTCTCTTAGTTATTGACATCACATTCTCCATGATTTTATTTTTTATCTAAACCTCAGTTATTAATAAAATTGTCTTTCATTATTAAATACTGTTAAACTATGTCTACATACTGACAACATGCAATTATATTTTTATATACAACAAAAATAGCGGTTTACAGTGGAACGGGAAGGCTAATTTGCATATTGATATTAAAAAAATCGAATTTAATAAATATGTGCTTAGTATTATTGATTTCTAACTGTTTTGGTTTTATTTTTAATGAATATAAGCAAAAAATCTCTTCAATGAATCTTAAATGAAATCCATTAACAAGATAAATAACTGTCATTTTATTCTTTACTTCCTCTTATAACTAAATACTTAAATTAGAAAAAATAACAATGAAAGACGAGAGTGATGGAAGAGTAAGTTTCAGTTGTTCCATTTTTTATTATACTCCCTCTGTTTCAAATCTTTTATTATACCCCCCTTTGTTTCAAATCTTTTTATCTGTATTCTTATTTAGTTTCATTAGCCTTTCTAATTTAATATAATATTTTATTACATTCAAACTTAAATACTTGCACCCGGAGGGTGCATATATTTGCTAGTGTATATAATAATAATAATAATAATAATAATAATAATAATAATAATAATAAGTATCCATTAAGAATGAATTTATTTCACAACTTTATCGGCATTAAATGTCCCACTGAGGTTGATATGTCGTAAAACACACCAAAGCAAACCAAACGTTCTGTATTTAGACAAGAACAGCTAAAAATGAAATCATTACTTGCCTTGAGTATCTAATCAAAATTGTTTTAAACTGAGCATATATCATGTCGATGGTCCCAGGAGAACTCGTCGAGGAAAAGGAAACTTGTTTTAAGCCCGCTACCTTAGTGTGATCGAAGCTTATCGATACGATAGATTATTGGACGGAAGCGATATCGATCAAGACTCGAGAGGAATCAATATCTATTTGATTACAACATGATATTGATTTATAAATTAAAACTTTCAAAAAACATTTTGCAAAACAAATGTAAGTCAAAATTATTTTAGTAGCAGAGTAGTATATTTGTGGAATAAACTACCATCATCATTAGTGAATGCTCCATCTTTGAATTTAAAGATGTGACATTCACTACTGATGATGGTAGTTTATTCCATGAATCTACTAATCTGTTATTTAAATAATGGAAATAATTAAAAGAATTGCCAATATGAATCAGTGGATATGTTTTGTCTTCTCTGTATGGAGGAAAAACTCGCTATAGCTTCTACAATAAACCTAACGAATTACTCAATCAGAGGTTTGAAATTTTAAATGCTTGCAAACAAAAAAAAATTCGTTAGGGGAGATAACTCTCACCAAAAAGAATGTAGAGTCGTTTGTTCCACATATACGCTCTTCTCTAAATAAAACAGAAAAGTTAACTAAAAAAAAAATAATTACTTGCCTTGAGTACCAAATCAAAATTGTCTTAAACTGATCATATATCACGTAGAAGGTCGCAGGAAGGAAATTTGTTTTAAGCCCGCTATCTTAGTGTGATCGAAGCTTATCGATACGATGGATTAATGTAAGAAATCGATATTGATCAAGACGTAAGAGGAATCAATATCTAATTGATTACAACATGAATTTGATTTATAAATTAAAACTTGCAAGAACCTTTTGCAGGACAAAATTATTTTAGTAACAGGATAGTAGATTCATGGAATAAATTATCATCAGTAGTGAATGCTCCATCTTTTAACTCTTTTAAGGCAACTGAATTGTTTCAGTGAAGATTAAAACGTTCATTAGGGCAGGTAACTCTCCCCTAACTGAATTACAGTCGTTCGTTTCACATATACGCTCTTCTATATATAACCGCCCTATCGACTGGGGCCTTAGAATCCACCAACAAAGATGCGGACTGCCGTCGGCGTGCTGGATTTCCATTCGTTGGGGGAGGGGATAACGATACCGACGGGGTACCTGTTTGTAATATAGGATAATAGTGTTATTTAGGGTATGCATTAGAACTGAAGTAGTAGATTCAAATTTACTTCTTTTTTTAAATTAAAATAAATAAATGAAATATAATAATAGATTTAATGGTGTCATTTGTTTTTGTTGTTTTTTTATTGGTCGTTTTAGTTTATGGTAATTTATTTGAATCACGGTGGTAGGTACTATATATTAATGCGTTTGCTCCAAGTATCTTTAGTCGAATCTTAGCCCTGAAGAGCATTAAGCGAAACTTTTAGTAGGTTTATCTGACTCATTAGATTTATATATATATATATATATATATATATATATATATATATACTTAAGTATTTCGTTTATGATAAACCATCATCAGGACAATGCAAAACGTTCCTTAGATTAGGTAACTCTCCCCTAACTGAATGTACAGTCGTTCGTTCCACATATACGCTCTTCTGTATATAACCGCCCTATCGACTGGGGCCTTAGAATCCACCAACTTCTCCTCCACAGAGAAATAACCCTACACAATAGGGCCACCTGTTGACCATGGTAGGCAATCCGTGATGCTTAAGGATGGAACCCATGTGACCGAGCTGTTATTAACATGCAACACTCTGGACCGTACTTGAGCTAAACTGGTGGTCGGAGAGGCCCCCTCTGATCAATCGGCTGGTCACGTCAAGCCCTAGTACCTATATGATTCCCCAACTCTATTGTCCTTATGGCAATTCCAAACCCTTTTTATTATATGGGTGCTAGAAGGCGATGGCTAAGGGTCTTCATGTCCTGGGAATGACGTTAAACTCTATCTGATGGTGAGGTTCCAGTTTTGGAGGTTTGGGGAATGTGGAGCACCCCATTCATCACCATTGCTCCCTGGTCCACACTGACCCGGAGTGGAAGTACCTGTTAGGGTCCCATCTAATTACAATCCCAGTACAACGATAAACAAGACTCGGCACGACTGTGTTGGAAAGGTGATTCATTGGGAATTGTGTAAGAAACTAAATGTTGATCATACAATGAAATGGTATATGCACAAACTAGAATCCGTTCTTGAGAATGAAACGCAAAAGATTCTCTGGGACATAGATATACAGATAGATCACCTTATTCTAGCTAGAATTCTAGACCTAGTATTGATTAACAAGAAAAATAGAACTTGTCAACTGGTAGATTTTACAGTCGAAGAAGATCACAAGATGAAGATGAAAGAAAACGAAAATATCGACAAATACCTGGACCTTACTAGAGAATTGAAAAAAAAACATGGAATATGAGGATCAAAGTGATACCAATTGTAGTTGGGTTAATTAGAAAACTTTGTTTATAAAGAAATTGTGTATCCATTAAGAATGAATTTATTTCAAAACTTTATCGGCATTAAATGACCCACTGATGTTGATATGCCGTAAAACAAAACACACAAAAGCAAACCAAACCTCCTGTATTTAATCAAGCAAAGCTAAAAAAAACCGCTAAAAAAAGCTAACTTGAAAAATTACTACTTGTCGAGAGTAATGTCTTAAACTGATCATATATCATGTCGATGGTCCCAGGAGAATTCGCCGAGGAAAAGGAAATTTGTTTTAAAGCAGATATCTTAGTAAGATTGTGAGAAATATGGGTTAGTTTCCCTTTAATCGGGACAGGAAGTAAAGGATCGGAGGTGTGGGGTTTGAGACCCTAAAAGGTTTGGTTTGTTTTGTTTTACGGCATATCAACCTCAGTGGGTCATTTAATGCCGATAAAGTTTTGAAATAAATCAATTCTTAAATGGATAATACAATTTTTTTTATAAATACATTTTTCTATTTAACCCATAGATGGTACCCTAACAGGTACTACCACTCCGGGTCAGAGTGGACCAGGGAGCAATGGTGATGAATGGTTGCTCCACATTCCCCAAACCTCCAAAACTGGAACCTCACCATCAGATAGAGTTTAACATCATTCCCAGGACATGTAGACCCGTAGCCACCGCCTTCTAGCACCCATATGATAAAAAGGGGTTGGGGCTTGCCATAAGAGCAATAGGGTTGGGAAAATCATATACGTGCTAGTTGAGACCCTAGAAATCTTCAGAACAGTTTAGCTACTCCGAGAAGCAGGACGTCCCAAGAACCAGCGCTGACTACTAGAACAAACACCTGAAACAGACCCAAACGAGCCTACAACAAAAAATACTCCACCCTTAAAGAACTAAAAAAGATAAGTATATTACTTGTTACTAAATATATTGTTTGTGACTCAGAGGACCGCAAAAGTTTAGCAACCACTTGTAACGTAATAAAATATCACCCCCTTTTACACAATATATTTATCTTGTCTTCTATCCTTTCCCATGACATAATTTATTTGTGTTCAGATCGAAGCTTATCTATACAATTGATAGATGAATGGAAACGACAAGACGTGATAGGAATCGATATTTAATTGACAGAGATGACGACATGATGAACGGTCAATTGAGCCTCAAACATACGGTTTTCGAAAGATCACTGAAATTAATCAATAGCTCTGTCGGTAGATCACCCACCTAGGAATCACTGTTTCCGGGTTCGATACCAGTCGCCGTCAACTCAGCATATTGTCGAAACTTGTGTAAACTGATCAGTATTCAACTTTTACAATTTGGATCAACTTCTGAGAATCCAGAATGTGGTTTTAAATAGCAGCTTGGACTGTTCTACTTTGTGGAATGGGCAAGTCTATTTCCAGCGTTTTGATTAGCTGGTGGATTTAGGGTGCATATTTGTATCCATATATACTGAACTGTTGGATTTTTGGGATATAGTTAGTTACTAAGCTTAGCTTAGATATGGCACAAGGCCAGAAGTATGGGGCACCCAATGAGAATCGAACTCACTAACAATGGTCTGCAAATCTACCTTGCTAACCATTACACCACGTGGGATATAGTTATTTACTAAGCTTTGCTTAGATATAGCACAAGGCCAGAAGTGTGGGGCGCCCAGTGAGAATCGAACTCACTAACAATGGTCTGCTAATCTAGCTTGCTAACATTATACCAAATGAGGTGCCCTTTAAAAACTAAGCTTTGCTTAGATATAGCACAAGGCCAGAAGTATGGGGCCAGTGAGAATCGAAACTCACTAAACAATGGTTTGCGAAGCGAGCTTGCTAACCATTACACCAAGTGAGGTGCCCCTTAAAAACTAAGCTTTGCTTAGATATAGCACAAGGCCAGAAGTATGGGGCACCCAGTGAGAATCGAACTCACTAACAATGGTCTGCAAATCTACCTTGCTAACCATTACACCACGTGGGATATAAGG
>CM042173.1:28883207-28915707 GCA_023376005.1 Doryteuthis pealeii | reverse complement strand
CAGCACTGATCGCCACCATATCTCTATACTACCTTACATAAGTATGAAAAGGGTCATCCCCTCAGAATTACAGGGGATTGACAATAATATTATGCCACCGCATAGATTATGTAACATTTGATCCACACAGGATTAAGCGGTCATACGATTTTTTTAAATCACAATAATCGAAGCTCGTTTATCATACTGGATTATGAGTTTATTTTTCACTAGATTTGGGAGACCCCCCTCCAATCCTTCAGCTAGTCACATCAAGCCTTTGCATCTATATGATTGTCCCTACTCGATTGCCCGTATTACATTTTTTTATTTCATGTGCTAGAAAACGGTGTCCTGGCTCCAATTTTGCAACTTTGTGGACTAAGGAGTGTCCCTTCATCGCCATTACTCCCAGGTCCACCGGAATGGTAGTACATATTAGAATCCCATCTATGCGTTAAATAGAAAAATGAGTTTTAAAAAATGTGTTAAAAAATTGAGTTTTAAAAAAATTGAATATCCATCAAAAATGAATAGATCAAAACGTTTTCGGTATAAAATAACTCAACAAGGGTTGACACGCCGTAAAAGCCAACCAACCAAACCAACCATCTATGGTTTCAATAAAAAAAAATGAGATTTAAAAATTATGTTTGAAAAAAAGGATTTTTTTTAATAAAACATAAAAAATTTAAAAACAAAACTTCGTATTATCTGCGTTATTCGGACTATTGTCCTCATCTTCATTGTGATATGTACAACGTTTCGGCCGATGTGCCCTCCGGCCTTCTTCGGGTATTTCTTGTCGGACTCGAGAACCTTCTCGACTCGGGAACTTTCTTGTCTTAATCTCGGAACTTTGAACCCAACCCTTTATTCAGTCAACGGGGTATCCTGTTCTCATTCCGCTAACCATAGCTGGGGTAGAGGCGTTAAGTGTGTTAATACTAATCATCAAGCCTCATCTCAAACATTCAGAGAAATAGATAAACTTCTTCGGCATAAATTAACCTAGCTAGGGTTGACATGCCGTAAAATCCAACCAAACAACAAAACACGATGGGAAGCGCATGTACGAGTATATGTTACATAATCTATGCGGTTGCATAAGATTATTGTCCATCCCCTGTATTTCTAATGGGATGGCCCTTTTCATATCACGGGCGGGACTTTCCATGGAATAGTACAGAAAGCACACGAAATACGTGAAGTCACGTGGGACCTGGTTGGGTCTTCAGTTTTCAGTTAGACGTCGGGCAGATAAGGTCTTTCTGCCTTAGCTGAAGCTCACTGCATACGCGCGCTATGTTAGTCAGATGTTTAGTTACAGGAAATGTTTAGTTAAGTAAATAAAAGCTTAAGAAAATAGCACGGTTTTGTGGTTGGTGAATGTCTTGGTAACAAGACTGATGAAGAAGAAGAAATGAGTTAAGTGCGACCGACCAGAGACGCTAGAAGAACTTAAGATGTCAAAGTCGCCCGAAGAAGAATAGAAGTAAGTAAAGAAGGGTATGCAACATATAGACAAGAACAAGTATTGGGCATTTAGCTAGGATCGAACTCACAATTTAGAAATAATGGATGTGCGAGACTAGTCTTTTAACTATTGCACCATGATGGAAAAAGCCAGAAGACGAGTTTATGTAACTGAATTTTTGTTTCTTTGTTTTTGTTTAAACGGCATATCAACCTCAGTGGGTCATTTAATGCCGATAAAGTTTTGAAATAAATCAATTCTTAATGGATAATACAATTTTTTTATAAATACATTTTTCTATTTAACCCATAGATGGGACCCTAACAGGTACTACCCCTCCGGGTCAGAGTGGACCAGGGAGCAATAGTGATGAAGGGGTGCTCCCCATTCCCCAAACCTCCAGAACTGGAACCTCACCATCAGATAGAGTTTAACGTCATTCCAGGACATGTAGACCCGCAACCACCGCCTTCTAGCACCCATATGATAAAAAGGGGTTGGGGCTTGCCATAAGGGCAATAGGGTTGGGAAAATCATATAGGTGCTAGGGCTTGACGTGACCAGCCGATTGATCGGAGAGACTGCCCGTCTAGTCCAAGATAGGGCCAAAGTGGAGTATTGCATGTCATGAACTGCTCATCCACCTGGGCTCTATCCTTAAGCATCACGGGTCGCCACCCACGACCAACAGGTGGCCCCGATTGGGGGAGTCTTACCCCTCTGCAGAGGTGCAGTCGGTGCATTCTAACGCCCCAGCCGACAGGGCGGGAATTTTTTGTTTCTTTGTTTGTTTGTTTAAACGGCAAGTAATGACAACGCCATTAAATTAGAGGCTTGCCAGATCCTCACTTAAATATTTTAGCGGGTGACCTCCGCTTTTAAGACTATGTGTCAATTTAAATTATCGAAATGACGAGCAGCAAACTAGTTTTCTCACAATACAGATTACCTCCATTTTTTGTTCGTCTATTCTTTTCTTTCCTTATTCTTTTATTCTCTTATTCGCTTGTTTTATTCTTGTTCTTTTATTCTTATTCTAATTATCTTATTCTTTCTCTCATTCTCGTATTCTGTGATACTTTTAATCTTATTCTCATTCGTTCAATAACCGGAGAAAAAAAAAGTCCTACAAAAAAATTCCATTCATTTCGCCTTTCCAATTTCTTTTTCACAGTTAGCAATTTTCTAATTTCTGTTGAAAGCCACGAACATAATTTGAAAAGCTGCTACCGAAATCCTGCCTGTCAAGACTTGTTAACTGTAATTGTTAAAACTGATACAAAAACCCCAAAAAGAAGAGAAAACATATTGTCTTATTCACTGGAAAGGCTCAGTCGAAATTCCCAAGGGAGATTTTAAAAATAACATTTTTTGAAAAGGCAATTTTAAACGGGTTTAAACTTTTAGCCTCGTTCGAAGATTTCAGATATTTCTTTTCCAGCTGTTGCCGCATTGTGACTTTGACCACCGTCTGGTTGGCTTGCAGTTGCAGCTTCTTAGAACATCGCGTTAAAGAATATATAATATATTACCTTATCTTATTCTTATATATACTAGCAAATATATGCACCCTCCGGGTGCAAGTATTTAAGTTTTAATGTAATAAAATATTGTATTAAATTAGAAAGGCTAATGAAACTAAATAAGAACACAGATAAAAGATTTGAAACAGAGGGAGTATAATAAAAGATTTGAAACAGAGGGAGTATAATAAAAAATGGAACAACTGAAACTTACTCTTCCATCACCCTCGTCTTTCATTGTTATTTTTCTAATTTAAGTATTAGTTAATAAGAGGAAGTAAAGAATAAAATGACAGTTATTTTTCTTGTTAATGGATTTTATTTAAGATTCATTGAAGAGATTTTTACTTATATTCATTAAAATAAAACCAAACAGTTAGAAATCAATAATACTAAGCACATATTTATTAAATTCGATTTTTTAATATTAATATGCAAATTAGCCTTCCCGTTCACACTGTAAACCACTATTTTGTTGTATATATAAATATAATTGCATGTTATTAGTATGTAGATAGTTAACAGTATTAATAATGTAAGAAATTTTATTGATAATTGAGGTTAAATAAAAATAAAATCATGGAGAATGTGATGTCAATAACTAAGAGAATTGTGACTTGAGTAGGAATATAGTTTCGGTTACAGACAGAAAAACACACAATCTCCATTATAATAAGAAGATATGTGTGTGAGAATGGAAAATGAATCCGACAATATGAGTAAAGAAAAGAAATGTAGATGGATAAAAATGAATTTTATCGATATCACTTACACATGTGTTTCGGTCTGTTTATCAAAATGTATACGGATTTACGTTATTATTATTATTAAAATAATCAGATGGAGTTGAAATGATGATGATAATAATGATAGGAAAAATGTATAAAATGTTCCGTACACAGAGAGTTTTGACGACCTTCATCAGAGTGATTTTTTAAAATTTTTGGAGTTGGAGACAAGAATAGAATTTTAAATTTCAAAAAAAAAGATATTTTTTAAATCGTTAGGAACGCAGAGGTCGTTAAAGAGACAGTTAAAAATTTTGAAAGTTTTGGTGGAAGGGTATAATTTGTATTGCAAAGATTGAAATGTTATTAATAATCTTAAAACTTGTTGATGTTTGAATGAAATGTGTTTTCATTGTTTGGGGGAAGAAAAAAGGAAAAAGAAAGAAATCGGTGAAAACCGAAAAGAGTTAACCCCTCAAAATGAGCGAATGGGTCAAGTATGGAATATGTGTTAAATAATGAATTGAAATTTTAAAAAATGAAATGTTAAATAAATACCAACAAACAAAACAAACTACATCTTTGACGAGAGAAGAAAAAAAATCTAGAACATATTTTTACGAGCATGTTAATTCCTCGGCCGGGGGTCCGTGGCTTCGGCCCTGGATCTTTGTTTAATAATAGCGTCGATCCCAGGGGGCCATCCCCCCAGGCAACACCTGCCCCCTCGATTTAAAGGGGCAGGGCTGGGTTTATTGCCCAGTGCCTGAGGCGCCCCCCTTGAGGGGGAATGCCAACGGGATCGACGCAATTTTTGCACCTGCCATTCCATGAGCTTCGGCTTGTGGGTGGTCCCACGTTAATAGGGACTTTGTGCCTGACCCGTACAAGTGGGGTACGCGGTAAAAAATGTTAATTCCTCCAAATGTCGCCAATTAGCCGTTAATATTAAGAACGCCGCTGCTATTTAGGTATGACCTAGAATATATTTGCCGCTCATTTTGTGATGTCTTCAGAATTCGCAACTGGACAATGTCATCTTAATTCCCTAGCTATCTAAGGAATTCATAGTTTTCTAAATAAAAGCCAACCCTTTCCAAGTTGTGAAAGATTTCAAATGGAGGCAGACATGATCCGTTTCCTCAGTAAGGATTTAACCACCAAACTCCACAATTTAATCTAAATGTATATTTATTTTGTATATAATTTTGTGTATAATTATATATTTATTTTGTGTATAATTTATTTTATTTAACTAGCAAATATACACACCTCCGGCTGCAAGTTTAAGTTTTAATATAATAAAATATCATATTAAATTAGAAAGGCTAATGAAACTGAATAAGAATGCAGATAAAAATTTTCGGAACAGAGGGGGTATGATTGAAAAATAGAACAACTTTGAAACTAACTCTTCCATCATTTTCCCTTACTCCGTCTTTCAGTGGTAAATTTTCCTAATTTAACTATTTAGTTAAAATAGGAAGTAAAGAATAATATTACAGTTATTTCTTCTTGTTAATGGATTTCTTTTAAGATTTATCCCCGAGATTTTTGCTCATATTCAATAAGATAAAACTAAACAATTAGAAATCAATAATACTAAGCATATATTTATCAAAATCTATTTTTTAATATCAATATGCAAATTAGCCTTTCATTCACATTGTAATCCGCTATTTTGTTGTATATATAAATATAATTGCATGTTATTCGTATGTAGATATAGTTAACAGTATTAATAATGTAAAACAATTTTATTAATTATTAAAAAGGTTAAAATAAAATCATGGAGAATGTGATGTCAATAACTAAGGGAATTGTGACTTGAGTAGTAAAATAGTTTCGGTTACAGACAGAAAAACACACAATCTCCATTATAATAAATGTATTTGAAATTTATTTAAATGTTAAATGTATTTTACATTTTAAATGTATATTTTATATATTTTAATAATTTTTTAAAAATTTCAAAAAAATATTTATATTTTAACAATTTTATATTTAAATTTTTTGTTTGTATATATTTTTTATATAATTCATTTATATCAATCTGATTTAAATATTTTTATTTAAATTTTGTGTATAATTTATTTTATTTAAATGTATTCTAAATTTATTTAAATTTTAAATGTATATTTCTATATTTTAATAATTATGTTAAATATCAAAAAATATCTTATATCTTAATAATTTTATATTTATATTTTTTGTCCATCTTTCTATCATAACAGAATGCAAGAATAGCTAGATCTTTAGTGGTTCCAGACCTCTAGAAGAACGGGTAGAACGAGAAGGATTAATGATTGATTGAATTTATCACCTAGAGGTTAGGGAATCGTATTCATTGAACGTTCATATTTATATTTTTGTGTAGTTGTTTCTTTTTTTTTATTTATTTATTGAATACAAATATCTTTCCATTACTCCCAGGTCCATTCTGTACCGGTTAGAGTCTTATCTATAGGTTAAATGATTTAAAAATGAGTTGATTTGAAAAATACTAACAAACATTTTATCCATTACTTTTCTTTTCTTTACTCATTTTTCCTCATATTGTCAGATTCAATTCCTTTTCCATTTTTACATATATATATATATATATATAATATATATATAATATATATAATATATATATATTAATGATTTGAAGAATTACAATGCATATAAAAATACAGAGTTTCAGAAAACTGTCTCCTGAAGATAAAGTTTATTTGAAATCGATAAGACAAAAATAACATCTTTTTGTTTTATTTTTATATGCATTGTAATAGCCTTCAAATCATTAATATATAATACATATTAACAATGCTTCAATCAGGTTAGCCTGGGGGGATATCCCCCTGTGATCAACGCTGTTAACAGTCCCAGGTCTAAAGCCACTGGACCCCTCGAGGGACAAGGTGAGTGATTTTAATGGCATGCATTGGTTGGTTGGTTGGTTGGATTTGTGCAGCATGTCAAACCTTGTTGGGTTTATTTTATGCCGAATATGTTTTGTTTTATTCGTTCTTGCTTAGNATCGATTTGTAATGTTTTTCTTCTTATTATTTATTATTATCTTACATTGGCACTCTTATTGGAGTTTGAATTAATCTTGTATATATTCTCTGGTGCGTATCTTCGTAAGAGTTATTTACCTTCAGTTCCACTTTCCGATTCTCTTGAATGTCTAAGTATTGTCTATTCTTTTCGTGGGGTACTTCATTCTCACTCTGGTTGTGTGTTTCAATTTAGTTATATACTTTGTTTCTTATGGCAAAATATGTATGCCCTCTTCTTACTTCTTTTTACTTCTTTCTTACTCTACTTTCTGACCGTCTTGAACTTAAAATCTTGTCTTGGTCTGGAAGTTTCTAAGGTCTGACTTCTGGGAATTCGAGTCTTGGTCTTCTTTGCGGATTTCTCTTTATCAGAAGCCTGTGTCATTGTTAGATGTTTAGAGTAAATAACACAAGACTCCGATTGCTTGATCTTACTTTATTTTTTTAAATCCC
This sequence comes from Doryteuthis pealeii, assembly GCA_023376005.1. Lineage (NCBI taxonomy): Eukaryota > Metazoa > Mollusca > Cephalopoda > Myopsida > Loliginidae > Doryteuthis > Doryteuthis pealeii. The sequence goes on along the minus strand of CM042173.1, from coordinate 28,908,503 downwards.
AAACCAGACAATCTGTCCTATGATTATTCTTGGCGTATAACGTAGATACCCTTCGAGCTCTCTACCGGTCTCAGGCTATCCCCGAAAGATAGGTTTAGGACTGAGTCAAGCTTGTCACTCAATCTTCAATTCGTCAGCTGCACTTAAAAACCGCCATTTGTTTTCTACACTTTGCACATAAATATTAGGTATCTAATATTATTGTACACCTTGTCTTGGCCAATTTATGAGGATTCAGTTCTCGCTTGAAGTAAACCAAATATAGACTAATGCTTGTTTTCCCACGCATTTGTGTGTTTTTATTGGTCATGGTTACACCCCAAGCATCCTGTTTATGTTCGGGGAGTCAAATCCATGCACTTCCTAACTTCAGGTAGTCACATTTTTGATTTATTCATTGACTAGTGTTTATACTGTCACTTTTATCCAACCGGGATCACCGCCGCGTCAAAAGCAATATATTACAATATGGTACTGTATAGAATTAGAAATCATAGCAGTAATCAGTTTTCTATCCACGGATTCTAAGTGTATGCCGTTCTATTATTAAATTTGAAGATATATATTATATAAAATCTCTATGTCTGTTGTAATGATTTGTCAAGGCTTATTACTCACGATATCCGTGTTTACAATGGCTATGGAGATATACTCATGTATTACTGTTTTATGTGTTGGCATCAAGATCCACACCTTCCTGTTCGGTAACACATGGTTGATCTATCACGACCAGATATTATCTTCCTCGTCAAATCGCCGGTCCGCTGTCAGCAATAATACAGAATGATGGTATTCTGGTTTGAAATTTCAAACTCAAGCAGTATCAGTTTCTATCCACTGATTAATTTAAATAATAAATGAAAATATTATTATATATTTTGCTGAGGTTTTAAGGGTTTAAAATAAGAAACAAAACGACGGTAACAAATGTAGAAAATGTATAAACGAAAGTAGACAATACAATTAGAGAGATGTGGAAATTACGTCCGGGACGAACAGATGGTGATGGCACTCGCATGGGCTTACTTTGCTAAGCCACAATTATCTCTGTATTATGTAACCTGTCGGCGCATCCATTAGTCTTAAGGGTGTTTATCCACCAATAAAATGCCTGTTCTGTTCAGATGCTTTGCAGTTACTTCACCCCATGCTCATTCACTCGTACGACGCCAATCTGTTTGTTTAATTTCCCCTATCATCAACACTGTTGTGGCATAATTCGATCGTTTTAATGCATTAATTCTTGAGATACTGTTCAGTCGTTATTTTTTGATAAAGAAAAGATGAAGCTTGTTCAGTTAATTATTTTTCCTTAACACTTTGAAAAAATCATTTTATGGCCTCTTATAAACAAACAGATTTGCATTTAGATTCTCACACGGCTAATTTGTCTCATGAAATATATGTATATGTTTACGTGTGTTTTCATGTATGGTTCCTTTGAGCGTCCAAGCGTTGTCATGTCCAGGTATTAGCTTCACGCTTTAGACATGGCCTCCCTCAATATAGTTTAAAACCATAAAGTTTTTTCTTTATTATATATTTTTTAAATAAAAATTTTACTACTATGATTAAAAATTTCTATGTTCTTATTTCTAGTTCATATCACCTATAATAATATAAATCTCTGTGTCTATTGTAAGTGAATTATGGAAAGACAATACCGGATTAGTACACAACTTGGAGTATTGTAAACCTTTTGGTCCTTATATTACGACTAATGCATTGAAACTAACTTAAGAAAGTTGTGAAGTTGCTGTCATACGCGAATAAATGCTTACACCTTTTAACTTTCTTCATGTTGCTACCCTGAACTACACCGTATGTTAGTAATATCATTTAATCGGTTTAGCACTAAACAGCTGCAATGAAATGACATTAACAGCATTAGAGGAAGCAGTTGTATCCCATTATAGTTTAATTTTCACCATCCTACGCACACCACTAGATTACCTCCCCTTATTTTTCCCTCTTCGAAACTAAATCATTAGTTGGAGGCGCAGTAATGTAATTGTAACCGAAGTAGAAGATGGACCCGGCGAGACGAGTTCAATCTTGCGCTACTGTTTGCATGCACAGAAAAATATAAGAAAAGTAGGGGAAATATTACAGAAGGGGAAGCAACCGAGCAATAAAGCTTATCTGTTTCAATAAACATAATGGAAAAGAATAAAAAGGATGAAATGAAGAAAAATGGGTGAGAGAGAAAGAGTTAAACAAGATATATTTATGATATTGAAACTAATTGCAATAGTCTTAAGTAAAACATATCCAAGATTGAATATTAAATTATCATTACTTTTATATCAACAGCCCTGCTTTGTCTTGGTGATTTAGGTCTTACACAATTCACTTTAGAGTTACCCGCCCCTATAATATGTGAATGCTTCATATTCTTAAAAGGAGGAATATAAATTGCCGATAATGCGGATTTATTTAATGATTAGGTTTGTTTTGTTTTACGCAATCAACCTCAGTTGGTCATTTAATGCCGCATAAAGTTTTTGAAAAAATCAATTCTTATGGATAAATACAAATTTTTTTATAAATACATTTTCTATTAACCATAGAATGGACCCTAAGCAGATACTACCACCCGGTCAAAGTGGACCAGGGGCAATGGTGATGGGGTGCTCCACATTCCCCAACCTCCAAAACGAACCTCACCATTCAGATAGAAGTTTAACGTTCATTCCCAACATGTAGACACCTGCAGCCACCGCCTTCTAGCACCATAATGATAAAAAGGTCGGCGCTTGCCATAAGGGCAAAGGGTTGGGGCTATCAATAGGTGCTAAGGCTATGACGTAGACAGCCGATTGATCGGAGGGGGCCTCCCGACCGCCCTCTAGCCAAGATAGGGCCAAGTGGAAGATATTGCATGTCATGGACGCTCATCCACTGGGTCTATCCTTAAGGCACGGGTCGCCACCCACGGCCAAACAGCTGCCCCATGGGGGAGTCCACCCTCTGCCAGAGGTGCAGTCGGTGCATTCTAACACCCCAACCGACCCAGGGTGGTATATTTACTGATAATAAAAAGAAATAAAAAAATAGGCAAGACAAATGTTGATATTGCAATCAAGCATCTTTGTCGCAAGCGGCCAGAAAAAAAAAAATATACGACATTCGGGATAGAGATTATACCCTGCCTTCCCGAAAAAAAAATACATCATCATACCAGGACACCGAGACCCTCAAAAGACCTCTTCTGTAGAGAGATCAGTCGTATAATTCTAAGATCCATTTTCACTCCGAAATCTTACACTAGGCTTTATTTGGAGGATGTCCGTATTAGGTACGCATGATGTGATTATGAAGAATAATTATTTCTTTCGTATTTCTGCCGCTCTAAACTAGGGCTCATTTTAAAAGGAGGTATTATATTCAAATCATCATGGAAAATGACGCTATATATTTTGCAGGTAGTCTTATTTTCGGTAAACAAGATAGATATTCCCACGCGATAGCCTAATATGCGCACCTGTCTCCCATCACTGAAGCTATTTTAAAAAAATCTTTTCACATTAAAACCAATTATTATGATTATAGTCCAGTTTAAAGAACAGTAAAGTAATCCAAAATCAGCCTTTTTTTAGACCATATTTTTCCGATGTAGGTATCATTTATAACAGGCAAAAACCTGTTGGTTTAAATATTTCTCATTCCTCGATGATACTACATGAGAAAAAATATGGTCTAATAAAGTTTGCTACTAATAGTGGCAAGAGATAATATCATTAGATTACGTATAAAAAGGATTACATTTCACAGAAATAGCCAAAACCTTGAGACACTAGGATTATGATACGGTCTACTTAGATTAGTGTTAGAGTTAGGCTACTTTAGGAGTTTCCGTAACCTAATACTATTTATACCTAAAATGTGATTCTAATGATATTAACTCTATGCGCTATTCTGCATTTGTACCAAAAGTTTAGCTCAGGGTTACGCGTAGTGTGCTTTTAAACTGGAGTATAAGATGTAAAATTGTTTAATGTAATTTCTTAAATATTCATAAATAATCTAAAAACAAAACTTTCTGTCTAAAAGATGAGAAGACAAAGCTAAAGTATTAGCGATCAGGTTCATATTCTAAAAGGATGAATATAAATTGCCGACAATGCGGATTTGTTAAAATGAACAATAAAAAATAAAAAAAAAAACAGCGCAGAGAAATTTTGATATTGAACCAAGATCTTTGTCGCAAGCGGCCAGAAAAAAAACAAACTCTATCGACATTCGGGATAAAGATGATACCCTGTCTTCCCGAAAATAACACAGGATTTGTATTAATTTTAACTCCGAAATCTAACACTAGGGATTTTTTCGGGGATGTCCAGTGTTAGGTTCGCATGATATGATTGTGAAGAATGCTTATTTCTTTCGTAAAAGTGATGAAGGGGTACTCCACATTCCCCAGAGCTCCAGAATCGGAACTTCACCATCAGATAGAGTTTAACGTCGTACCCAGGACACCGAGACCCTCAGCCCCGCCTTCTGTAGAGGTTCAGTCTGTATATTCTAAAGATCAACCGACGGGGCTGAATAATGCTAGAGTAAGATTCAAAGTTAATTAATGAACATGCAATTCCGACACGTGTGAGACAACACATTTAATATATATAACAGCACATGGAAATGATAAGATACATAATGTACAGGAAAATGAACATGTAAATACATATACAATATTTAGGTATAAACGAGATACCTAAATGTACATAAAATACAAATGTTACAGACATTGAACTAAAGGATAGTCCATGCTGTTAAAAGACTTACAGTAATGTAAGGGGCCAAAGCTCCACCGAGAAGGGGTAGACATAAGTCTAACCCATGTGCTCGTTGAAAAGGTCTAGCTAAAAGAGAAAGACAAGTTAAAATAAGGCGCTTAAATACCAGAGGTCCCCTAGTAGGAACAAACAACAACGCAGCGAGAAGATAAACTCTTCCAGGCAAAGGGAAGATAACCCCCTACACTTAGCAACAAAAGTTGTTCTTCAAAAGATGAGGAGACAAAGCTCAAGTATTAGTGGCGAGCTTTATATTATAAGAGGTTGAATGCTTCATATTCTAAAACGTGAATATTAAATTGCCGACAATGCGGATTGTTATAATGCATAATGAAAAAAAAACAACAAAATAAAAAAAAACAGCGCAAGAGAAATTTTGATATTGAACCAAGATCTTTGTCGCAAGCGGCCAGAAAAAGAAACTAGCTAGACCTTCAGGTAGAGATGATAGATACCGACAGAAGTATACATCCCCAAACTCTTTTATCCCAGGCAGAAGCTTTTGCCAAAATGTTCCTAATGAGCCGAGCCAGCCAAAAGATCGAACGTAAAGTTGGCAGGCTGATTGGCTTTTGCCAAGGGAAAAACATTGTGATGCCAGATCTCGAATTTCATATTGCACAAAGTACAGACGATAATGCAACGACGGTTCAACGAACTCACAGAAGAAGCGTATCGAAAACGTGACGTTCGTAGTCCCCTGAGAATCGTTGGTTTAAAAAGGAAAAAAAAAAGATATGCAATTGAATGGACTGGACTGGACTGGACACTAAATGAAGGATTGAGTCAAATTGAGCACTTGTCAGGTGCCCCGGAAATTGCCGGTGCCAACCATCTTGGCGTCTTTTTTTTCGGCTCATGACGAAATTGCTCCGAGGTTGATTCTTAGAGGACTTGTCTATGGGAATATATATATATATATCAACACACAGACGCACACATGCACGGGAGCACGCACAGGACACAGTCACTGACACAAGTGCGTGGACAAACAATCACGTGCGTGCGGGAAGACACACGCATACACACACAACACACACACACTCACACATATATAATATATATATATATATATATATATATATAGTTCCTAAGTTGAGAAACTACTCTTAAGAATGCGAGTCTTAAAAATCGAGTCTTAAGTATACAATTGAAGTTTATTATCAATCTATCTACACACAGACACACACACACACACACACATATATATTATATATATATATATATATATATATATATGTGTGTGGTGTGTTATATTGTAAATATTCAATTATATGGAAACTAATCTGCTACCATACTGGTTTCATACTCTTTAAATTTGCTCTTTAAAATTACTTGTATATATATTTATATATATATATATATATATATATATATATATAATATATATATATCTTATTATAATGGAGATTGTGGGTTTGTCAGTCTGTAACCGAAACTATATTACTATACAAGTCACAATTCCTTTAGTTATTTACATCATATTCTCCATGATTTTATTTTATTTAAACCTCAATTATTAATAAAATTGTTTTACATTACTTACACTGTTGACCATATCTACATACTAATAACATGCAATTGTATTTATATATACAACAAAATAGCGGTTCACAGTATGAATGGGAAGGTTAATTTGCATATTGATCTTTAAAAATTGATTTTGATAAATATATGCTTAGTATTATTGATTTCTAATTGTTTGGTTTTATCTTATTGAATATGAGCAAAAATCTCTTCAATAAATCTTAAATGAAATCCCTTAACAAGAAGAAAATAACTGTAATATTATTCTTACTTCCTATTTTAACTAAACAGTTTAATTAGGAAAATTTACCAATGAAAGACGGGAGTAATGGAAAATGATGGAAGAGTTAGTTTCAAAGTTGTTCTATTTTTCAATCATACCCCCTCTGTTCAAAATCTTTTTATCTACATTCTTATTCAGTTTCATTAGCCTTTCTAATTTAATATGATATTTTATTATAAAATTTAACTAAAATACTTGCACCCGGAGGGTGCATATATTTGCTAGTATATATAATCATTGAATCATGTCTCTGATTTGGTGTACAACCTTTATCAATCAATATAATAGCAATCAATATAATAGCTGGGGTAGGAGTTGTATTAATTATTTTTCTAACTGCCTCTACTCAGGATTGAACTCAGGATCCAGAGATAACTGTCACTTAGAATTGTCTTAACCTAACTACCTTATCCACTAGTTATGGTTATCGGAATGAGAACAGGATACCCCCGTTGTCTAAATAAAGGGTTAGGTTCAAAGTTCCGTGATGGCTCCCGATTACGACATGAAAGTTCCCGAGTCCGAGAAGGTTCCAGAGTCCGACAAGAAATACCTGAAGAAGGCCGGAGGGTATATCGGCCGAAACATTGTACAAATAACAATGAAGATGCGGACAATAGTCCGAATAACGCAGATAATACTAATCTTCAAGCCTCATCTCAAATATTCAGAGAAATAATAAATCCAATGTTCATAATTTTTTGCTCTTTATCTCAGTCGGTAGAGTGCTCGGCTAGGAATCACAAGGTTCTTGGTTCGATACCGGCCCCGCCAACTCAGCCTATGCGTAGCACAGGGATCTGTGCGGTAAAGTGAGGAGCTGATGGTAGGTGTGGCGCTCCACCTCAGATGCTAAAATAATCTCCTTCGTCTAGCGCTAGTGAAAAGGGGATAGACTCCCTCGCTCTCTGGCGGATACCTACATTAGGCTGCCCCGATGACTTTACTTACTCTACTAGTATATATATTTACTTTGTTGTTACTTGTTTTATTTTTGTAGTTTCATCCGGACATACATACACACCAACCGCCCTTTATATATGGACAAGGAGAAACGCCAATAGAGGGACCAAAGGACAAAGAAATTGAATGACAATGTACAAGTATAACACCAGAGAGATGATATAGACTATATGTGTCAGGAAAAGAGGGAAGAAGAGGTCTCTTGCATCAGCCATTTTTGCCTTTTTTCAGACTATTTGAATTGATTTGGTTTCTTGAAGATGGTTTGGTTTGTTTGTTTTACGGCATTCAACCTCAGTGGTCATTTAATGCCGATAAAGTTTTGAAATAAATTAATTCTTAATGGATAATACAATTTTTTTATAAATACATTTTCTATTTAACCATAGATGGGACCCTAACAGGTACTACCACTCCGGGTCAGAGTGACCAGGAGCAATGGTGATGAAGGGTGCTCCACATTCCCCAAACCTCCAAAACTGGAACCTCACCATCAGATAGAGTTTAACGTCATTCCCAGGACATGTAGACCCGCAGCCACCGCCTTCTAGCATCCATATGATAAAAAGGTAGGGGCTTGCCATAAGGGCAAATAGGTTGGGAAAATCATATAGGTGCTAGGGCTTGACGTGACCAGCCGATTGATCGGAGGGGGCCTCTCCGACCGACCGTCTAGCCCAAGATAAGGCCAAAGTGGAGTATTGCATGTCATGAACTGCTCATACACCTGGGCTCTATCTTTAAGCATCACGGGTCGCCACCCACGGCCAACAGGTGGCCCCGTTGGGGGAGTCTTACCCCTCTGCAGAGGTGCAGTCTGTGCATTCTAACGCCCCAGCTGACAGGGCGACCCGATGACTTTACTTACTCTACTAGTATATATATTTACTTTGTTGTTACTTGTTTTATTTTCGTAGTTTCATCCGGACATACATACACACCAACCGCCCTTTATATATGGACAAGAGAGAAACTCCAATAGAGAGACCAAAGGACAAAGTAATGGAATGACAATGCACAAGGCATAACACCAGAGAGATGATATAGACTATATGTGTCAGGAAAAGAGGGAAGAAGAGGTCTCTTGCATCAGCCATTTTTTGCTTTTTTTCAGACTATTTGAATTCTTAACACTCTCAGCCATGTGTCGAGACTAACATCTGGAGGTTGTGCGTTCAATCTCTGCCTCCAGTTCCAATAAGGGGTAAAAAAGGCAAAAAGTGTATGATGAAGTTTTTTTTTGCATTGATATGATCGAAACATTGATTTTAATGGTATGTCAACCAATCTAGGATTATAAATAAAAATTCTAGACAAAAAAGAATTATTCAATTAAACAGGCCAAATAAATACAAATGTTTAGGATACATTTGACATATTTATATTTGGTTATTTTTCTCCGTAGGTTGGAGGTATTGACGCACACTACGCATCATTTAAAAGTTTGGACCCTTCATTCATTCATATACGTGATGACAAAATGGATGACTGGAACCCACGTCAATAATGGAAGAGAATGACTTGTACCAGGATGATCTGCGCCGGTCATCAAAATAAGGAGATTATGGTTGCTGCCCAATGCCCCCTGAACACTGTAAAAACAATCAGGCATGAACTGGAGAATTCCAATGAAGACTACGAGCCTGTCGCTAGAAGAAAGCAACATAACAGACGATCTGATTGAGTTCGTACAGCAGAATTCCTCGAAAATCTACAGAAAAAGTGTTGGAGGACCCTCAGATGCCTACATGGAGTTGCTATATATATGGCTGCAGGATTCGGCCCCCAGCCACACTTCTGGGAAAAGTCAATAATTGTTGCCCCGAATTTTTACGGCTACAACTGTCGCAATGTTTGGCCTCCAAACTCCCCAGATCTTAACCCCATGGATTATTATGTATGTGGCGCTCTTGAGAAAGACACCAATCGCCGTGCCAGTACTACAACGCCCAGTTAATTGACAGAATTAAGGTAGTTTTTGAGAACCTTCCCAGGGAAACTGTAACATCAGCTTGCTCCAGGTTCCAGAGCAGGATTGGGCTTGTGAACGGCGCTAATGATGGTTATTTTGAATGAAACTTGTTGACAATAAGTCCGTGCCTGTTGAATTTCTTTACAATCCATTAAATGTTGTAGTTACCCAGCACTTTTTTTTCCTTATGAAACTGTCAAATTTCTTCCGAATATCCGGTATATAAAATGTTTAAGTGCCTCGCAAAACTCACGAAGGAGTTTGTTTTTTTTTAATATAAAAAAAAAATAAATATAAAAACAACAAAAAATATAAAACATACAATTTTCAAGTGGAACTGAAGGTAATCAATTATCTCAGATGCTGAGAAGAAAATCAAAATCGATTTGGTGTAAATTAGATTTTTATTTTATTTTAAAAAGGTCTTCGTGACAGTTAATCGTCCCTCTAGTTATGAAGTCAGTATCGCAATTTACGGCAAAAAAGAAAAGACGAAATGAAAAGAAAAAGCAGCAAAATAAAAAATAAGATCGTGGGATTGGAGACAAAGCTGATATAATTTGATAGCACGAGTCATACCTATGTTGATCGCTTAATAAATGTTGTACACCAAATCGGAGACACGATTTAATGATTATATATATATATATATGTGTGTGAAATAAAATTGGAACTTAATCCGACAGTGTAAATATGATATATTGAAAAAACAAAGGATGTTTACAAATGCATGGGCTCATCAGGAGAGAATGATGTGAGGACCCACATCATCAGTGAGGAGGGCCGGTGTTGCTTTTTAAACCGTAGAGAGAAAGGCCCATAAACGGTTTGCACATTCTCTCCTGATGAGCCCATGCATTTGTAAACATCCTTTGTTTTTTCAATATATCATATTTACACTGTCGGATTAAGTTCCAATTTTATTTATGCCACACAGGTCAGACTTCGACGTAGGAAATGTTTCCATGGCATCCGTCATGTGTCACTTCAGAATGGAGGGCTCGAGTCACCTTAGCTCAAGCTTCTTACAGCTATCATCGGCCTGTTTTTCCATGAGGATGTGTATCCAGTCCACCCCTTCTCCTCAATTGTTCCTTGTAGATAAAACTGATTTCCGCAAGAGCATCGATGTCTGCCCCTTATCGAGATACTTCCTTGTCACGATGCCGGTATGTAGTTTGGGGTCTCCCAATCTCTCAGATCGGGAGGTGTCCAGACATTCCAGGTGGCTATTCTTGGCCTTGTCTTGTGTTGTAGTATTTTCTTATTTTCGCCCAGCTAACGTGGACAACCATGGATTATATTATATATATATATATATATATATAATATATATATATATATATATATATATATGTTGTAGTTTAGGGGTCTCCGTATGCTTCTCTCGGTATATATTCCTATTTATGTCTTTTTATGTTGAAGTTGGGCGTTATTATGAAGCATTAACAAATTTTAAAAATTAAAAAAATAAATGAAGGAACTCGATGTTGTGGAGTACAGGATTCACTTATTTTTTATTATTTATTCTCAGAAATTTTCGGGATCGTTAGATTCCCTTCCTCTGATGAATGTCCCTCCTGTTGAACGGATCCTATATCTTTGTTAATATTGAAAACGGCCGCGCCTGTAAAATATTTGTAATAACGGAGTATTCCGATATCAGCGTTTAGTCGCCTCACGCGAGTTCGTAGTTTTAAAATCCATTTGATTTCAGCTTGTATTCGAGTGTTTTTGGAAATGCATGGTCTATTAAAATATATTTGAGGTGTGTAAGGTTGTGTGGTGGGGTGTTAAAGTGAAGTGCTATCGTGCTATAGGGTGATTTGAGTTATATATATATATATATATATATATATATAATATATATATATATATATATACGTTTTAAAAGCGAATGGTTTAAAATATTCCGACTGCAGTTTCACGCAGTAGTGAATCTTCAGGGAATTTTATTGCTTATTCCAGCCATCTACTTTTATTTGTATCCGGGTTGTACCCATTCTTAAATACGTAGGTATGCCACGCTAACCCTAACACTAGACCCCCATAGTTAAGATTAACAGTTTTATTACAAAATTTGTGGGTTTTTTTTTTTCTGGGTCTCCGGTATACAGGGTGACCCAGAAAAAACAGAACCCGAATTATTTATTAATTTTCCCATTAAACTAACCCTAAACCCCAACCCTAACCCTAATCCTAATCCTAACCCTAACCCTAACTCTAACCATAAACCCTAACCCTAGACCCCCATAGTTAAAATTAACAGTTTTATTACAAAATTTGTGGGTTCTGTTTTTTCTGGGTCACCTTAATTTTGACACCTTTGTGCAAGTTCAGCCCTTATTTGTTCTGTGTTTGTAGTATCCGTTTAGCATCGCATGGTGCTACTTAATAAATGTACTAAGCACACATTTTTTGGTGTCTCTTTCCACCTCGCGATACAATTCCATTAAAAGATGCGAATAGAAAAACGATGTAATTGGATGTTACTACTCGTGTACAAACAGTTGTTTTTTTCCACCGTCTAAAATGGTCTACGTACTGTTGTATCGATTACATAATCGATCGAACATTGTTTGTCTACGTTTGATATCATCGTATCGATTCTGCAATGAACCGATCTGAGCCATCTTTAAAAAATCACTCAACCAAATTTACGTGTAACGAAAATGTCAATCAATCAATTTCGATCATCTAAAATCGAAGAGAGTTATTGAATATTCGTTACACGTAAATTTAGGTTGAGGTGATTTTTAAAGATGCTCAGATCGGTTCATGCAGAATCGATACGATGATATCAAACGTAGACAAAAACAATGTTCGATCTGATTATGTAATCATACAACAGTACGTAACCATTTTGAGACGGTTGGAAAAACAAACTGTTGTACACGAGTAGTAACACTTCCATTACATCGTTTTCTATTCGCATCTTTTAAGGATTTATCGCGAAGTGAAGACACCAAAAAATGTGTGCTTAGTACATATAAGTAGCACCATGCGATGCTAAACGATACCTACAAACACAGAACAAATAAGGGCTTGAACTTGCACAAAGGTGTCAAAATTAAGGTGACCCAGAAAAAAACAGAACCCACAAATTTTGTAATAAAACTGTAATTTTAACTATGGGGTTCTAGGTTAGGTTTATAGGTTAGAGTAGGTTAGGGTTAGATTTAGTTAGTAGGTTAGGAGTTAGGGTTAGTTAATGGGAAAATAATAAATAATTCGTTCTGTTTTTTCATGGTCACCTGGATACCGGAGACCAGAAAAAACAAAACCCACAAATTTTGTAATAAAACTGTTAATCTTAACTATGGGTCTAGTGTTAGGGTTAGCGTGGCATACCTACGATTAAGAATGGTACAACCCGGATACAAATAAAAGTAGATGGCTGGAATAAGCAATTAAATTCCCTGAAGATTCACTACTGCGTGAAACTCAGTCGGAATATTTTAAACCATTCGCTTTAAAACGTATTATATATATAATATATATATATAATATATATATATATATATATAACTCAAATCACCCTATAGCACGATAGCACTTCACTTTAACACCCCACCACACAACCTTACACACCTCAAATATATTTTAATAGACCATGCATTCCAAAAAAATCGAATACAAGCTGAAATCAAATGGATTTTAAAACTACGAACTTCGCGTGAGGCGACTAAACGCTGATATCGGAATACTCCGTTTTACAAATATTTACAGGCGCGGCCGTTTTCAATATTACAAAAGATAGGAATCCGTTCAACAGGAGACATTCATCAGAGGAAGGGAATCTAACGATCCCGAAAATTTCTGAGAATAAATAATAAAAAATAAGTGAAATCCTGTACTCCACAACATCGAGTTCCTTCATTTATTTTAATTTTTAAAATTTTTAATGCTTCATAAAACGCCCAACTTCAACATTAAAAAAGACATAAATAGGAATATATACGAGAGAAAGCATACGGAGACCCCTAAACTACAACATATATATATATATTATAATATAATATATATATAATATATATATATATATATATAATCCTGGTTGTCCACGTAGCTGGGCGAAATAAGAAAATATACAACACAAGACAAGGCCAAGATAGCCACCTGGAATTCTGGACACCTCCCGATCTTGAGAGATTGGGAGACCAAACCATACCGGCATCGTGACAAGAAGTATCTCGATAAGGGGCAGACATCGATGCTCTTGCGGAAATCAGTTTTATCTACAAGGAACAATTGAGGAGAAGGGTGGACTGGATTACACATCCTCATGGAAAAACAGGCCGATGATAGCTGTAAGAAGCTTGAGCTAAGTGACTCGAGCCCTCCATTCTGAAGTGACACATGACGGATGCCATGGAAACATTTCCTACGTCGAAGTCTGACCTGTGTGGCATAAATAAAATTGGAACTTAATCCGACAGTGTAAATATGATATATTGAAAAAACAAAGGATGTTTACAAATGCATGCTCATCAGGAAGAATGTGCAAACCGTTTATGGGCCTTTCTCTCTACGGTTTAAAAAGCAACACCGGCCCTCCTCACTGATGATGTGGTCCTCACATCATTCTCTCCTGATGAGCCCATGCATTTGTAAACATCCTTTGTTTTTCATATATCATATTTACACTGTCGGATTAAGTTCCAATTTTATTTCACACACATATATTTATATATAAATCATTAAATCGTGTCTCCGATTTGGTGTACAACATTTATTAAGCGATCAACATAGGTATGACTCGTGCTATCAAATTATATCAGCTTTGTCTCCAATCCCACGATCTTATTTTTTATTTTGCTGCTTTTTTCTTTTCATTTCGTCTTTTCTTTTTTGCCGTAAATTGCGGATGACTTATAACTAGAGGGACGATTAACTGTCACGAAGACCTTTTTAAAATAAAATAAAAATCTAATTTACACCAAATCGATTTGATTTTCTTCTCAGCATCTGAGAATTATACCTTCAGTTCCACTTGAAAATTGTATGTTTTATATTTTTTGTTGTTTTATATTTGTTTTTTTTTTTATATTAAAAAAAAACAAACTCCTTCGTGAGTTTTGCGAGGCACTTAAACATTTTATATACCGGATATTCGGAAGAAATTTGACAGTTTCATAAGGAAAAAAAAGTGCTGGGTAACTACAACATTTAATGGATTGTAAAGAAATTCAACAGGCACGACTTATTGTCAACAAGTTTCATTCAAAACCATCATTAGCGCCGTTCACAAGCCCAATCCTGCTCTGGAACCTGGAGCAAGCTGATGTTACAGTTTCCCTGGAAGTTCTCAAAAACTACCTTAATTCTGTCAATTAACTGGGCGTTTGTAGTACTGGCACGGCGAATTGGTGTCTTTTCTCAAGAGCGCCACATACATAAATAATCCATGGGGTTAAGATCTGGGGAGTTTGAGGCCAAACATTGCGACAGTTGTAGCCGTAAAAATTCGGGGCAACAATTATGGACTTTTCCCAGAAGTGTGGCTGGGGGCCGAATCCTGCAGCCATATATATAGCAACTCCATGTAGGCATCCCAACACTTTTTCTGTAGATATTTCGAGGAATTCTGCTGTACGAACTCAATCAGATTCGTCTGTTATGTTGTTCTTCTAGCGACAGGCTCGTAGTCTTCATTGAATTCTCCAGTTCATGCCTGATTGTTTTTACAGTGTTCAGGGGCATTGGGCAGCAACCATAATCTCCTTATTTGATGACCGGCGCAGATCATCCTGGTACAAGTCATTCTCTTCCATTATTGACGTGGTTCCAGTCATCCATTTTGTCATCACGTATATGAAGAATGAAGGGTCCAAACTTTTAAATGATGCGTAGTGGCGTCAATACCTCCAACCTAGAAAAAATAACCAAATATAAATATGTCAAATGTATCCTAAACATTTGTATTATTGGCCTGTTTAATTGAATAATTCTTTTTTGTCTAGAATTTTATTTATAATCCTAGATTTGGTTGACATACCATTAAAATCAATGTTTCGATCATATCAATGCAAAAAAAAACTTCATCATACACTTTTTGCCTTTTTTACCCCTTATTGGAACTGGAGGCAGAGATTGAACGCACAACCTCCAGATGTTAGTCTCGACACATGGCTGAGAGTGTTAGAATTCAAATAGCTGAAAAAAAGCAAAAAATGGCTGATGCAAGAGACCTCTTCTTCCCTCTTTTCCTGACACATATAGTCTATATCATCTCTCTGGTTTATGCCTTGTGCATTGTCATTCCATTACTTTGTCCTTTTGTCTCTCTATGGAGTTTCTCTCTTGTCCATATATAAAGGGCGGTTGGTGTGTATGTATGTCCGATGAAACTACGAAAATAAAACAAGTAACAACAAAGTAATATATATACTAGTAGAGAAGTAAAGTCATCGGGTCGCCCTGTCAGCTGGGGCGTTAGAATGCACAGACTGCACCTCTGCAGAGGGGTAAGACTCCCCCAAACGGGCCACCTGTTGGCCGTGGGTGGCGACCCGTGATGCTTAAAGATAGAGCCCAGGTGTATGAGCAGTTCATGACATGCAATACTCCACTTTGCCTTATCTTGGGCTAGACGGTCGGTTCGGAGAGCCCCCTCCGATCAATCGGCTGGTCACGTCAAGCCCTAGCACCTATATGATTTTCCCAACCCTATTTGCCCTTATGGCAAGCCCCTACCCTTTATCATATGATGCTAGAAGCGGTGGCTGCGGGTCTACATGTCCTGGGAATGACGTTAAACTCTATCTGATGGTGAGTTCCAGTTTTTGAGGTTTGGGAATGTGGAGCACCCCTTCATCCACCATTGCTCCCTGGTCCACTCTGACCCGAGTGGTAGTACTTTAGGGTCCCATCTAGGGGTTAAATAGAAAAATGTATTTATAAAAAAATTGTATTATCCATTAAGAATTAATTTATTTCAAAACTTTATCGGCATTAAATGACCCACTGAGGTTGATATGCCGTAAAACAAAACAAACCAAACCATCTTCAAGAAACCAAATCAATTCAAATAGTCTGAAAAAAAGGCAAAAAATGGCTGATGCAAGAGACCTCTTCTTCCCTCTTTTCCTGACACATATAGTCTATATCATCTCTCTGGTGTTATACCTTGTACATTGTCATTCAATTTCTTTGTCCTTTGGTCCCTCTATTGGCGTTTCTCCCTTGTCCATATATAAAGGGCGGTTGGTGTGTATGTATGTCCGGATGAAACTACAAAAATAAAACAAGTAACAACAAAGTAAATATATATACTAGTAGAGTAAGTAAAGTCATCGGGGCAGCCTAATGTAGGTATCCGCCAGAGAGCGAGGGAGTCATCCCCTTTTCACTAGCGCTAGACGAAGGAGATTATTTAGCATCTGAGGTGGAGCGCCACACCTACCATCAGCTCCTCACTTTACCGCACAGATCCCTGTGCTACGCATAGGCTGAGTTGGCGGGCGCGTATCGAACCAAGAACCTTGTGATTCCTAGCCGAGCACTCTACCGACTGAGTAAAGAGCAAAAATTATGAACATTGGATTTATTATTTCTCTGAATATTTGAGATGAGGCTTGAAGATTAGTATTATCTGCGTTATCGGACTATTGTCCGCATCTTCATTGTTATTTGTACAACGTTTCGGCGATATACCTCCGGCCTTCTTCAGTATTTCTTGTCGGACTCTGGAACCTTCTCCGACTCGGAACTTTCAGTCGTAATCGGGAGCCATCACGGAACTTTGAACCTAACCCTTTATTTAGACAACGGGGTATCCTGTTCTCATTCCGTAACCATAACTAGTGGATAAGGTAGTTAGGTTAAGACAATTCTAAGTGACAGTTATCTCTGGATCCTGAGTTCAATCCTGAGTAGAGGCAGTTAGAAAAATTTAATACAACTCCTACCCCAGCTATTATATTGATTGCTATTATATTGATTGATAAAGGTTGTACACCAAATCAGAGACATGATTCAATGATTATATATACTAGCAAATATATGCACCCTCCGGGTGCAAGTATTTTAGTTAAATTTTATAATAAAATATCATATTAAATTAGAAAGGCTAATGAAACTGAATAAGAATGTAGATAAAAAGATTTTGAACAGAGGGGGTATGATTGAAAAATAGAACAACTTTGAAACGAACTCTTCCATCATTTTGTTACTCCCGTCTTTCATTGGTAAATTTTCCTAATTAAACTGTTTAGTTAAAATAGGAAGTAAAGAATAATATTACAGTTATTCTTCTTGTTAAGGATTTCTTTAAGATTTATTGAAGAGATTTTTGCTCATATTCAATAAGATAAAACCAAACAATTAGAAATCAATAATACTAAGCATATATTTATCAAAAATCAATTTTTAAAGATCAATATGCAAATTAACCTTCCCATTCATACTGTAAACCCTATTTTGTTGTATATATAAATACAATTGCATGTTATTAGTATGTAGATATGGCAACAGTAAGTAATGTAAAACAATTTTATTAATAATTGAGGTTTAAATAAAAATAAAATCATGGAGAATATGATGTAAATAACTAAAGAATTGTGACTTGATAGTAATATAGTTTCGGTTACAGACTGACAAACCCACAATCTCCATTTATATATATATATATATATATATATATATATATATAATATATATATATATATATACAAGTAATTTTAAAGAGCAAATTTAAAGAGTATGAAACCAGTATGGTAGCAGATTAGTTTCCATATAATTGAATATTTACAATATACACACACACACACACATATATATATATATTATATATATATATATATGTGTGTGTGTGTGTGTGTGTCTGTGTGTAGATAGATTGATAAATAAACTTCAATTGTATACTTAAGACTCGGATTTTTAAGACTCGCATTCTTAAGAGTAGTTTCTCAACTAGGAACTATATATATATATATATATATATATATATATGTTGAGTGTGTGTGTGTGTGTGTGTGTATGCGTGTGTCTTCCCGCACGCACGTGATTGTTTGTCCACGCACTTGTGTCAGTGACTGTGTCCTGTGCGTGCTCCCGTGCATGTGTGCGTCTGTGTGTTGATATATATATATATAATTCCCATAGACAAGTCCTCTAAGAATCAACCTCGGAGCAATTTCGTCATGAGCCGAAAAAAAAGACGCCAAGATGGTTGGCACCGGGACAATTTCCGGGGCACCTGACAAGTGCTCAATTTGACTCAATCCTTTCATTTAGTGTCCAGTCCAGTCCAGTCCATTCAATTGCATATCTTTTTTTTTTCTTTTTTAAAACCAACGATTCTCAGGGGACTACGAACGTCACGTTTCGATACGCTTCTTTCTGTGAGTTCGTTGAACCGTCGTTGCATTATCGTCTGTACTTTGTGCAAATATGAAATTCGAGATCTGGCATCACAATGTTTTTCCCTTGGCAAAAGCCAATCAGCCCTGCCAACTTTACGTTCGATCTTTTGGCTGGCTCGGCTCATTAGGAACATTTTGGCCAAAGCTTCTGCCCTGGGATAAAAGAGTTTGGGGATGTATACTTCTGTCGGTATCTATCATCTCTACCCTGAAGGTCTAGCTAGTTTCTTTTCTGGCCGCTTGCGACAAAGATCTTGGTTCAATATCAAAATTTCTCTTGCGCTGTTTTTTTTTTTGTTGTTTTTTTTTCATTATGCATTATAACAAATCCGCATTGTCGGCAATTTATATTCACCGTTTTAGAATATGAAGCATTCAACCTCTTATAATATAAAGCTCGCCACTAATACTTGAGCTTTGTCTCCTCATCTTTTGAAGAAACAACTTTTGTTGCTAGTGTAGGGGGTTATCTTCCCTTTGCCTGGAAGAGTTATCTTCTCGCTGCGTTGTTGTTTGTTCCTACTAGGGGACCTCTGGTATTTAAGAGCCTTATTTTAACTTGTCTTTCTCTTTTAGCTAGACCTTTTCAACGAGCACATGGGTTAGACTTATGTCTACCCCCTTCTCGGTGGAGCTTTGGCCCCCTTACATTACTGTAAGTCTTTTAACAGCATGGACTATCCTTTAGTTCAATGTCTGTAACATTTGTATTTTATGTACATTTAGGTATCTCGTTTATACCTAAATATTGTATATGTATTTACATGTTCAATTTTCCTGTACATTATGTATCTTATCATTTCCATGTGCTGTTATATATATTAAATGTGTTGTCTCACAACGTGTCGGAATTGCATGTTCATTAATTAACTTTGAATCTTACTCTAGCATTATTCAGCCCCGTCGGTTGATCTTTAGAATATACAGACTGAACCTCTACAGAAGGCGGGGGCTGAGGGTCTCGGTGTCCTGGGTACGACGTTAAACTCTATCTGATGGTGAAGTTCCGATTCTGGAGCTCTGGGGAATGTGGAGTACCCCTTCATCACTTTTACGAAAGAAATAAGCATTCTTCACAATCATATCATGCGAACCTAACACTGGACATCCCCCGAAAAAAATCCCTAGTGTTAGATTTCGGAGTTAAAATTAATACAAATCCTGTGTTATTTTCGGGAAGACAGGGTATCATCTTTATCCCGAATGTCGATAGAGTTTTTTTTTTCTGGCCGCTTGCGACAAAGATCTTGGTTCAATATCAAAATTTCTCATGCGCTGTTTTTTTTTTTATTTTTATTGTTCATTTTAACAAATCCGCATTGTCGGCAATTTATATTCATCCTTTTAGAATATGAACCTGATCGCTAATACTTTAGCTTTGTCTTCTCATCTTTTTAGACAGAAAGTTTGTTTTTAGATTATTTATGAATATTTAAGAAATTACATTAAAACAATTTTACATCTTATACTCCAGTTTAAAAGCACACTACGCGTAACCCTGAGCTAAACTTTTGGTACAAATGCAGAATAGCGCATAAGAGTTAATATCATTAGAATCACATTTTAGGTATAAATAGTATTAGGTTACGGAAACTCCTAAAGTAGCCTAACTCTAACACTAATCCTAAAAGTAGACCGTATCATAATCCTAGTGTCTCAAAGGTTTTGGCTATTTCTGTGAAATGTAATCCTTTTTATACGTAATCTAATGATATTATCTCTTGCACACTATTAGTAGCAAACTTTATTAGACCATATTTTTCTCATGTAGGTATCATCGAGGAATGAGAAAATATTTAAACACAACAGGTTTTTGCCTGTATACCAATGATACCTACATCGGAAAAATATGGTCTAAAAAAGGCTGATTTTGGATTACTCTTACTGTTATTTAAACCTGGACTATAAATCATAATAATTGGTTTTAATGTGAAAAGATTTTTTTAAAATAGCTTCAGTGATGGGAGACAGGTGCGCATATTAGGCTATCGCGTGGGTGAATATCTATCTTGTTTACCCGAAAATAAGACCTATCTGCAAAATATATAGCGTCATTTTCCATGATGATTTGAATATAATACCTCCTTTTAAAATGAGCCCTAGTTTAGAGCGGCAGAAATACGAAAGAAATAATTATTCTTCATAATCACATCATGCGTACCTAATACTGGACATCCTCCAAATAAAGCCCTAGTGTAAGATTTCGGAGTGAAAATGGATCTTTAGAATATACCGACTGAACCTCTACAGAAGGAGGTGGCTGAGGGTCTCGGTGTCCTGGGTATGATGATGTTATTTTCGGGAAGGCAGGGTATAATCTCTATCCCGAATGTCGATATATTTTTTTTTTTCTGGCCGCTTGCGACAAAGATCTTGATTCAATATCAACATTTGTCTTGCACTATTTTTATTTCATTTTTATTATTCATTATAATAACCACCCTGTCGGCTGGGGTGTTAGAATGCACCGACTGCACCTCTGCAGAGGGGTGAGACTCCCCCAATGGGGCCAGCTGTTGGCCGTGGGTGGCGACCCGTGATGCTTAAGGATAGAACCCAGGTGGATGAGCAGTCCATGACATGCAATACTCCACCTTGGCCCTATCTTGGGCTAGACGGGCGGTCGGAGAGGCCCCCTCCGATCAATCGGCTGGTCACGTCAAGCCTTAGCACCTATATGATTGCCCCAACCCTATTGCCCTTATGGCAAGCCCCGACCCCTTTTTATCATATGGGTGCTAGAAGGCGGTGGCTGCAGGTCTACATGTCCTGGGAATGACGTTAAACTCTATCTGATGGTGAGGTTCCAGTTTTGGAGGTTTGGGGAATGTGGAGCACCCCTTCATCACCATTGCTCCCTGGTCCACTTTGACCCGGAGTGGTAGTACCTGTTAGGGTCCCATCTATGGGTTAAATAGAAAAATGTATTTATAAAAAAATTGTATTATCCATTAAGAATTGATTTATTTCAAAACTTTATCGGCATTAAATGACCAACTGAGGTTGATATGCCGTAAAACAAAACAAACCTAATCATTAAAATAAATCCGCATTATCGGCAATTTATATTCCTCCTTTTAGAATATGAAGCATTCAACATATTATAAGGGGCGGGTAACTCTAGTGAATTGTGTAAGACCTGAAAATTCACCAAGACAAGCAGGGCCTGTTGATATACCACAGTATGATAATTTAACTATTACAATCTTGGATATGTTTACTTAAGAACTATTGCAATTAGTTCAATATTCATAATATTCTTGGTTTAACTCTTTCTCTCTCACCCATTTTTCTTTCTTTCCTTTTTATTTTTCATTATGTTTGATTGAAACAGATAAGCTTTATTGCTCCGGTTGCTTTCCCCCTCTCTGTATATTTCCCCTACTTTTCTTATATTTTTCTGTGATGCAAACAGTAGCGTCAAGATTTGAACTCGTCTCGCCGTGTCCAATTTCTACTTCGGTTACAATTACATTACTCGCCTCCAACTAATGATTTAATTTCGAAAGAGGGAAAAATAAGGGGGAGGTAACTCTAGTGGTGTGCGTAGGATGTGAAAATTAACTAATATGGGATACCAACTGCTTCCTCTAAATACTGTTAATGTCTATTTCATTGCAGCTGTTAGTGCTAAACCGATTAAATTGATATTACTAACATCAGGTGTAGTTCAAGTGGTAGCAACATGAACTGAAAGTTAAAAGGTGTAAGCATTTATCGCAGCTATGAGCAGCTAACTTCACAACTTTCTTTAAGTTAGTTTCAATGCAATTAGTCGGTAATATAAGGAACCAAAGGTTTACAAATATCCCAAGTTGTGTACTAATCCGGTAATGTCTTTCCAATAATTCACTTACAAATAGACACAGAGATTTAATATTATTATAGGTGATAGAAATAGAAATAAGAAATAAGAAATTTATTAATCAATAGTAGTACAAATTATTTAAAAAAATATATAAGTAAAAGAAAAACTTTATTGGTTTAAACTACTATTGAAGGGAGGCCATGCCTAATAGCGTGAAGCTAATCCCATGGACATGACCACCCTTGGACGCTCACAGGAAACGATACATGAAACACACAACGTAAACATATACATATATATCATGAGACAAATTAGCCGTGTGAGAATCTAAATGCAAATCTGTTGTTTATAAGAGGCAATAAAATGATTTTTTCAAAAGTGTTTTAAGGACAAAATAATTAACTGAAACAAGCTTCATCTTTTCTTTATCAAAAAATAACGACTGAACAGTATTCCAAGAATTAATTGCATTAAAACGAATCGAATTATGCCCAAAACTAACAGTGTTGATGATAGGGAAATTAAACAAACCAGATTGGTCAGTACGAGTGATATGAGCATGGGTGAAGTCAACTGCAAAAGCATTCTGAACAGAAACAGGCATTTTATTGTGGAATATATACACCCTATAAGACTAATGGAATGCGCCGACAGGTTACTATAAATAACAGAGATAATTGTGGCTTAGCAGTAAGCCAATGCGAGTGCCAATAACTCTGTTCGTCGGACGTAATTTCCACATCTCTCTATTGTATTTGTCTACTTTCTGTTAATACATTTTTCTACATTTGTTACCCGTCGTTTTGTTCTTATTTTACCCCTTAAAACCTCACAACAAATATCATAATATATTTTCATTTATTGATTTAAATTAATCAGTGGATAGAAAACTGATACTGCTATGAGTTGTAAATTCTAAACAGAATACCATCATTCTGTAATATATTGCCTTGACCAGCGGTGACCCCGGCGGATTTAAGCTGACAGATATATCTGGTCGTGGATAAGATCAACAATGTTGTTTCCGGAAACAGGAAGTGTGTGGATTTGATGCCCAACACATAAAACAGTAAATACATGAGTATAATCCATAGCCAATTGTAAACACAGGATATACGTGAGTATAAGCCTTGACAAATCACTTACACACAGACATAGAGATTTAATATAATATATTTTCATTTATTGATGTACATTAATCAGTGGATAGAAAACTGATACTGCTATGAGTTGTTAATTCTATACAGAATACCATAATTCTGTAATATATTGCTTTGACCGGCGGTGATCCCGGTGGATTAAGTTGACAGATACACTAGGTCATGAATAAAATCAAAAAAGTGACTACCTGAAGTTAGGAAGTGCATGGATTTGATACCCGACACATAAAAACAGGAAATGCTTGGGGTGTAACCCATGACCAATAATAAACACAATAAATGCGTGGGAAAACAAGCATTAGTCTATATTTTGGTTTACTTCAGGAAGAAACTGAATCTCTCATAATTGCAGCACAAGACAAGGTGTTACATAATTATTAGATACCTAATATTTATGTGCAATAGTGTAGAAAACAAAATGGCGTTTTAAGTGCAGCTGACGGCCTTGAAGATTGAGTGACAAGCTTGACCTCAGTCCTAACCCTATCTTCCGGGGATAGCCGTGAGAACCGGTAGAGAGCTCGAAGGGGTAAGTCACGTTATACGCGCGTCCTCTCATCTGCGCAGATTGTCTGGTTGGGGATTTAAAAATAAAGTAAGATCAAAGCAAATCGGAGTCTTGTGTTATTACCTCTAAATCTAACAATGACACAGGGCTTCTGATAAAGAGAAATCCCAATAGAAGACCAGACTCGAATTCCCCAAGAAAGTCCAGACCTTAGAAGATTCCAGACCAAGACAAGATGTTATAAGATTCCAAAGACGGTCAGAAGAATAGAGTAAGAAAGAAGTAAGAAAAGAAGTAATGAAGAGGGCATACAATAAATGCCATAAGAACAAAGTATATCAAAACTAAAATTGAAAACACACAACCAGAGTGAGAATGAAAGTAAACGAAAAGATAGACACATACTTAGACCTTCCAAGAGAACCGGAAAAATGTGGAACATGAAGGTAAATAACACTCTTAGAAGATACGCACCTAGAGATCTATACAAGAATTATTCAAAATCCATAAGAGTGCTCAATGTAAGATAATTAATAAATCAATAAGAAAGAAAAACTTACAAATCGACATTTGGCTATTATGAATTTATTTCGGTAAATAATTCAATAATTGAGCCCAATTTTGTAAGATTGTCATTACATAATAACCGAGAAAAAAATGTAAAATATTACTAGGGATTAGAGGTAATGAATATTTGGCACCGAAACCTTGTCTGACCCAAGTTTTCATTATCAGCAGAAGGTTTTCTTAATCATAAAGTAGTTGTCATTTTCTTGCTGCAGCAGATGTATATGACACATTAATAATAATAATAATAATAATAATTAGTGTTTGGAAAAGAGTCTGGATAAAGTGAAAAGCCGATTAAGAATCGAGACCATCTGAACAACACCATTCTTAAAATTGACTGGAAT
>CM042173.1:28873356-28878107 GCA_023376005.1 Doryteuthis pealeii | reverse complement strand
AAAAAGCATTGGTACTAATGCAGTATAGTGCGCAAAGATAAAATCAATTAGGTTACGTATAAAAAGCATTGGTACTAATGCAGAATAGGGTTGCAGAGATAATATCATAGATTACTTATAAAAAGCATTGGTATTAAATGCAGAATAGCGTGCAAGAGATAATATCATTATTACGTATAAAAAGCATTGGTACTAATGCAGAATAGAGCGCAAGAGATAATATCATTAGATTACGTTAAAAAGCATTGGTACTACTGCAGAATAGGTGCAAGAGATAATATCATTAGATTACCTATAAAAGTATTGGTACTAATGTAGAATAGAGCGCAAGAGATAATATCATTATATTACGATAAAAAGCATTGGTACTAATGCAGAATAGAGCGCAAGAGATAATATCATTAGATTACGTATAAAGCATTGGTACTATGCAGTATAGTGCGCAAGAGATAAATCATTAGGTTACGTATAAAAGCATTGGTACTACTGCAGAATAGGGCGCAAGAGATATATATCATTAGATTACGTATAAAAAGCATTGGTACTAATGCAGAATAGCGCGCAAGAGAAATATATCATTAGATTACGTATAAAAAGCATTGGTACTACTGCAGAAAAGCGTGCAAGAGATAATCTCATTAGATTACGTATAAAAAGCATTGGTACTAATGCAGAATAGTGCGCAAGAGATAATATCATTAGATTACGTATAAAAAGCATTGATACTAATGCAGAATAGGGCGCAAGAGATAATATCATTAGATTGCGTATAAAAAGCATTGGTACTAATGCAGAATAGGGCGCAAGAGATAATATCATTAGATTACGTATAAAAAGCATTGGTACTAATGCAGAATAGGGCGCAAGAGATAATATTATTAGATTACGTATAAAAAGCATTACATTTCATGGAAATACCCGAAACCTCTAAGATTAGGGTTAGGGTAAAGGACAGGGGTAGATTTAGGGTTAGGGTTAGGATTAGTGTTAGGGTTAGTTTTAGGTTTAGGGTTAGGATTAAGCTACTTCGAGAGTTTCCGTAATCTGATACTATTTATACATATCCGATTCTAATGATATTATCTCTTGCGCGCTATTCTGCATTAGAGTGTTATAGTTAAGGTTGAGCTACTTCGAGAGTTTTCGTAATCTAATACTATTTATACGTAAAAATGCGATTCTAATGATATTATCTCTTGTGCGCTATTATGCATTTGCACCAACGTCAGAAAACAATGTAGATACATCTCAATAAAATTGATCGGCTGTTCGAATAACAACATAAATCTCATACCGTGATTACAAATCACTTGATCGAATCCAGAGTCAGGAGCCCCCCCCCCCAAAAAAACAACACAGGAGTCCAAAGTCTCCTTTGTTTATCAGTACAGATTACTAGATTAAGACCGCCCTGTCGGCTGGGGCGTTAGAATGCACTCTCCAGAGGGGTAAGACTCCCCCAATGGAGCCACCTGTTGGCCGTGGGTGGCGACCCGTGATGCTTAAGGATAGAACCCAGGTGGATTAGCAGTTCATAACTTGCAATACTCCACTTTGGCCCTATCTTAGGCTAGACGGACGGTCGGAGAGGCCCCCTCCGATCAATCGGCTGGTCACGTCAAGCCCTAGCACCAATATGATTTCCCCAACCCTATTGCCCTTATGGCAAGCCCCAACCCCTTTTTTATCATATGGATGCTAGAAGGCGGTGGCTGCGGCTCTACATGTCCTGGGAATGACGTTAAACTCTATCTGATGGTGAGGTTCCAGTTCTGGAGGTTTGGGGAATGTGTAGCACCCCTTTATCACCATTACTCCCTGGTTCACTGAATTTATCTCCAAACTTTGTGGGCATTAAATGACCCACTGAGGTTGATATGCCGTAAAACAAAACAAACCAAAAAATCTGACCCGGAGTGGTAGTACCTGTTAGGGTCCCATCTATGGGTTAAATAGAAAAATGTATCTATCAAAAAATTGTATTATCCATTAAAAATTGATTTATTTTAAAATCTTATCGACATTAAATGACCCACTGAGGTTGATATGCCGTAAAACAAAACAAACCAAAACATCTCAATAAAATTGATCGGCTATGCGAATAACAACATAAATCTCATACCGTGATTACAAATCACTTGATCGAATCCAGAGTCAGGAGCCCCCCCCCAAAAAAAAAAAACAGAGAGTCCAAGGTCTCCTTTGTTTATCAGTACGGATTACTAGATTAAGAATTAGTCGTCTGAAGTTGAACAACTTTGAATTTTAATCTCGACTTTCCAATGACGTCAACATCTTGTCATTGAAAATTCAAATTACCATCACCGAATAAACGATTCACTATTGAGATCTTGTACGCTGACTTCACCAATGAATTTCATGGGTATTATCTTTTATTTCACACTCTTATTGTCAATAATTTCAAATCTTACATCCGTGAATGTTGGCTTTATTACTGGAAAGTTGTAAGTCTAACAAAGGGTTTTATGAATTGGTGTTTGGGTGCACATCTAATACGATTATACTAAGTCTGTTCACAATAACAATGACCATGTATAGGAGCTTATATGCTTAATATATATATATATATATATATATATATATATATATATTATATATATATATATATACGATGAGGAAATTAATCCGACAATAGAAAAGAACATATTTTAAAAATATAACAAAACAGGATGTTACGATCAGGAAAACAATTTTTAGTGTCAATACTTAAGTATTAAATTATTATTATTTAATATTCCATATGATATACGACATATCTTTATTAACTTTTCGTTCTCCGCTTATTCACGTTAAAGCATGCGCCATTATATGTTCTTCGCCTTCCATTTTTGCACATGCATTGATCACATCATTTGCTTTTCGTAAACAAACGCGCATGTGAAAATTAACGGTTAATAGCATCAGATTCACACAACCACTATACACTTAACATCTTTCATTTTGTCCCTCACATAAACATCACCTAACAGTGTCCTGAAGATGGTATAAAATACCGAAATACTTAAGTATTGACACTAAAAATTGTTTCCTGATCATAACATCCTGTGTTTGTTATATTTTTAAAATATTTTCTTTTCATATATATATATATATAATCTAATATACCAAACTTGTTGGCAAATCCTCGCGGTGAGAAAAAAAACAGCAAATAGTTTGATTGTAAAAGTATACTACCAAAGATCAACCGGGAAGAAAAAAACATTTGGAAAAAAGAAAAGACCAAGATAATCGTACCAACCAAAAGTAATCTATTGGTACAATATTTTGGCCAAAAGAAAAAACAATTTATATATATATATATATATATATATATATATATATATATATATATATATATATATATATATATATAAGATATATATATTCATACAAACCCGCCAGGAGACTAAAGCTAATAAGTAAAAAGTGCTCAATACCTAAGTAGAGCAAATAATAAAGATAAATCTAATGAGTCAGACGAACCTTTCGCTTAATGCTCTTCAGGGCTAAGATCTGACTCTTAGCCCTGAAGAGCATTAAGCGAAACTTTTGTAGGTTCGTCTGACGCATTAGATTATATATATATATATATATGTGTGTGTGTGTGTGTGTGTGTGTGTGTAGAATTAAACAAAAGACATATCTCCTGTTTAATAATTTATTTTTGATCTTTTCGAGTTTTCTGGCCAACTTTTTAATATTTGGGTGGAATTTGTGGATAAGTCCACCAAAGTTCAGGTCCCGAGTACTTTCGGCACTTCGAAATGCCATCATCAGGGGTGATGTGTTCCAGTTTTTTTTTTTTTTTGTTTTTTTTTTTCTAACGGAAAATACACACATCTCTGCACAAAAAAAAAAACAAAAACTCCAAATATTAGAAGCTTTATACATAAAACAATACAAACCATCCTTAAAAAAAGTTAATTTCCAATGCAGTACTCACATTTTGAAATGCCTATAACACTTTTCTCATCAATTGTTCTCCTTCCAGCCTCCACATTAATATAATTTTTTAAAAAGAATTAAGAAAAACTGGAACACATCACCCCTGATGATGGCACTTCGAAGTGCCGAAAGTACTCGAGACATGAACTTTGGTGGACTAATCCATGAATTCCACCCAAATATTAAACAGTTGGCCAGAAAACTTGAAAAAATCAAAAATAAAATTGTTAAACAGGTGATGTGTCTTTTGTTTAATTCAACATGTATAAATGAAAGAATGCTGCCCAAACACACACACACATACACACACACACACACACACATATATATATAATATATATATATATATATATATATATATATGTAGTATATTAGAAAATGAAAAAACACAGGTTTAAATGGGTTAAGTGGTGAGTTTATTGGCCGACGCTGCAGTGTTTCGATCTATTAATTAGATCATCTTCAGGGCATTTGTTGGTATATGGAAGGTGATAAGACATTTTTTATCACAGAATAACGAGAAAAGCGAGTGGTAGTTATTGTTATTCAGTCTGTTTAAAACTTTTTTTTGAGGTTTGAAAAAAGGAGACGGTTTGAAATATGACGTCAAACAGACTGAATAACAAGGACTCCCACTCGCTTTCCTCGTTATTCTGTGATAAAAAATTCTTATTACCTTCCGTATACCAACAAATGCCCTGAAGATGATCTAATTAATAGATCGAAACACTGCAGCGTCGGCCAATAAACTCACCACTTAACCCATTTAAACCTGTGCTTTTTCATTTTTCTTAATATACTATATA
>CM042173.1:28865856-28868356 GCA_023376005.1 Doryteuthis pealeii | reverse complement strand
TTCCTGTTTATCAGAAAGTTTTAGGCCTGGAGATCGTCGAAGATCTATGAGTTTTGTCTTACCGTATTCGTTCTGTTCACATGCAAGATCAAGAGATGAATTTCTCTTCCACTGTGTCGTCATTCTCCTGCGTCTCTCCGAAGAAATATTTTTCTTACTCTTTTTAAATTTTTTTTCTTTTTTTTTTTTTTTGTTCGCTGTTTTTTTTTAAGAAACTCTGCGATCTCAACCAACTGAACATACAAAATGAAAAATGAATTCAAATTCGACGTGCATCCATCGTATTTTTACTACATGCAGCCCGCCCTGTCGACTGGGACGTTAGAATGCAACGACTGCAGAGGGATAAGGCTCCCCCAATGGGGTCACTTGTTGGCCGTGGGTGGCGACCCGTGATGCTTAAGGATAGAGCCCAGGTGTATGAGCAGTCCATGACTTGCAATACTCCACTTTGACCCTATCTTGGGCTAGACGGGCGGTCAGAGAGGCCCCCTCTGATAAATCGGCTGGTTACGTCTAGCCCTAGCACCTATATGATTTTCCCAACCCTATTGCCCTTATGGCAAAACCCAACCCCTTTTTATCATATGGGTGCTAGAAGGCGGTAACTGAGGGTCTACATGTCCTGGGAATGACGTTAAACTCTCTGATGGTGAGGTTCCAGTTTTGGAGGTTTGGGGAATGTGGATCACCCCTTCATCACCATTGCTCCCTGGTCCACTCTGACCCGGAGTGGTAGTACCTGTTAGGGTCCCATCTATGGGTTAAATAGAAAAACATGCGTTGATAAACAAAATTGTATTATGCATTAAGAATGAATTTATTTCACAGCTTTGTCGGCATTAAATGACCCACTAAGGTTGATATGCCGTAAAACTAACCAAACCAAACATACATACATCCTGGTTTGGTTCGGTTTGGTTTGTCGGATTTTACGGCATGTCAACCCTTGTTGGGTTATTTTATGATAAAGACGTTTTGTTAGATTCAAGCTTGAAGGTTATTTAATTTTTATAAACTCAATTTTTAATTTTTTTTTTTTGAAACTCATTTTTTCTCTATTTTACCCATAGACGGTGTGGCTGGCTGGTTGGTTGGTTGGTTGGTTGGTTTTACGGCATGTCAACCCTTGTTGGGTTATTTTATGCCGAAGATGTTTTGTTAGATTCACGCGTAAAGGTTATTCAAATTTTTTAACTCAATTTTTAACATTTTTTTTCGAAACTCATGTTTTTCTCTTTTACCGATAGATCATTATAACGTCCACTTTAACATCGGGAATACAACTCATCTTTTGGAATACTTCGTGTTTCTTTTTATTTTCTACATACTGCCGGATTTAATTCTTTATTTACTCCCATATATATATATATATATATATATATATATATATATTATATATATATATATAAAATTCTTCGTCTAAATGTTTCTTATTGCATATCCTAAGTGCTCTCAGAAAGAAACCAATTATGATACCACTTTTTATCTTAATGTTATGGTGGGAATAGAAATGGATGTAGTCATTTTTGTTAGTATTCTTATGATAAACTTTGAATTCTAAAGTGTTGTTATTGTTTATAATAAGTGTGTCTAAAAATGGTAGGGTGTGGTTATGTTCATGTTCATGAGTAAATTTAATGGATGGTTCAACATCATTTAGTTTGTCAATAATATTAGTTAGATTTCAGTTTTTCGGGTAAATGAATAACGTGTCGTCAATATAACGGAAAAAATTAGAGTTAATAGGTAAAATATATTGAAAAGGACCGGATTCTAAGAATTCAAGGAATAAGCACGCCAAAACGCCGCTCAGAGGTGACCCCATAGGCAATCCGAACTTCTGTTTGTAAAATGTTCCGTTGTATTGGAAAAAGCAATTCCTAGTGCAAATCTGCAAATTTGGATTATCTTGTTAGTGGGTAATGGAAAAGAGATATTAATTTTATTGAAATGGTTTTCTAGACGAGTAATGCATTTGTCAACCGGAATACTAGTATAGAGTGATTTGATATCTAAGCTTGCTAAACATTTGTTGTACATGTTTATATTTCTTATGTTTTTCAATTAAGCTATTCGGATTTTTTATGTGAGATATGCTAACTGTACCTAAGAGGGGGGTTAATATTTTAACAAGAGATTTAGCAATTTTGTGAGGGGCAGTACCAATTCCCGAAATTATGGGTCTAAAGAGAGAGAGAGACAGACAGACAGAGACAGAGACAGAGAGAGAGGGGGGAGAGAGAGAGAGAGAGGGGGGAGATGTGTGTGTGTGTGTGTGTGTGTGTGTGTGGCATCGATAGATAGATATGTTTCAGAATCAGATAAAGAGATAGATATGATCAGAATAAGATAGATATGATAATACCAAATAGTTAGATATACAGATATGATCCACATCAGATATATATATATATATAGATAGATAGATAGATAGGAATTCACTGCGATAAATAGATAGATAAATAGATAAATAGATAGATAGATCGGAATACACTGC
>CM042173.1:28858729-28863729 GCA_023376005.1 Doryteuthis pealeii | reverse complement strand
TGCCCTGAAGATGATCTAATTAATAGATCGAAAACACTGCAGCGTCGGCAATAACTCACCCCTTAACCCATTTAAACCTGTGTTTTTCATTTTTCTTAATATACTACATACAGTCGGATTCACTTCCTTTCTTCATTCATATATATATATATATATATATATATATATATATATATATATATATATATAATATATATATATATACGGACGTATTCATTTGTCTGCCTGCTTATTTTACATTAATGGAAAGAAAAAGGTTTAGGTTGAGGCTTATATATATAAAGTACTTATTTTACAATTTTGCGCTGGCAAAAAAAGTAAGTAAGCTTATAAAGCCGAGTCTCTAGTTCCGGCCAAGTTCGCTAGGATTTACATTAATTGAAGTGTCATTGTATGTTTGCTTCCTGAAAAATCGTTAAAAACATACAATGTCTAGCAAAAGAGATTGCACCACCTTTGCATTTACTAAGGTTCTGAGAAATTTCTAAATTAGCTCTCGGCTGATTATGGGTGCCGTGCGGAAGACCTGCCAGGGGTGATGAACAATAAGGACGGGTCGGACCGATGGGCAAAATAAAAGCGTGATTCGATGGCATCCACACATTCTTTTGACTCGACATGCATGAGCTTCGTTTTGTGCGTGGCTTCCCACATGAAAAAAGACCGTGTGTCACATCCTAACCTGGTTGGAGGTCTTGGTAAATACCAAGAAAAATACCATTAAAAATACCTTTAAGAATACCATATCTAAAAATAGCATACGTCGTTAAAAATACCATTTAAAAAATACCATTTAAAAAATACCATTTAAAATACCATTAAAAATACCATATCTAAAAATACCCTTTGTCGTTAAAAAATATGTCGTAAAAATGCCATATCTAAAATACCACATGTCTTTTAAAAAATGTCGTAAAAAATACCATAAAAATACCATTTAGAAATACCATTAAAATATCATTAAAAATACCATATCTACAAATACCATATGTCGTAAAAAATATGTCGTAAAAATACCATATCTAAAATACCACATGTCTTTTAAAAAATACCATTAAAATGCCATTAAAAAATACCATTAAAATAACCATTAAAATACCATTAAAAATATTTTTGTTATATTTTAAATACCAAGAATGATAAAAATCGATAGTCCGTACCAGTCTGATGACACCGCCTGCAAAAAGTGACAACACGAATATCCGAAAGATTTCTGTTTTTTTTGGGTTTTTTTTTCAATTTCCAATACTATCAGTAGTGAGTCATTCATTCTGGCCAATTCTGTAGATTTTAATATAAATGATCGGGATTTCTAAATTCTTGGCATAACATAACCCTAGACGGGTTTAAATGCAGTTAAAATCAATGTGTCTATAAATACTATCCAATTAAGAAGTACGAAACACACGTTGTAATAAAGACATTATTTTCTAACTTCTATGTATGATATAACCCCATACGGTTTTAAATGCAAATGAAATAGATGTATCAAAAATAATAATTAAGGAAGAAGACCAAAGAGCTCACCGGCCGTAATGTTATAATAAAGACATGAATGGTTGAAATCATAATTCGATTATGTTATGCTATAAGAACATGGTTACGAAACGAAGAGAGGACATTAATTTATTTTCGATAAATGTTCCACAAACTTGTTGAAAAATGTGTTATTGAATAAGTAGATTTCTTTTACTGAATCTGTGAAAGTTGTATTCTTATTATTATCTATATATTAATACTGTTGTTCCTTAATCTACCGACCGTTATCATCTTATAACACGCCATTATCTGGTGTCGCTTAATCGCTGAATTCTTATTTCTTATGAGTATCGTCACCTCAGGTAAATAATTGACCATTCCGTTTTCATTATATATAAAAAAAAAAAGAAATTATTATTTTATTATAAAGAAAGTAACAGGACATGCTACACAGAAAAATATAAGAAAGAAAGAAAGAAAGAGAGAAAGAAAGAAAGAAAGAAAGAAAGAGAGTAAAACAAGAAAAGAAGGAAAGAAAGAAAAAAATACTCAGAGTTAAATCAAAATTATTATACTATTTCTTTAAATGTTTGAGATGAGGCTTGAAGATTAGTTATTCGGACTATTGTCCTCAACTTCGTTGTTATTTGTACAACGTTTCGGTCGATATACCCTCCGGCCTTCTTCAGGTATTTCTTGTCGGACTCGGGGACCTTCTCGGACTCGGGAACCTTCTTTTCACACTCAATTGTCCAATTGGACACATGGCCTAGTGGATAAGGTAGTTTGGTTAAGGCAGTTCTAAATGACAGTTATCTCTGGATACCGAGTTCAATCCTAAGTAGAAGCAGTTAGAAAAATAATCAACACAACTCCTACTCCGGCTATAGTTAGCAGAATGAGAACAGGATACCCTCGTGGAATAAATAAAGGGTTAGGTTCAAAGTTCCGTGATGGCTCCCGATTACGACACGAAGGTTCCCGAGTTTGAAAAGAAGGTTCCTGAGTCCGACAAGAAATACCTGAAGAAGGCCGGAGGGCATATCAACTGAAACTTTGTACAAATAACAATGAAGATGGAGACAATAGTCCGAATAACGCAGATAATACTAAAATTATTATACTTTTTACATATTGAATAAGGTATCATACTTTGGTATATCTACAGGTCTTACTTGTCAGTTAATTATATTTCAATGAAGAAGGCCGAAGAACGTATTGGCCGTAACGACATGAATGGTTGAAATCGTAATTCGATTAAGTCGTGTAATAAGATCATGGTTAGGAAACGAAGAAAGGACATTAATTTCTTTTCATCTTGCAACACCCTCTGTTTAGAAAGGAGACCGTCCAAATCGTCATTACATGGAGTCGCTTAATCGCTTATTTCTTATTTTTTATAAGTATCGTCATCACAGTTAAATAATGGATCATTCCGTTTTTATTATAAAAAAAAAAAATTTTTATCATAAAGAAAGTAACAGGATGTAGTACACATAAAAATATAAGAAAGAAAGAAAGAAAGAAAGAAAGAAAGAAAGTAGAACAAATATATAGAGAGAGGGTGAGCAAGCTGTTTCAATTGAACATAATGAAAATATTAAAAGAAGGAAAGAAAGAAAAAAAGATTCAGAGTTAAATCAAAATTATTATACTTTTTACATAAGTGAAATATAAATAAGTTTCAAAACGAACGAAGAATGTAGGAATGGCAAGCTAGTGTAACGGTTAGAGAATTCGCCTGTCAGTTGACAGTCGAGGTTTCGAGTCACACATGGAGCAGTCTCCCATGTCTATAACCTTGCTGATGAGACCTAATAGGTCGAAATGTACATTCAGGGATTGACATTTTCTCGATTTGTTTAGCCTTACATTTGAACATATATGCCCGCCTAAATTCATTAATTATTAACTAATTAATTATCAAAATTAGGTATGACTTCAATTAAGCACATATCCTCCAAAAATTGTCGGCTTAAAGCCATATAAAAAATAAACACATTTGTTTGTTTTACTTAACTTCCTATATATATATATATATATATATATATATATATATATATATATATATATATGAAAAATATATGGAAATTAATCCGACAGTATGAAATATAACATTTTGAAAAAAAATATGATGTTTGTTATGTGATTGCTGACAAGCTTGTTTCGACCAAAACGATAAGTTGGTTCTTCATCAAAGAGCGACATAGACGAGAAGAAAAATATCCGTTAAAAAGACTGTTTACAAAACGAACGCTGATATCAACCGCTGAAAATTTTTTGAAAATGCATTTCTGTTTTAAAAAAATAAAAAAAATAAATTTATTTTTTTTTTTTTTTTTTTTTTTAATCAGAAGCATTATAGTTCAAGGTAAAACTCAAAGAGTTTATTGTAAAAATTGTAAAAATATAAAAAAATGTAAAGTGGGTATCAAAATAGTATAAGTATATAATTTTTCAAGCTGTTAACAATATACAAGTCCACATGGTAATTTGAAGAAAGATGTTAGGTTTCCAAAATTTACTAGTGGTGTTGAAGTCCGTAGATTTATATATGAAAGTCTTCAAGTGTAAAATTCCAGATATAATGTTTTTTTCATTTGACAAATATGAAAAATATATGGAAATTAATCCGACAGTATGAAAATATACATTTTGAAAAAACATATGATGTTTGTTATGTGATTGCTGACAAGCTTGTTTCGACCAAAACGATAAGTTGGTCTTCATCAAAAGAGCGACATAGACGAGAAGAAAAATATCCGTTAAAAAGACTGTTTACAAAACGGAACGCTGATATCAACCGCTGAAAATTTTTGAAAATTTGAACTATAATGCTTCTGATTTAAAAAAATAAAATAAAATAAAATAAATAAAATAAATAAAATTTATTTTATTTTTATTTTTTAAAACAGAACATGCATTTCAAAAAATTTCAGCGGTTGATATCAGCGTTCGTTTTGTAAACAGTCTTTTTAACGGATATTTTCTTCTCGTCTATGCCGCTCTTTGATGAAGACCAACTTATCGTTTTGGTCGAAACAAGCTTGTCAGCAATCACATAACAAACATCATATGTTTTTCAAAATGTTATATTTCATATATATATATATATATATATGTGTGTGTGTGGTGTGTGTGTGTGTGTGCGAATGTGGATCGATTAGTAGGCAGTACGTGTGGCTTAGCCTACTGCGATCAGCACTGCAAGCGCATCTTAAATAAGGTATTTACTTTGGTATATCTACAGGTCTTGCTTGTCAGTTAATTATATTCCAATGAAGAAGGCCGAAGACGCATTGGCCGTAACGATATGAATGGTTGAAATCATAATTCGATTAAGTCGTGTAATAAGACATGGTTAGGAAACGAAGAAAGGACATTAATTTCTTTTCGATAAAGTTTCCACAATCTTATTGAAAATGTGTGATTGAATAAGGTAGATTTTTTTTACTGAGTCTGTGAGAGTTTTGTTCTTATTATGATCTTATTTCAATTCTCAACAGAAAGTTTCTTTTTGT
>CM042173.1:28828729-28853729 GCA_023376005.1 Doryteuthis pealeii | reverse complement strand
GTTCAGGTTCCGTCTGAGAGCTCATAACCACGATACCCATGGTATTTAAGGCCTTTTATTCCCAAATATATATATTATAATATATATATATATATATATATATAATAGAGAGAAGAGAGAGAGAGAGAAGAGAGAGGAGGGGAGAGGAATGTGTGTGTGTGGTGTGTGTGTGTGTGTTGTGGCATCGATAGATAGATATGATTCAAAATCAGATAGATAAAGAGATATATATGATCAGAATAAGATAGATATGGTAATAATAAATAGTTAGATAGATATATAGATATGATCCACATCAGATAGATAGATAGATAGATAGATAGAAACAGACCGCAATAGATAGATAGACAGATAGATAGATCGGAATACACTGCGATGAATGATAGATATAGATAGATAGGAATACACTGCGATAGATAGATAGATAGATAGATAGATGCAATATATATTTGCCAACCCCTCCGCACGAATAGGATGTGACACAAGGTCAATTTCTTAAGCGGAGTTTAACAGGTTTGAATTCAGAGTTTTCCTTCTCCTAGACCGGTTGCCTAACCAATGCTAAAGAGCCCAGTCAGCCCTGATATTTACCCATAGCTGGAGGGGAGTAGGATTCATACCTTTCCCAAGGGTATTAGCACTAAGTGAAATGCAATTACCACGTCCAGGATTTGAACTCGGGGCGACGAGTCCATTTCCCATGACTTTAACCATTACACCACGCGCTTCCTAGATATACGCAATAAGTAATCTTAGAATACTTTGCATTAAGCTAAAACTCTGCGACCTTTCGATCTATTCTGAATTTACCATTTTTGGAATCTTTCTTATTTCTAAATTAATCTCAAGAATTTGGACGAGAACAACATTCTATATTGACCGTGTATTTATTCTATTAGTCTTTTATTTTTAGAATTATTTAAACATCCAAGGGAGTGCTGTACACATCTCAGAAATGGGTCCTACCTGTAACAACCTTCAACTGAATGTTTGTCAAATTCCTTGTTTACCCAGAAATATCACCACAATTTTAACTTTGATAATTTTAGACAAACGAATCGAAGGAAAATTCGCATATAAAATTTCAGAGATGACATAAGAAAGAATGAAGTTGGCACTATTTAATAGTTTATACATCGAGATGCTTTTAGATTAATATTGTTAACTGAGCCGCGAATCTATCTATCTATCTATCTATCTATCTATATCTAACACACACACCTAGCATATCAACTTTGGTCCTATCTTGGGCTAGACGGTCGGTCGGAGAGGCCCCCTCCAATCAATCGGCTGGTCACGTCAAGCCCTAGCACCTATATGATTTTCCCAACCCTGTTGCTCTTATGGCAAGCCCCAAACCCTTTTTATCATATGGGTGCTAGAATGCGGTGACTGAGGGTCTACATATCCTGGGAATGACGTTAAACTCTATCTAATGGTGAGGTTCCAGTTTTGGAGGTTTGGGGAATGTGGAGCACCCCTTCATCACCATTGTTCCCTGGTCCACTCTGACCCGGAGTGGTAGTACCTGTTAGAGTCCCATCAATGGGTTAAATAGAAAAATGTATTAATAAAAAAATTGTATTAAGAAATGATTTATTTAAAACTTTATCGGCATTAAATGACCCACTGAGGTTGATATGCCGTAAAACAAAACAAACAAACTAACATATCAAATGAACATCTGATGAACTATACCTATTAAAAGAGTAATGAAAGCTCAGTTAATAAATTTATTACCAAGCCGTGTCCTACGTGCGACTTACGCGCAAAGATTGTAGAACGTTTTTTCTCAATTTTTGCGCGCAGGTCGCATGCAAGTCACGCGCAAATCGCACGCAAGGATTGAAAAGAATAACGTAGCGTTCAACCGTTATTAAACAGCCATTATAATAGAAAAGTTGCAGAAACACACACAACCTATCAAATATCGGACATATTCTGCCAAATAATAACTCAATGCCTGAAGAAGACAACAGATCAGAAACACGTGTCGCGTATGTATGATAAAATAATTTTTTTTAATTTTCTGAGAACATAATACATTTTGCGGACCTTCTTCTCTTTTCTATATAGATACAGAGATATATGGAGGCGCGTGGTGTAATGGTTAGAGTTCAATTCCTGGACAAAGCTGTTTGCATTTCACATGGTGCTAATACCCTTTGGAAAGGTGTGAATCCAATTCTCCCTCTAGCTATGGGTAAATAGCAGGAAAAACTGGGCTCTTTAACCATGCCTAGGTAACCAGTCTAGGAGAATGAAGACTCTGAATTAAAACCTGTTTAACTCTGCTTAATAAATTGACCTTGTGTCGCATCAGCTCGTGCGAGGGGTTGGTATATATATATATATATATATTATATATATATATATATATGAGGTAAGTAAACAAACAAATGTGTTTATTTTTATATGGCTTTAAGCCGACAATTTTTTAACATATGTGCTTAATTGAAGTTATATAATTAATGAATTTTAGCGGGCATATATGTTCAAATGTAAGGCTAAACAAGTCGAGAAAATGTCAATCCCTGAATGTACATTTCGACCTATTAGGTCTTATCAGCAAGGTTATAGACATGGGAGACTGCTCCGTGTATGACTCGAAACCTAGACTGTCAAGCTGACAGGCGAAGTCTCTAACGTTACACTAGGTCATTTTTTCAGGTCAGTTAACTTTGAACCACGTATCTTTGAGAATCTGTGTTACGCTACAATGATATGTGGTTCAAAGTTAACTGACCTGAAAAATATAAAAGTTTTTAAATAAAATAACTACTGAATTTATTCATTAATATATCAACAAATTTCATTAAATTCGGTTAATTCCCTGATTTTTGGTATTTTTTTCTTTCGGGGGGGTGGCATACGATGGAGGAATTTAGGTCTGTTAAGTTCGATTTAACCACAACAACAACATTGTGGAAATAAGAGAGTGAAAAAAAACTTTTTTTAAGACAGGAATACCAGTCCTGTGTTCAGTGTCTTCGGCCCTGGACCGGTTAAGTAATTAATGACGTAAATCCCAGGGAACTATGCACCCATCTAATCGTTAGGCATGGTATAACCCCGGACGGGTTGATATACCGTTAAGATCAATAAACCAACCAAACCACCCAATGCAACACCGCCCCCTTGATTTAAAGTGGCAGGGCTGGGTTTCTTGCCGAGTGCCTGAGGTGCCCTCCACCGTTGAGGGGGTAATACCGACGGGATCAACGCATTTTTTCACCTACCATCCCATGAGTCCACATTAAAAAGACCTTGTGCCACACCCGCAGACGTGGGATGCGCGGAAATGACTACTTAATCTAGGTTCGAATTACAGAATTACAGAATTGGCGAATCAGCGAATTTATCGCATTCTTTGAAAATGACATAAGGTGAACTGCGTACACGTGATAGCATTAATGTTTATCTCAATAATCTTTCTTAGCAATTTTTTTGTGTGTCACATTGAAAGAAATATCTGAATATTATCAATTATTGCGTTAAATATTCCCCCAAATGTAGTGCGTGCAGTTTACTTTTAAAAAATGGGTGTAGCACACGGAATTCTAATGATTCTAACAGGTGTTCCGCCGAGAAGCCGGAACTGGGATAATCCTAAAATGTCTAAATAACTGGCAGCTGGAATTTAACTTAAGAATTTTAAAGTCGTAAATACGGGGAATTGTCAAAAATTATCCTCAGTTTCGCCATTACATCTTTTTTATTATTGTCACACTACATTCAGCACAAGTTTAATAATCATCATCATCATCACTAGCAAAATAAAAAAACGCCCCCTGGGCGACGTAAAATAAATATTGCCTGAGGGGATGGGGGTTGAAAATTTAATATCAGAGAGTTTGTATCATAAGTAAAGTAAAATCATCAAATTTATTAAAGGAGTAAAAAATAAAAAATTGAAATTGAAACTTAGTTCTGATAACTTTGAATATATATTAAAATAAAACAAACTATGTATAGATAGATAATACCAGGTATGTATTTATTAAAACTTGTTTAAAAAAAAACAATGAGGACTGTCTAACATCGCATGCTCAAATTTTGAGTGTAGCTCAGTCGGTAGAGCGTTCGGCTAGAAACCATAAGGTTCCTAGTTCGATATCAGCCCCCGCCAACTCAGCGTATGAGTAGCACAGGGATCTGTGCGGTAAAGTAAGGAGCTGATGGTAGGTGTGGCGCTCCACCTCAGATGCTAAAACAATCTCCTTGATCTAGTGCTATTGAAAAGGGGATAGACTCCCTCGCTGTCTGGTTGATACCGACATTAGGCCGCCCCGACGACTTTACTTTTTTACTTATTCTATGTTATGACGATTTTGGGTAATGTGACGTAAGCAGTGACGTAGTTTTTGTTACAGACAAAAACCGTATCCGCACAAAGCTGGTCAATATGTGCTGTCTTCCACATGAGGACGTCATTTATGATTTCGTCCTTGCTTCTCCAGCAGTGTCCTGGGTATCTTGTCCGTCTTACTCGGATGGTTTGGGTGATATGAGGCAGGTGGCCGTTCAACTGTTTTCTCGTGGGGTGTTATTTGCAACGTTTTGTCTTGATCGCACGCAGCATTCTTGTGCACCTCCCATCTAGCATATTCCCCAGGCGCCCCATCA
Organism: Doryteuthis pealeii; assembly: GCA_023376005.1. Lineage (NCBI taxonomy): Eukaryota > Metazoa > Mollusca > Cephalopoda > Myopsida > Loliginidae > Doryteuthis > Doryteuthis pealeii. The sequence continues at coordinate 28,849,103 of CM042173.1, read as the reverse complement.
GGGTTCAAATGATGCAGCCATACAGCAGTACTGACACGACCAAAGTAACCTGGGTGGTGGCTTACTCTTAACACCTTCAAACCACTAAAAAATATCCGGTTATTTCCAATAACTCCAACATGAACAAAGGGGAACCACTCTTGACTCATAAATCATTCATTTATTTTTCCCATTAAACTAACCTAAACCCTAACCCTAACCCCATCTTTTTTCCCTAGTAGATCAATAAATAGATAAATAATTCATCAGTCAAGAGTGGTTCCCCTTTGTTTATTTAGGAGTTATAGGAAATAACCAAAAATATATTTCAAAGAGTGGGGGGTTAAAATATTTACATTTACTTGTCAAGAAAAGACTGGGGGGTAAAATATTGCTTTCATATCACATTAACTTTTCGGGAAAAACGTCTTCAAACAGCTAGGAAGTTCAATAGTAGCGCGGGTTGGATTTTCATCAGGCACTGCTTAGTGTTTTTCTAGGAGGCCAGGACGCATTAATGGAAGAATTGTCGTTTTAATTTGTCAGTGAGATCAGACTTCCATATAATTCATAATTTGTTTATAGCCGACCATGCCTTCCTAATTCGTGCATTAACATCATTTTCTGTGGATGAGATGTAGCACTATTGTAGTCACGTGATCGTAGTTTCAGTCTGATCGCGCCATTTTGCATGCTATATTTACATGGCCACTGGAAATCAGAGGAAGAATTGAGACCATCCAGACTACTGCATTGCTGCAATCTGCTAGAACACTCAGACGAGTCCCGGAGACCTGAGAAAACTTGTTGTCGCTCAGATTCCAGTGAAATACCATCAGCTAACGGGGATGTGAAAATCTCGAAAGAAGTGAAAATAATAATAATAATAATAATAATAATAATAATGATAGTAATAGTAGTAGTAGTAGTAGTAGTAGTAGTAGTAGTAGTAGAAAAAGCTATGGAATATGAAGTGATACCAATTGCAATTGGTGCACTTGGAACGGTCCCAAAAACTTGGAAAAAAGACTGGAGAATCTGAAAATCAGAGAAAGAATTGAGACCATCCAGAATACTGCATTAGTGCAATCTGCTAGAATACTCAGAGAAGACTTGTTGTCACTCAGATTCCAGTGAAATACCTAACGCTGATGTGAAAATCTCAAAAGGAGTAAAGCAAACTAGCACAACGAGAATTTAAAACTAGAACATGACTGGGTTGGGAAGGTGATCCACTGGGAGTTATGCAAAAATTAAATTTTAACCATACAACAAAATGGTATATGCATAAACCAGAATCTGTTCTTGAGAACGAAACGCATAAAATTCTCTGGGACTTTGAAATTAAAACGGATCACCTTATCCCAGCAAGAAGACCAAACCTAGTGTTGATAAACAAAAAAGAAAGAACTTGTCAACTGGTGGATTTTGCAGTGCCAGCGGATCACAGGGTGAAGCTAAAGGAAAATGAAAAAATGGACAAATATCTGGATCTTGATTGAAACCATTCAGAACACTGCACTGCTGCAATTCTGCCAGAATACCTAGAAGAGTCGTGGAGACCTGAGGAGACTTGCTGTCACTCAGACTCCAGTGAAAGACCACCAGCTACACTGATGTGAAAACTCAAAAATAATAATTATAATAATAATAATAATAATAATAATAATAATTAATAAGTAGTAGTAATAATAATAATAATAAACAGAAGAATTTTCCGAGGAGACTCACTTTTTACGAATACGATTTGTTGTAGCAATGATGCCACTCAAGTATATGCTTCAAAAAAGTATAACGGGCTAAAATTTCACAAAAAATAAATAAATCACCTCATGTGCGTGAATGATATCAAGATTTTTTGCCAATAATGAAAGAGAACGGGAAATCCTTGCAATATATATATATATATATATATATATATATATATATATATAATATATATATCCAGGCTTCTGCACAGCTGCAATCGGCTAGAATACTCAGAAGAGTCCTTGAGACCTGAGGAGACTTGCTGTCACTCAGACTCCAGTGAAAGACCACCAGCTAACACTGATGTGAAAACTCAAATAATAATAATAATAATAATAATAATGAATAATAATAATAATAATAATTCATTCTACATGTTGTGTCCGAGTCGCTTTGTTGGTGAATTTACATCGAACATTCGACTTAATCAAATTAAGGCGAGAAATAAATCATTGTCAAATTAATTTGTAAAGGATTTTTAAAATAACCAACAACAAAATCCAAGAGGGATTCTGTTGCAAATAGCATGTTGCAATTATGTTCGGAGATGGAGGAGGGGGAAGGAGGGGGAGGGGGAGGGAGAAGAGGAGGAGGAGGGGGAAGGTGGATGATGCGTGGGAGGAAGATGCGGCATTTCGCAGTTTTGGAAGAAGAACCGAACTGAATTTTGATGAATTGACAAATGAGAAATCCCGAACACGCATCAACAGAAAGACATAATGAAAAAAAAAAAAAAATGAATCTCTTTGCAATTGAAATCTCGTTAATTCAGAGATGCTTTGTAAAATATTTAAATTGGTTGCAGATTGGTAGGATTTTTACGGCATGTAAACCTGCTAGTTTGTTTTGTTTTATTTTCCGTCATATCAACCTCAGTGGGTCATTTAATGCCGATAACGTTTTTGAAATAAAGTAATTCTTAGTGGATACTTAATTTTGTGTATAAACTCATGTTTTTCTATTTAACCCATAGATGGGACCCTAACAGGTACTACCACTACGGGTCAGAGTGGACCAGGGAGCAATGGTGATGAAGGGGTGCTCCACATTCCCCAAACCTCCAAAGACTGGAACCTCACCATCAGATAAGTTTAACGTCATTCCCAGGACATGTAGACCCGCAGCCACCACCTTCTATCACCCATATGATAAAAAGGGGGTTGGGGCTATCCATAAGGGCAATAGGGTTGGGAAAATCATATAGGTGCTAGGGCTTGACGTGACCAGCCGATTGATCGGAGGGGGCCTCTCCGACCGCCCGTCTAGCCCAAGATAGGGCCAAAGTGGAGTATTGCAAGTCATGGACTGCTCAACCACCTGGGTTCTATCCATAAGCATCACGGGTCGCCTCCCACGGCCAATAGGTGGTCCCATTGGAGGTCTTACCCTTCTGCAGAGGTGCAGCTGGTGCCTTCTAACGCCCCAGCCGACAGGGCGGTAAACGTCTTAGGTTTTTACACACCACTCACAGGACTGGTTCTATCAAAATTCTTTTAGGGTTAGTATTATTTGTATTATTCGGACTATTATCCTCATCTTCATTGTTATCTGTACAACATTCCGGTCGATGTGCTCTCCGACCTTCTTCAGGTATTTTGTCGGACTCGGGAGCCTTCTCGACTCGGGAACTTTCTTGTCGTAATCGGGATCCATCACGGAACTTTGAACTTAACCCTTTATTCAATCCATGGGCGTATCCTGTTCTCATTCTGCTGACCATAGCTAGGATACAGGTGTTAAGATGTGTTGATTATTATTCTATGTTATTGATGTCACTGACCGGGATTGAACCTGCAGCCAAGAGATAACTGTCACTCAGAACTATCTTAACCTAACTCCTTTATCTACTAGACCATGTGTTGGAGAATCCAGGATGAATTTTGGGAACTTATAAACCTAATGTCTTGTTTTGCTTAGAATATCTACCTATTCACTAATTGTTATATAATTATTGGATCCTTAATGCTTTTATAAGGTATTGTAGAAATCATAATGGCGATTAGTACAGCTGATGGCCTTGAGAGTGAGCGACAGCGCTTGACCTCACTCTGACCTTGCCTTGCGGGGATGGATCGTGAGAACCGGAAGGCAATAGAAGGCCCTCTTCCGGTTAAGGAGATAGTCAGTTTAAGTCAGTAGAACTTAGAAACCGAGCTAGCAAACATGTAAGCCTCATCTGCGCAGATTGTCTGTTGGGGATTTTTAAATAAAGTAACATTAACATAAATCGAAGTCTTGTTTTATTTACCAAAATAAACAATGGGCTTCTGATAAGGAGTGATCCCAACAGAAACCAGACCCGAAGTCCCCAAGAAACACCACGACAAAGACCAGACAAGATGTTTAGAGATAGAATAGCAAGCCGGCCAGAAGAGAATACGACCAGAGTAAGAAGTAAGAAAGGTATATAACGTTATATGATTTGGTACAGTGAAAACGCCAGTATATAACATAATGTATGGTTTTTTACCTAGAATCATATTATGTGTTTTAATTATAGGTTCCCATATTTTAGAGTTATTTTATGCCGAGGATCTTTTATAATGAAATTAGGAGAAATTATGTTCGTTAATTTTATGCATATCAGCAAATTAGAAAAGATAACAGCTGAACTTGCAAAAGGTATCAAAATTAGGGTGACCCAGAAAAAACAGAACCCAATTATTTATTTTTTTCCATTAAACTAACCTTAAACCCAACACCAACCCTGACCCTAACACCTAAGCCTAAACCTAACCCCTAGCCTAACCCTAAACCCCCATAGTTAAAATTAACAGTTTTATTACAAAATGTGTTGGTTCTGTTTTTCTGGGTCACCCTAATTTTGACACCTTTTGCAAGTTCAGGCAAGATAATTTCATGTGTATTAATACATTGGTGGTTATGTTAGATTTGCTATGTGTATGAAAGGATTAGAAAAATGATTTCTCTGAATGTTTCAGATGAGGCTTGATGATTAGTATTATCTGCGTTATTCGGACTATTTTCCCATCTTCATTGTTAGTTGTACAACGTTTTAGCGATATGCCCTCCGGCCTTCTTCAGGTATTTCTTGTCGGACTCTGGAACCTTTTCGGACTCGGAACCTTCTTTTCCGACTCGGGAATTTTTCTTGTCGTAATCGGGAGCCATCACGGAACTTTGAACCTAACCATAACTAGTGGATAAGGTAGTTAGGTTAAGACAGTGCTAAGTGACAGTTATCCCTGGAACCCGAGTTCAATCCTGAGTAGAGGCAGTTAGAAAAATAATTAACACAACCCCTACCTCCAACTATGGTTAGCGGAATGAGAACAGGATACCCCCGTGGAATAATAAAGGGTTAGGTTCAAAGTTCCATGATGGCTCCCGAATACGACAAGAAAGTTCCCGAGTTCGAAAAGAAGGTTCCCGAGTCCGACAAGAAATACCTGAAGAAGGCCGGAGGGCATATCGACCGAAACGTTGTACAAGTAACAATGAAGATGAGAACAATAGTCCGAATAATGCAGATAATACTAGAAAAATGATCTCATAAGTATCAAACATCATTCTGACCAGGTCACACTGACCACACGAATTCCATTGACTCTCTCACCTCCCCGCCCTGTCGGCTGGGGCGTTAGAATGCACCGACTGCACCTCTGCAGAGGGGTAAGACTCCCCCAATGGGGCCACCTGTTGGCCGTGGGTAATGACCCGTGATGCTTAAGGATAGAGCCCAGGTGGATGAGCAGTTCATTACATGCAATACTCCACTTTGGCCCTATCTTGGGCTAGACGGGCGGTTGGAGAGGCCCCTCCGATCAATCGGCTGGTCACGTCAAGCCCTAGCACCTATATGATTTTCCCAACCCTATTGCCCTTATCGCAAGCCCAAACTCCTTTTTATCATATGGGTGCTAGAAGGCGGTGGCTGCGGGTCTACATGTCCTGGGAATATATATATATATATATATATATATATATATATATATATTTTTAAAAAATATATTTTTAAAAATTTAATATATAATATATATATATTATATATTAAATTTTTTACTTGAAGGCACTTACAACGCATGTATCGCATAAAATTCGATACTTTTTCTTATAGAAAATGAACTTGACAAGTGTAATCCCAGCAAAGGATGGCTCGATGTGTAGAATACCGTACAGACTGTTTCGACTTTATTAAGTCTCATCAGCGGTATATACTAACGATTTCCCTCCGACAGAAATCGAAACCGGGACTTCAGCAGACACAGTGAAACACTAGTGAAACACTTTTATCGCCTCGGCCACAGTACACAGCTGACCATCCTAGCGAAATTAAGCTTGTCAAATGATTCTACTACACGCCTCTACCATAATAGGTAAGGGGGCGTTAATGAGAGAATAATAACAACAAATAGACCGTATGCCCTTCGGCGAAGTGAATAAGATTTTTGGATGTTTGTTTATTTTAGAAACGTTGCTGAATAAAGTATATATTAAATTTTTTACTTGAAGGCACTTACAACGCATGTATCGCATAAAATTCGATATATAAATATATATATATATATATACGTTTACAATCTTTAGAATGGATCCCTCTAAAATTGAAATAAATCTTTTTCCTTCCGCTTTTTACAGATTGTATCACGATTGCCAAGAACAAATTAATTTTTCAGCGTGTCAAAAATTAATTTCTCATTTATTGAAGCCTCATTTCAACCCTAATTGATAATCTCACATAAATTAACCTCTTTAAATTTATATGAAGTATTCCTGATAAAAATAATGTGCACACAGTTATATGGTTTGCTTTGTTTTGTTTACGGCATATCAACCTAGTGGGTCATTTAATGCCGATAAAGTTTTGAAAATTAAATAAATCTTAATGGATAATACATTTTTTTTATAAATACATTTATTTATTAACCGAGATGGGACCCTAATAGGTACTACCACTCCGGTCAGAGTGACCAGGGCATGGTGATGAACGACGTGCTCACATTCCCTAATCCTCCAGAACTGGGACCTCACCATCAGAGAGAGTTAACGTCACCCAGACACCGACCCTCAGCCACCACATTCCAGCACCCAATGGATAAAAGGGTTGGGGTTGCCATAGCAGAATAAGTTGGGCATCATTATAGGTGCTAGGCACGTGACAGCGAACGGAGGGCCTCCGAACCTACCCGTAGCCTAAGTAAGTGTCCAGGAGATGCATGTCTTATGACAGCTCATCCACCGGTTCCATCATTAAGCAACCACGGCGGGCGCACCGGGCATCAGGTTACCCCTCTGCAGAGGTGCAGTTCTAACGCCCCACCCAAACAGGGTGAACAGTTAATGGTTTCAAGTATCTATATAATGTTATGTTGAAGACGGTTTCTTGTAATGGTAAGCAGGAAATGGAACTCGTACCCCGAGTCAAACCCTGGAAGCGTAGTATTTCCATGAGCCAATATCGCGTAGATGAATCCTACTCTCCCTCCAGCCATGGGTATAAGAATCAGAACAGACTGTTTCTAACGCATGCAGGTAACCAGTCTAGAGAGGGGAAGCGAATCAACTAGGGGAACCCGCTAAGAAGACCGGCAACCTGCTCGTTAACGGAGGAGTGGTAAAATATATACTAATGTTATATACAACTTTCGCTGCAATTCAGGTATATAAATGCGAGCGTTCTTATGGAGGGCTTCGTATATTTTCCGTAATATTAACCTACTTACTTACTTGAGTGGCTCAGGCTAGGGTCACTTATTTCTGTATTCCCTTGAGTCAGCTGGATATACTATTCCCACTAACATACGTCGCTCTGTTCTTCTTCATTTCTACATCCAATCGTACTGGTCATGGTATTTAAGCATGGTCTGTTTCGTCAAAATCGCAAGAGACAACCGAGGCTTATTCTTATATCAGTTTCTTATCTATGAACGAGACCATACCGGCTGGAGTGAGCCGACCACCGTTCCCAACACCAACCCTGACCCTAACACCTAAGCCTAAACCTAACCCCTAGCCCTAACCTAAACCCCCATAGTTAAATTAAACAGTTTTATTACAAAATGTGTTGGTTCTGTTTTTCTGGGTCACCCTAATTTTGACACCTTTTGCAAGTTCAGGCAAGATAATTTCATGTGTATTAATACATTGGTGGTTATGTTCGATTTGCTATGTGTATGAAAGGATTAGAAAAATGATTTCTCTGAATGTTTCAGATGAGGCTTGATGATTAGTATTATCTTCGTTATTCGGACTATTGTCCTCATCTTCATTGTTAGTTGTACAACGTTTTAGTCGATATGCCCTCCGGCCTTCTTCTGGTATTTCTTGTCGGACTCTGCAACCTTTTCGGACTCGGGAACCTTCTTTTCCGACTCGGGAATTTTCTTGTCGTAATCGGGAGCCATCACGGAACTTTGAACCTAACCATAACTAGTGGATAAGGTAGTTAGGTTAAGACAGTTCTAAGTGACAGTTATCCCTGGAACCCGAGTTCAATCCTGAGTAGAGGCAGTTAGAAAAATAATTAACACAACTCCTACTCCAGCTATGGTTAGCGGAATGAGAACATGATACCCCCGTGGAATATATAAAGGGTTAGGTTCAAAGTTCCGTGATGGCTCCCGATTACGACAAGAAAGTTCCTGAGTTCGAAAAGAAGGTTCCCGAGTCCGAGAAAGTTCGCGAGTCCGACAAGAAATACCTGAAGAAGGCCGGAGGGCAAATCGGCCGAAACGTTGTACAAATAACAATGAAGATGAGAACAATAGTCCGAATAATGCAGATAATACTAGAAAAATGATCTCATAAGTATCAAACATCATTCTGACAAGGTCACACTAACCACACGAATTCCATTGACTCTCTCACCTCCCCGCCCTGTCGGCTGGGGCGTTAGAATGCACCGACTGCACCTCTGCAGAGGGGTAAGACTCCCCCAATGGGGCCACCTGATGGCCGTGGGTGATGACCCGTGATGCTTAAGGATAGAGCCCAGGTGGATGAGCTGTTCATGACATGCAATACTGCACTTTGGCCATATCTTGGGCTAGACGGGCGGTTGGAGAGGCTCCCTCCGATCAATCGGCTGGTCATGTCAAGCCCTAGCACCTATATGATTTTCCCAACCCTATTGCCCTTATCGCAAGCCCAAACTCCCTTTTTATCATATGGGTGCTAGAAGGCGGTGGCTGCGGGTCTACATGTCCTGGGAATATAATATATATATATAATATATATTTATATATATATATTTTAAAAATATATTTTTAAAAATTTAATATATAATATATATATATTATATATTAAATTTTTACTTGAAGGCACTTACAACGCATGTATCGCATAAAATTCGATACTTTTTCTTATAGAAAATGAACTTGACAAGTGTAATCCCAGCAAAGGATGGCTCGATGTGTAGAATACCGTACAGACTGTTTCGACTTTATTAAGTCTCATCAGCGGTATATACTAACGATTTCCCTCCGACAGAAATCGAAACCGGGACTTCAGCAGACACAGTGAAACACTAGTGAAACACTTTTATCGCCTCGGCCACAGTACACAGCTGACATCCTAGCGAAATTAAGCTTGTCAATGATTCTACTACACGCCTCTACATAATAGGTAAGGGGGGCGTTAATGAGAGAATAATAACAACAAATAGACCGTATGCCCTTCGGCGAAGTGAATAAGATTTTTGGATGTTTTGTTTATTTTAGAAACGTTGCTGAATAAAGTATATATTAAATTTTTTACTTGAAGGCACTTACAACGCATGTATCGCATAAAATTCGATATATAAATATATATATATATATATACGTTTACAATCTTTAGAATGGATCCCTCTAAAATTGAAATAAATCTTTTTCCTTCCGCTTTTTACAGATTGTATCACGATTGCCAAGAACAAATTAATTTTTCAGCGTGTCAAAAATTAATTTCTCATTCATAGAAGCCTCATTTTAACCCTAATTGATAATCTCACATAAATTAACCTCTTTAAATTTATATGAAGTATTCCTGATAAAAATAATGTGCACACAGTTATATGGTTTGCTTTGTTTTGTTTTACGGCATATCAACCTCAGTGGGTCATTTAATGCCGATAAAGTTTTGAAATAAATAAATTCTTAATGGATAATACATTTTTTATAAATACATTTTTCTATTTAACCTATAGATGGGACCCTAATAGGTACTACCACTCCGGGTCAGAGTGGACCAGAGGGCAATGGTGATGAACGAGTGCTCCACATTCCCTAATCCTCCAGAACTGGGACCTCACCATCAGATAGAGTTTAACGTCATTCCCAGGACATGTAGACCCTCAGCCACCACATTCCAGCACCCATATGATAAAAAGGGTTGGGGCTTGCCATAAGGGCAATAAAGTTGGGCCCATCATATAGGTGCTAGGGCTTGACGTGACCAGCCGATTGATCGGAGGGGGCCTCTTCGACCACCCGTCTAGCCTAAGTAAGTGTCTAAGTGGAGTATTGCATGTCTTTGACAGCTCATCCACCTGGGTTCCATCATTAAGCACCACGGGCGGGTCGCCACCCGTGGCCATCAGTGTTACCCCTCTGCAGAGGTGCAGTTCTAACGCCCCACCCAACAGGGTGAACAGTTATATGGTTTCAAGTATTCTTATATAATGTTATGTTGGAAGAGCGTGGTGTAATGGTTAAAGTCATGGGAAATGGACTCGTCACCCCGAGTTCAAATCCTGGACGTGGTAATTGTATTTCACTTAGCGCTAATATCCTTGGGAAAGGTATGAATCCTACTCTCCCTCCAGCCATGGGTAAATAGCAGGACAGACTGGTTTCTTTAACCATGGCTAGGTAACCAGTCTAGGAGAGGGAAAACTGAATTCAAACCTATTGAACTCCGCTTAAGAAATTGACCTTGTGTCGAATCCTGCTCGTGCGGAGGAGTTGGTAAATATATTTATAATGTTATATACAACTTTGCTGAATCAGGTATATAAATTGCGAGCGTTCTTATTGGAGGGGCTTTCGTATATGTCTCCTGAATATTTACTTACTTACTTACTTGAGTGGCTCGGCTAGTACCTTATTTCTGTTTCTTGAGTAGCTGGTATATATTCCCCTAACTGGTCGCTCTGTTCTCTTCATTTCTTCTAATTCGTCTGGTCTGTATTTAAGATGCTGGTTCGTCAATAATTCGCAAGGAGACAACCGAGGCTTATATCTTATATCAGTTTTTTTTTATTTTTAGAACGAGACTTTTTCAACCGCGGCTGGAGTGAAGCAGAGACGATCTTTATATCATAGCGCCCCCCCCCCCCTCCGCTTAAGTGCTGACCGTATGAGCCTTGTTCCCATGTGAGTCTATGTTTAACCGGAATGAAGGTAACCAAAATATTATTTAATTGTTAATTATCTACTCTACGGATTTAGAATTTCAACGACTTTTTAATTCGAAATCTAACTACACTATCCGTCCAAAAACAACGGTTTATGAATATACAACACAAATACAAATAATATGCATACAGTTATATGGTTTCCAGTTTTCCTATCTAAAACAAATAATGGTTTTTTTAACAATTCCTAATTGATCACCTTGCTGGTCTTCTGTCTGGGATAAGTCTTTATCTCAAACTCACAACGGATTTTTGTTTCATTCCTAAAAACAAGTTCTGATTTATGCATATAACATATTGTTGTAGGATCATTATTATTATTATTATTATTATTATTATTATTATTACTATTGTTTGTGTTGTGTTGTTTGTTGTTGTTGTTGTTGCTACTTTTATTATTATTATTGTTGCTTTTATTATTTATTATTATTATTATTATCATTATTGTTGTTCTTTTATTACTATTATTAATGTTATTATTATTATTTTCATTATTATTATCATTTTATAATTATTATTAGTTTTATTATTATTAATATTATTATCATAATTATTATCTTTATTATCATTATCATTATTATTATTATTATTATTATTATTATTATTATTATTATTATTAGCAAATATATGCACCCTCCGAGTGCAAGTGTTTAAGTTTTAATATAATAAAATATCATGTTAAATTAGAAAGGCTAATGAAACTGAATAAGAATGCAGAAAAAATTGGAATAGAGGGGGTATGATTGAAAAAAAAAACAACTTTGAAACTAACTCTTCCATCATTTTCCATTACTCCCGTCTTTCATTGGTAAATTTTCTTAATTTAATTTTTAGTTAAAATAGGAAGTAAAGAATAAAATAACAGTTATTTCTTCTTGTTAATGGATTTCTTTTTTAAGATTTATCCCAGAGATTTTTGCTCATATTCAATAAGATTAAACCAAACAATTAGAAATCAATAATACTAAGCATTTATTTATCAAAATCACATGTTTAAGATCAATATGCAAATTAGCCTTTCCATTCATACTGTAAACCGCTATTTTGTTGTATATATAAATACAATTGCATGTTATTAGTATGTAGATATGGTCAACAGTCTTAATGATGTAAAACAATTTTTATTAATAACTGAGGCTTAAATAAAAATAAAATCATGGAGAATGTGATGTAAATAACAAAAGGAAATTGTGACTTGTATAGTAATATAGTTTCGGTTACAGACAGACAAACCCACAATCTCCATTATAATAAGAAGATTAGTAGTAGTAGTAGTATTTATATTATTATTATTATCAGTAGTAGTAGTATTTCCAAAGATTATAACCATTACGTTTACATGCGCAAAAATAGGCCCATTGACTTTACCACTACGCCACTGTTTAGTTTTCGATTAAATTTCTTGTGAGGAAAACTGAAGAATTCATGCAGCTGTTTGGGAAAGTGTATGATGTAGGTAATTATTAAATTATCGATCGAAAATTATCGATCTATTTTAAACTCGGATATCAGAACAGATTCTTTGTTTTTTTGTTTGTTTTTTTTTTTGTAGAGAGATTTTTGGTATAACTAACGAAACAAAATGTTTTTTTAACACGAACTTAAACTTTCTTTTTCTTTTCATAATTTTTTTTAAAAAATGAGAAAAACTGAAATTTTATTCCTATGTATTGGTCTATAATTATCTTATAAAATATTGCCTCAATACACTTTTTATTTTTTATTTTGAAGAAAAAGAAAAAAAAATGGGGAAATAATATTTTTTTCACCAGAAAGTAAATTTTATAAGAATGTTAACTCATCCGATAATTAGTAGGTTTTATATATATATAAATATATATATTATATATATATATATATTGTAGTATACATTGATGAAGATGAATTTATATATATGTATATATATACGTTTTCATTAAATTTGCTACACAGTATATATATATAATATATATATATATATATATATATATATATATATATATATAGAGAGAGAGAGAGAGAGAGAGACATTTAAAAAGAGTAAACAAGCGTTTCTCTGTAACGTAAACTCTCATTCAATGAACATACGTGTGATCAGCTGCAATTAATCGGTAACTCGATTAATTCAGTGGATTTAACCCTGATGAATCTAACGATGAAACTCGAGTAGGTTTCTATTGTATCCATTTCTTGAATAAATCTGCTCTACTTTGTATTGAGCACTACCTTGTTTATGTATCCAATATTGTCTGTTTATCATCCGGTGAAAATTGTGGCGAATATTGCGGCAATGTAGCCATTCAATTCAAAATAAAAAGACGGTTACGTAGAAAAATTCTTATGCTTAGCTTTCATTTTCTTTTCTTTCTCTTTCTCTTTTTTTTTGTTTTGTTTTGATTCTTTCTCTTCCCTCCCTTCTCTAATTTTCTATTTTATTTTTATTTATTTATTCTTATTTTCAGTTGTAAAAAAAATAAAATGTATTAACTCAACTACATGGACCAGCAAATAAGTAAATAAAAGATTATCTTTAATTATACTAGCAAATATATGCACCCTCCGGGTGCAAGTATTTAAGTTTTGATATTATAAAATATCATATTAAATTAGAAAGGCTAATGAAACTGACTAAGAATGCAGATTATAAATTTCTTTTAAGATTTATCCACAAGATTTTTGTTTATATTTCTTAAGATAAAACCAAACAATTAGAAATCAATAATACCAAGCACATATTTATTAAAATAAAATTTTAAATATCAATATGCAAATTAGCCTTCTCGTTCAAACTGTAAACCGCTATTTTGTTGTATATATAAATACAATTGCATGTTATTAGTACGTAGATATGGTCAACAGTATTAATAATGTAAAACAATTTTTATTAATAACTGAAGGTTTAACAGAATGAAATCCTGGAGAATTAGACGTAAATAATTAAGGGAATTGTGACTTGAGTAGTAATATAGTTTCGGTTACAGACAGAAAAACACACAATCTCCATTATAATAAGATATTATTAGGATTGGAGGAAGATTTAAGAAAAATATGTATAATGAGTATAACTTTTTTTCTATTTACATTTTAAATAGATTAAGTATTATATATTAATTATACTAGGAAATATATGCACCCTCCGGGTGCAAGTATTTAAGTTTTAATGTAATAAAATATTGTATTAAATTAGAAAGGCTAATGAAACTGAATAAGAATACAGATAAAAAGATTTGAAACAGAGGGAGTATAATAAAAGATTTGAAACAGAGGGAGTATAATAAAAAATGGAACAACTGAACTTACTCTTCCATCACTCTCGTCTTTCATTGTTATTTTTTCTAATTTAAGTATTTAGTTATAAGAGGAAGTAAAGAATAAAATGACAGTTATTTTATCTTGTTAATGGATTTCATTTAAGATTCATTGAAGAGACTTTTGCTTATATTCATTAAAATAAAACCAAACATTTAGAAACCAATAATACTAAGCACATTATTATTAAATTCGATTTTTAATATTAATATGCAAATTAGCCTTCCCGTTCACACTGTAAACCGCTATTTTGTTGTATATATAAATATAATTGCATGTAGTCAGTATGGAGACATAGTTAACAGTATTAATAATGTAAGACAATTTTATTAATAATTGAGGTTTAGATAAAAATAAAATCATGGAGAATGTGATGTCAATAACTAAGAGAATTGTGACTTGAGTAGGAATATAGTTTCTGTTACAGACAGATAAACCCACAATCTCCATTATAATAAGATATTAAAATATTATATAATAATTATATATTAGGATTGATGCAAAATTTGAGAAAATTATGTATTATAAGTGTAGGATTCAAAGTGATAATACTTGAAGATAAAACTCCGACAAAGGTTGATAGACAAAACATTTTATATACAGCACAGAATAAACAGGGTACATAATACATAGAGGTGTACATGAACATACATACATAAGTAATACAAAGTTACATGTAAAAGGATAAACATAAAAGCAACAGACATGAGACTAGGAATAGTCCATGCTGTAGAATCACTTACAGTAATGTAAGGGGTGCCAAAGCCCCAACAAGAGGGGGGTAGACCAGAGTCTAACCCATAGTGTCTCGTTGGTCGAGCAGGCAAAAAGAGAATGAGAAGTTCAAATCAGCCGCTTAAATACACCCGAGGCCTCTAGCGGGAACCAGCGAAACGGGCAGACAACTCTCCAGGCAAATACGAAAATAACGCCAATGGAGTGTTGCATGTCATGGGCTACTCAGCTAACAGGATTCCGTCCTTAATCATCACGGGTCGTCACCCATGGCCAACAGGTGATTCCATTGTAGGATTGGCTTAGCTCAGTCGGTTGAGTATCCGGCTGGGAACCCCGAGGTTCCTGGTCCGATTCCGGCCCTCGTCAACTCAGCGTATGAGTAACACATGGATATATGCGGTAAAGTGAGGAGCTGATGGTAGGAGTGGCGCTCCGCCTCAGACACTCAAACAATCTCCTTGGTCTAGCGCTAATGAAAAGTGGATAAACTCCCTCGCTGTCTGGCTGATACCGACTTTAGGTCACCCGACGACTTACCCCTCAGTTGAGGTGCAGTCGGTATATTCTAAAGCCCCAGCTGGTAGGGTTACCTCAAAAGAAGTCGGTTCGCCGTGTTAACTCTGCAGAACTGTTAGGGGTTAGGGTTAGGGTCAGGGCCTCTAACGTTAACCCTAACCCTAAAAGTATTTTCTTTCCAAATTTCAAATAAATTCAATATTATAAATCAAATATTCAAATTATAAAAGGCATAGTGTTTTTTGTTGTTTTTTTTATTATTGTTTTTGAATACCCCTCTCATAAGAACTCTCGCCATTTAGATACCCGATTCAGCAAAGGGGTATATAACATTAAAATTATCGATCCTTCTGTATGTGATGCATTGTCTATTGGGTAGACCTTCTAAGTCATCAATCGTCTTTCTAGCCTTGGTTCTCATTATATCACCGATGCCGTTGTCGTGTCAGTACTGCTGTATGGCTGCACCACCTAGACCCTAACTAAGCGACTAGAGAATAAACTAGATGGGAGCTGCACAAGAATGCTGCGGGTGATCCTGAACAAGAGGTGGAAACAGAAACCTACGAGAAAGCAGCTGTACGGCCACCTACCACATATCACCCAAACCATCCGAGTAAGACGGACAAGACACGCGGACACTGCTGGAGAAGCAAGGACGAACTCATAAGCGACGTCCTCCTGTGGAAGCCAGCACATGGACAAGCCAGCGTGGCCGAACAGCAAAAACGTACGTTGATCAGCTCTGTGTGGATGCAGGATGCTGCTTAGAGGACCTCCCGAGAATGATGAGCAATAGGGACGGATGGAGAGAGATTGTCATGGATATCCGCGCTGAAAGAGCGACATGATGATGATGATGATGATGATGGATGCTTAGTTGGGTGACCCCGTAAACACTAGCATGTACTGTAAATAACTCGACCCCTGTCTGCCATATCTAAACAAATACATATGAAGTTAAACAAATCATTTATCAAAAAGACGTTATTCGGCATTAAATAACCCGAAAAGGGTTGATATGCCATAACACAAAACAACCAACTTGTATTATTTAGACTATTGTTCTCATCTTTATTGTTATCTGCACAACGTTTTGGCCGATATACCCTCCGGTCTTCTTCAGGTATTTCTTGTCGGACTCGGGAACCTTCTTTTCGAACTCGGGAACTTTCTTCACGTAATCGGGAGCCATCACGGAACTTTGAACCTAACCCTTTATTTATTCCACGGAGGTATCCTGATCTCATTCCGCTAACCATAGCTGGGGTTGGAGTTGTGTTAATTAAATATTTTTCTAACTGCTTTCACTCAGGATTGAACTCGGGAACCAGAGATAACTGTCACTTAGAACTGTCTTTTAACCTAACTGCCTAATCCACTCGGCCATGTGTCCAATTGGACAATTGAGTGTGAATTTTGGGAACTTATAAACCTAATGTCTAGATTTGGCTAGAATATCTACCTATTTTACTTATATATGATTTTTTACTTAGACTCATATTGTGTGTTTTTTTTTCTTCTCTCTCAATCTGATCTAGCCTTTTTAATTATGGGTTCCCATATTGTATTCATTTCTATGCTAGGTCTACTTAACAGCTCAGTACAGCCTATCATATGTTCTGATTCTTTGAGGCGTCTTCTCTTCCAATGTTCTTCCCTATATATTATTCTAATTCATCCCATAAGGGCAGATGGTTTCCCTTTTCATTCCAATAGACCGAATAACGCTAATAATACTAGTCTTCAAGACTCATCTCAAACATTCAGAGAAATAAAACAACTTGTATTATTTGGATTATTCAGACTATTGTTCTCATCTTTATTGTTATTATCAACTTTTGGCCGATGTGTCAAAACGTTTTAATAAAAACGTAATATGCGAAGGTTCCAGAGTCCGATAAGAAATATGAGGTGTGTCAAAAAAAATATCGAGATTTTTTGTACTTTTTGACACACCTCTAAAAAAGAACCCACGAGCGTCTGACCCTTCTCGGGCCCGGGAAAAGAGAATTTTCTTTTCTTCCGTTTATGGTCCCAGTGGGTGGTGGAAGGGAGACATCCGCTTCCACCCTCCAAGGAAAACCTGGGACTTCCGTTCTTATTTTAACATCTAGTTCAGGGGACATTGGCCCGTTTCTGGCCGACATACGTTGAATTCCAAACTTTATTTTCTTTCTATTCTTCTTTCTTTTTTCTTCTCTTTCTCCAGAAATCCGATTACCGTTTTCTTTTCGATCCCCAAATTCCCCGTAGACCATAATAATTAAGCTACATTTCCTGACATACCTTTTATTTTAAAGAATCAGGCCTTACATGAATAAAGCTATTTATTTATTACAGGTACTGTGCTAGATGTTTTGATCGAATTCATATTTTTTATGTATTTGTTTAATATATTACATTCGGCTAAGACCAAAAGCGAGTTTCTAAGTATTTTATGGCTATCGTCATTAAATAAAATATCATTGGACGAGAACAAATATTTTTCCAAGGTATTTTTATTGCATTACGATTGCCAATTTGAGAGAAGCGTTATTTTATGGTGGATTGTAAAAACAAAATAAAAATCTGCGACCATAAAACTTGGCTTGTTTTCTTTATGGCCTTTCTTTGTTTAATTACAGCATTTATGCTGACATGCAACGATCTAAGTGGGGGGGGGGGTATTTCCCTTGAAGGTTTTTGAACGAATTATCTACCCGCTTGGGCTTGAAAACAAATGTTGGACCATATTACCTTAAGTCACCCCTTTTCAATTTCGCGTCATTAGGTAATTTTTTTCATTTACACCGTCAATATCCGGTGGTTTGTTAGGGGTTAGGTACCTTAAGACACCCCTTTTCAATTTCGCGTCATTAGGTAATTTTTTTCATTTACACCGTCAATATCCGGTGGTATCTTAGGGGCTAGGTACCTTAAGACACCCCTTTTCAATTTCGCGTCATTAGGTATTTCTTTTCATTCACACCGTCAATATCCGGTGGTTTGTTAGAGGTATGGGTTAGGGGTTAGGGTTAGGGTTAAGGTTAGAAACCCTGACCCTAACCCCAACCCTTAACAGTTCTGCAGAGGTAACACGGAGAACCGACTTCTTTTGAGGTAACCCTACCAGCTGGGGCTTTAGAATACACCGACTGCACCTCAACTGAGGGGTAAGTCGTCGGGTGACCTAAAGTCGGTATCAGCCAGACAGCGAGGGAGTTTATCCCCTTTTCATTAGCGCATTAGCGAGATTGTTTGAGTGTCTGAGGCAGAGCGCCTCTCCTACCATCAGCTCCTCACTTTACAGCATATATCCATGTGTTACTCATACACTGAGTTGACGAAGGCCGGAATCGAACCAGGAACCTCGAGGTTCCCAGCCGGATACTCTACCGACCGAGCTACGCCGAACCTACAATGGGACCCCCTGTTGGCCATGGGTGGCGACCCGTGATGATTAAGGACGGAATCCTGTTAGCTGAGTTGCCCATGACATGCAACACTCCACTTTGGGTCTTTGGGTAGAGGAGTGGCTGGAGATACCACATCAGATTAATCGGCTGGTCACATCAACCGCTAGCACCGATTGATGCATTTCGTACGGGCGGAAGTAGGATTTTCCGTTTAAACCGAAACAAAGAAAAGACGACAAAAATAACAAAGGACTTTATCCGGTTAATGCGAACAAAGAGAGAGGGTATAACAATGAAATTCGGAAGTAGATTTTCCGCTGATAAGTATAACAAAAGAAAATGCGTAGGCAGCTTATATACATAAAAGAAAGTCAGATATCCGAGGCAGTTATAGTCAGCCAGAAGACTCGGGACAGAGAACAAGTGAACCGACAGCCGGTCACTGCCCATTCACGACCGACAGGCTGTGAGACGCACCTAGCCACCAACGCTAGCCATCCCAGTAGCAGTCATTGTCAATCCTCATTGTCAACGCTCGCCACCCACAGCACAGCCGAGTAAAAAGAAATAAATTCAGAAGTTTCTACTATACACATGTGTTGTGATTTCTTAAGTCCGACTACTACATACATCGCTTTTGGTACAGTGACCATACCCACTATACAACATACACGATTTAGTGCCGTGAAAGAGGCGCTACGTAACATATTGCTATAAGAGGTTCACTGAGTATTAACTCTAGTTCTTATAAAACATTGGGTTACTTAAAGGATAAGTACCCAATACGGAACACTTCAGTTAAGAAAACGACAAACACGTTAGCTACATTTATATGACTTTATTACAACATGTATAGGGTAACGAAGTTCCCCAGACTATAGAATGTCACAAGTGTCCAAACATACAAAGTAGTATTCATAGACAAAATAGGTGGAAACCACTTACTGTGAGCAGTGTCGTGTCTGTGGCGTCTGGCATGCACCATAGGTGTCTGCTGGAGAGAGGTGACAAGCACGTCCCGGCTGGTTCAGTGGCATCAGAGGAAGGGGGTTCCCTCCTTGGGTTCCTGTGTCAGGTGACCAAAATAGGGTCTCCAGACACGGGACATTTACCAAAACCCTCAGACAAGGGAGACTGCCCTTACATTGCCATTTGGTGCTACGTAACACGATCTGATTTTACTTACTTATGATACAAACCCTTTAATACTGATTTTTTACCCACTCCCCCTAAGGCAATATTTTTCAAAATTAATGTTTACATCGCTTGGAGACCCTTTTTTGGTATGGTTTGGTTTGGTTTGTTTTACGGCATATCAACCTCAGTGGGTCATTTAATGCCAACAAAGTTGTGA
>CM042173.1:28821229-28823729 GCA_023376005.1 Doryteuthis pealeii | reverse complement strand
CTCCAAAAAACATGGGACTTCCGTTTCTAGTTCCGGGGTCAGTGGTCAATGGCTTGCAACCGTTGGGCGTTTACACGTTCAAACTTTAACCAATATTGTTCTTATTTATTTTTCTTCTCTTTCTCCAGAAATCCGATTACCGTTATCATTTCAATCTCCAGGGCGTTATAGTAGTAATAGTATTAGTAGTTGTAGTAGTAGTTCAGTGGAGATGAGTACAAGACATAACGAAGTTGACACGTCATCATCTCAGCCATTCAGACAAGGAGAGGGTAAAGTAAACAAACGTTTAACACATCTCTGTTGCGTAGGGGCCAAGGTCTAGTTTTAGTAGTAGTCATTAATAGTAGTAGCTGTCGTTAGTTCAGAAACAACATACGAAAGTCGTATAGTAAAAAAGGAGTTGTTTATTTCTTTCTAGGCTCGTTGGTTGTTTTTCAGAGAGTGAGGGTAAGGTCACGATATTCTATCGTAAATCACGTTCATGCGCGCTGTTCGTTGCAGATCTAGACATGTCACGACGAAGCCGAAACAAACACGTCCTAAGATGCAAGTGTACATTTGATACTGTGTGGACACAGAAAATCGGTATGCGTAGCCCATAATCAATTTATAATCTAGTTATAGTTATAGTTCAGTGGAGATGAGTACAAGACATAACGAAGAGTTGACACGTCATCATCTCAGCCATTCAGACAAGGAGAGGGTGAAGTTAACAAGCGTTTTAAAACATCTCGACAAAGAGAGCGTAGTGTTACAGAAGTACCCCTCTATTGACATTATTCCCAGGGCGGTTCTGATGTTTAGTGCCAGTCAGGGTCCCATCTATGGGTTGAATAGATATGATTAAGAATTATTTGTATTTGATAGAAAGATATGCTTCACTTTTTGAGCAGTAGTATTTTACTGACAGGACAGTTTTTTATGCCAAAGGGAAAAACTCGTCGAAGACTATGTAATTTCGTTGTCAGTGATTTTTATTTAATAGACAAATTTCCCAAATGATTGGTTAACATACACATATATACTAACACACGCGTACCTCCCCGTATATATATGTGTGTGTGTATGGGTGTGTCTTGTGCGTGTGTGTGTAAATACATATATTATATATATATATATATATATATATATATATATATATTGATACCCACACACATACACACACATATATATATACTGTTTATAAAAGTATTAAAAGTTAATACTAGAATAAGTTTATATGTTATATAAATATATATATATGTGTGTGTATGTCTGTGTGTCTGTGTGTGTGTGTGTAAATACATATATATATATATACATATATATATATTGATACCCACATACATACACATATATATATAATGTTTATAAAAGTATTAAAAGTTAATACTAGAATATTATTCTAGTATTAACTTTTAATACTTTTATAATCATTATATATATATATGTATGTGTGTGTGTGTGTGTGTGTGTGTGTGTGTGTGTGTGTGTGTGTGTGTGTGTTTCTGTGCGTGTAAATATATACATATATATATATGTATATATATATATATATATATATGTTGATACCCACACACATACACACACATATATATATAATGTTTATAAAAGTATTGGAGAGGGGATATATATATATTTATATATATGTACATGTATGTGTGTATGTGTGTGTATGTGTGTATGTGTAGTTCCCTTCCTTATGAAACATCTTCAAACATGTATATATACATATATATGTATATATATATATATACACACACGTATATATATATATATATATATATATATATATATAGAGAGAGAGAGAGAGAGAGAGAGAGAGAGAAAGAGAGAGAGAGGGAGAGAGAGAGAGAGAGGAGACAGAGAAATATATATATATATATTCATGTAGTTGGGTCCATATTCGTTCGTATAAGATTAACATATATTTATATATTTATATACATATATATACATACATATATATATATATATATATATTAATACCCACACACATACACATACACACACATATATATAATGTTTATAAAAGTATTAAAAGTTAATACTAGAATAAGTTTTCTTTTAAATAATTACTTTGCAAGAAATAAGATTTTATTCTCTTGAGCCCTGGCCAAATAGTCTATTTATTTTACCATTTCGATAATAAATAATTACATATCAAATAATACCTTATAAAAACAGTAAATTGTCCCCTAAACCTAAAAGATACTTGAATTTTAGTATTTCCATTGGAAAATTATACAATCAAAACAGATAACATTTTATTACAAATTATTCTCTACTCTATCTCCCATAAATAAGTACATACGTATATTTTAGACTTACTAGCAAATATATGCCCCCTCCGGGTGCAAGTATTTAAGTTTTGATATAATAAAATATCATATTAAATTAAAAAGGCTAATGAAACTGACTAAGAATGCAGATAAAAAGATCTGCAACAGAGGGGGTATAATCGAAAAATAGAACAACTTTGAAACTAACTATTCCATCATTTTCCATTACTCCCGTC
>CM042173.1:28808729-28816229 GCA_023376005.1 Doryteuthis pealeii | reverse complement strand
TTTGCCTACAATGGCAAGAAGCCAGACATTCTGGGAGCGTCTCAATGCAAAAAAAAAAAAATTAACACAATAACAATGGCTTGTGAGATCAGTATGCTAACAGTCGTTCTTTTGTGATGTTTTCCCGAATAAATCTATACCTCCTCTTCAATTAGATTCCCAGTTGATATAGTCGGAGTTGTTTTATTTTATTTCCGCCAGGGTGCGCCTGTAAAAATAGTGTGCGTCTTGTTAACAAACACAACAGTATACATACTTGTGCAGAGTGGATCATAAGGATGTGACACATTCTAAATGTTATTTCTATATTATTATAGAAAATAACATTTAAAATGTGCCCCATCATTATTATTAATAGAGTTCATATCTATTTATTTACAATAGCCTTTTTTTTAACCAATCAAAAGTGTTCGCAAATAAATACAATATATATATATATATATATATATATATATATATATATATATATATTATATTATATATATATATAATTTATTTATTTAAATAAATAAATTATTTATTTTAATAAATAAATAAAATATATATATATATATATATATATATATATATATTTAAAAATATATATAAAATATAAAAGATAAATTGAATTTTGATAAATAAGTAAATAACAAATAAATGATAATATTAATAATAATAATAATAATAATAATAATAATAATAATAATAATAATATGATTAAATTGATGTAAAATCCAACAGGAAACGTCACAAAACACAAATACACTTTTTTCATTCGCACATACCCACGTACAAAATCCCGCTCTAGGATACAGTCTTAACGTCACAACCAACAAGCATTTTCAATGTCACGCGCATTACAACATACGCACACGTACAAAAAAAAAATAAACGCTATTCACGCTCACACGGGAATACAGTTATTTCAAAAAATAACGTCATTTTCAAAAAAAAAAAAAAATTCACCATAGTTGGACTGCTTCAGTTCAATTCTTTGATAAAGAGTCAAAATTCAAGAAATAATTAAAAAATACAGGTCAAAACACAACACCATTGTTACCGTATTATTATTTTTTATTTATTCCAAACTGCATTGTGATAGCCTTCTAAATCAACCTCCTAACCAATACATACACAATGCTTCAAGCAAATTATGAAACTCTCTTATATATATATATATATATATATATATATATATATATATATATATATATATATATATATATATATATATATATATAAATGTTGTTCTGGTTCCAACGGCAGAAAATTCAATATTTTATAAAAAAGGGAAGGCCTTAAATAACATGGGTATCGTGGTTATGGACCATTTCCACTCGTGAGTATACCCACGAGCTTCTTCAGATCACGTATATCTTTTATGTTGAATTAAACAAAAGACACATCTCCTGTTTAACAATTTTATTTGTGATCTTTTCAAGTTTTCTGGTCAACTTTTTTATATTTGGTTGGAATTCCTGGATTAGTCCACCAAAGTTCATGTCCCGAGTACTTTCTGCACTTCGAAGTGCCATCATCAGGCTGATGTGTTCCAGCTTTTCAAATTAAAATTAATGGATGTGGAGGCTGGAAGGAGGAGAATTGATAGGAAAGGTGCTATAGGTATTTTAAAATGTGTGTACTGCATTGGAAATTCTTTTTTTTAAGGATGGCTTGTCTTGTTTTATGTATAAAGCTTCTAGTATTTGAATTTTTGTTTATTTTTTCTTTGTGCAGAATGTGTGTATTTTCCATTAGAATATTTCGGTAATTAGAGTGGGGGATGAATGTAATTTTAGGTGTTGTAAAATGGAGCTATTATCTGTTAAATGGAGGGTTAGACGACGTGACAATTTCGTTGGGGTAAAACCGATGTAGGTATTTTCATTTTCTGGGAGACTGCAATCTCCTAAGGGAATTTAAATTTGTATACTACATTGGTCTCATTAAGCCGACTTGTCTGGAAGAGGAATTGTTGCGGATATATATATATATATATATATATATATATATATATATATATATATATATATATATACAAGTTTTCTTGAACTGTACAGACTATTCTTGTCGGGCGAGTTTTTGGTTGATCCTTTCTAATTTTCGGGCCATCATTTTGGTGTCGGGGTATAACTGGTAACAGTCCACCTAAGGTTTCAAAACGAGTGCTTTCGGCAATACAGTTTGCCATCATCAGGTAGGAAACCTACCTACAAGTCTATGAAGATTTAGTAAGTTTAACATGGATATTTAAATTTAAATTTTAAATGATATCAGAACGTCTCACGTTTTGTACGTTTTAACAAACAAATCCAAGTACCATCGGCGGGCCTGATAAAAGGACTTCGCGGGCCAGATCCGGCCCGCATGCCTTAGTTTGATGACCCCATCATAATGATACCGAGTTCTCATCTTCTACCACACCAACAGCCTACTGATATTTTACACCATACCATATCAAGCTCAGCGTTCGCCACATCAAGAGACTCATAAATACTACTTTATATTACGTCCATTTTCCTCTTAATAGACTCACACCCTTAAACACACACCTAAATATATTATATATATATATATATATATATATATATATATATATATATATATATATATATATATATATATATATATATGATAGAATAATAAACACATAATTATACGTTTCTAGCTGTACTAAATAGACAATACTTAGAACCGGATGTTCACTCTGCGATGCTTGAGAAAATCTTGTCGTAAAATGGTCTGTACGCAAGGAGGCTTCGCACAGACTTCCATTAATATAAAATAAATGGACAAAAAATAGGCTTTTTCTTTAAAAGCAATGACAAGTGTCCGCGCCTAAACACTGAAATCATTACGTCTGATGCACTTTGAATCAGCAGTGACAATAAAAATGAGGCGCATTGTGTAATGGTTATCGTCGCAGAAAATGGACTGGGCGATCCGAGTTCAAATCCTGAACGAAGCTGTCTGCATTTCACACAGCTCTAAGAAATTGACAATATGTCACATCCTACTCATGCATATTGGTTGGAAAATGCACACACACACACACACACACACACACACACACACATATATATATATATATATATATATATATATATATATATATATATATATGCTGTGCTAACAGTTACTGGCTAGAGCTTTGCAGCAGCATTAATTAACACAACTCCTACCCCAGCTATGGTTATCGGAATGAGAACAGGATACCCCGTGGACTAAATAAAGGGTTAGGTTCAAAGTTTCGTGATGGCTCCCGATTACGACAAGAAAGTTCCCGAGTTCGAAAAGAAGGTTCCCGAGTCCGAGAAGGTCCGAGAGAAGGTTCCCGAGTTCGACAAGAAATACCTGAAGAAGGCCGGAGGGTATATCGGCCGAAAGTTGTACAAATAACAATGAAGATGGGGACAATAGTCCGAATAACGCAGATAATACTAATCTTCAAGCATCATCTCAAACAGAAATTTATTTATTATTTGAAGATTATATTACATCTGCAAGAATGATATCAGGTGCGTTGGCATTGACTTCCAGCTGGGAAAATTTGGCTCAGGACGCCCTCGGTGGCGGCAGAATCTCCGTAAAGGACTGTTCATGTCAGAAGTCACCCTGACACCACACCATGAAGCTAAGAGGTCCAGAAGAAAGCAGACAACAAAGCATCGGTACATCAACATCTTCAGGGACAGCCTTCACACTCAACATCTGTGGTCGAGAATGTTTTTCAAACATCGGACTTCACAGTCAAGGAGGCTGCAACTTCAGGGGCACACAGAAAAATTAATATAGTCATCCGAGACTGAAATGTCAGTTGAATATTACGTTATGCATTTAAGCGACGCAAGACCATTTGGAATGTTTCATTTATAAAATTCAATCATCTGCTGCGTCCGGTAATATCAAAGGCATGTACGACGGCTTAAAAAGGGCACTTAGCCCATCACATCGTAAAATCGCTCCTCTGAAATCAGCCTCAAGAGAAATCATACAAGATCGTTCTAAACAACTTGATCGCTGGGTAGAACATTACTCAGAACTCTACGCCAGCGACCGTTTCTGATTCAACCCTACGTCATGTAGAGCGACAACCAGTAGCAGAAGAACTAGATACGGAACCTACAACTGAAGAACTTTGCATAGCACTTGACAGACTAACCTACGGCAAATCACCTGGCAGTGATGGAATCACAGCTGAAATTCTCAAGTGTGGGAAGTACTATATATATATATATATATATATATATATATATGAAATATAACATTTTGAAAAAACATATGATGTTTGTTATGTGATTGCTGACAGGCCTGTTTCGACCAAAAACGATAAGTTGGTCTTCATCAAAGAGCGACATAGACGAGAAGAAAATATCCGTTAAAAAGACTGTTTACAAAACGAACGCTGATATAACCGCTGAAAATTTTTTGAAAATGCATGTTCTGTTTTAAAAAATAAAAATAAAATAAATTTTATTTTTAATTAAAAATCGGAAGCATTATAGTTCATGGTAAAACTCAAAAGAGTTTTATTGTAAAAATTGTAAAAATATATAAAAAATGTAAAGTGGGTATCAAAATAGTATAGGACTTCAACACCACTAGTAAATTTTGGAACCCTAACATCTTTCTTCAAATTATCATGTGGACTTGTATATTGTTAACAGCTGAAATATATATACATAACTATTTTCTTCTCGTCTATGTCGCTCTTTGATGAAGGGACACTTATCGTATTTATAATATATATATATTAAATATATGATATCACAGAGAAATATAACATTTTTGAAAAAACAATGATGTTGTTATGTGATTGCTGAAGGCCTGTTTCGACCAAANGATGAAGGTGAAGAGAGGACGGAGAGAGAGAGAGAGGAGGAGACGATAGAGGGGGAGGGAGAGAAGAGAAGAGAGGGACGAAGCGCGGGCTGATGTAGATGGATGAGATAAAGAATAGGATGGAATACACACACACACACACCACACCACACAACACATAAATAATATATATATATATTATATATTATATATAGAGAGAGAGAGAGAGAGAGAGGGGGGGGAAAAGAGAGGAGAAGATAGATAGATAAGATTTAGATAGAATAGATTATGATCAGATTGAAACAAACTGACAGATACATATGACCAGAGATAGATCAATAGGCGAGAGAGAGAAGAGAGAGAGAGAGAGAGAGAGAGAGAGAGAGAGAGAGAGAGAGGACGAGAGAAATATTATAGATATAGAGGGAGATACCGAAGCGAACCGGATGTAGAATAGATAGATAAAAAAAGAATAGATTTGGCACACACACACACACGTATATATATAGAGAGAGAGGTGAGAGAGAGAAGCGGAAGAGACGATGAAAAGAGAGAGAGAGAGATAGATAGAATATGTCAGATGGAAACAAACTGACAGAGATACATATGACCAGAGATAGATACATAGGCAGAGAGGATAGATAGATAACTAGATAGCATAGATAGAGAGAGAGAGAGAGAGCAGAGAGAGAGAAGAGAGAGAGAGAGAGAGAGAGGAGAGAGAAATATGTAGATTATAGAGGGAGACGCATAAGCGACGGGATGGTTAGATAGATAGATAAAAGAATAGATTTGGGCACACACACACAACACACACACACACATATATATTATTATATATTGAGAGAGAAAGGGAGTGAGAGGACGAGAGAAAGGAGAGAGAGGAGCAGAGAGAGGAGAGAAGGGGAAGAGAGGAACAGAGAGAGAGAGAGAGAAGATGAAGGAGAGAGAGAGAGAGAGAGATTATGGCCAGATTGAAACAAACTGACAGCATGGCATCATGACCAGAGATAGATCAATAGGGAGAGAGAGGAGAGAGACAGACAGAAGTGAGAGAGAGAGAGAGAGAAGAGAGACGAAGTACTGATGTATATATATATATTATATAAAGAATACACTGGACACACACACATATACATATATATATACATGTATAGATAATATATCAGTTTTAGTTGTCTTGCGTTATTCTCAAATGCCCAAGTTTCTCTCACTGATGTTGCAAGTTTCCTGTTAACTGGACTGCAGAAAACTTGTATTCTATTGTTACATTATTGGTCCAACCTGCGTACCAGCAATAATTTCAAAACTGATGCAATAAAGGAAATTTGGCAACATCAGTGAAGAGAAACTTGCATTTGAGATAACGCAGACAACTAAAACTGATATTATTATCTAACATGTATATATATATGTATATGTGTGTGTGTCCCAGTGTATTCTTTATATATATATATATATATACATCAGTCACTTCGTCTCTCTCTCTCTCTCTCTCTCTCTCACTCTCTGTCTGTCTCTCTCTCTCTCTCTCCCTATTGATCTATCTCTGGTCATATGCATCTGTCAGTTTGTTTCAATCTGGCCATATCTCTCTCTCTCTCTCTCTCTCTCTCTCTCTCTCTCTCTCTCTGTCTCTCTCCCTCTCTCTGTCTCTCTCTCTTTCTCTCTCTCCCTTTCTCTCTCAATATATATATATATATATGATGTGTGTGTGTGTGTGTGTGTGTGTGCCCCAATCTATTCTTTATCTATCTATCTACATCCGTCGCTTCGTCTCCCTCTATATCTACATATTTCTCTCTCTCTCTCTCTCTCTCTCTCTCTCTCTCTCTCTCTCTCTCTCTCTCTCTCTCTCTATCTATCTATCTATCTATCTATCTATCCCTCTCTGCCTATTGATCTATCTCTGGTCATATGTATCTGTCAGTTTGTTTCAATCTGATCATATCTATCTATCTCTCTCTCTCTCTCTTTCTCTCTCTCCTCTCTCTCCCTCTCTCTCTATATATATACGTGTGTGTGTGTGTGCCCCAATCTATTCTTTATCTATCTATCTACATCCGTCGCTTCGTCTCCCTCTATATCTATATATTTCTCTCTCTCTCTCTCTCTCTCTTCTCTCTCTCTCTCTCTCTCTCTCTCTCTCTCTCTCTCTCTGCCTATTGATCTATCTCTGGTCATATGTATCTGTCAGTTTGTTTCAATCTGATCATATCTATCTATCTATCTATCTATCTATCTTTCTCTCTCTTTCCCCCCTCTCTCTCTCTCTCTCTCTCTATATATATATATATATATATATATATATATATATATGTGTGTGTGTGTGTGTGTGTGTGTGTGTATTCCAGTCTATTCTTTATCTATCCATCTACATCAGCCGCTTCGTCTCTCTCTCTCTCTCCCCTCCCCCCTCTCTCTCTCTCTCTCTCTCTCTCTCTCTCTCTCTCTCTCTCTCTCTCTCTCTCTCTCTGGCTATTGGTCTATATGTATCTGTCAATCTGTTTCAATCTGGTCATATCTATCTATTTCTCTCTCTCTGTCTCTCTGTCTCTCTCTCTCTTCTCTATATATATATATATATATATATATATGTGTGTGTGTGTGTGTGTGTGGTGTGTGTGTGTGTGTGTGTGTGTGTGTGCTGCAAACGCAGGCAACGTGTTAATCTTTTGTTATCCCAGACTGAGGCTGATA
>CM042173.1:28778729-28801229 GCA_023376005.1 Doryteuthis pealeii | reverse complement strand
TTTCTAGTTGTTCATTTTACTTCTTTGACTCTTAAACTGTCTGCCACACTCGCGGTTAACTCCAACACAAAACTCGGAGTACTTCCGCTAGTGTTCTCATTTCTTTATAATATTTCACTTTTATTTGTTTTTTTAATTTTTTGTCTGTTTTCTTTTTATTGTAAGATGATAATTTTTCGTCAAGTTTTAAGTCAATAATTTAGAAAAATGTTTATTTATGTGCTTATGGTAAAAGTTGATAAGCCGCATTCGTAAAATTTTCTATAGCAATAAGCACTAAATGTTTTTAGAATTATATTTGACACGCAAAAACCCATAAAATATTCTAGGAATAAATTAGAAATCGCTTTTTGATATGTTCTGTCGTTTTGAAAAAAAATCTTCCCTGTTGATTCGTTGGTTGGTTGGTTGGTTGGTATTTTACGGCATATCAACCCTTGGGTTATTTTGTTCCTAAGACGTTTTGTTTTATAAATTCTTATTGGGTATACAATTTGTTTTCAAACTCAATTTTGAAAACATTTTTGTAAACTCGTTTTTATCTATTTAACCTAACAAGTACCCCACCCTGTCGACTGGGGCGTTAGAATACACTGACTGCACCTCTGCAGAGGGGTAAGACTCCCCCAATGGGGCCATATGTTGGCCGGGGGCTGGCGACCCGTGATGCTTAAGGATTGAGCCCAGGTGGATGAGCAGTTCCTGACTTGCAATACTCCACTTGGCCCTATCTTGGGCTAGACGGGCGGTCGGAGTGGCCCCCTCCGATCAATCGGCTGGCCACTAGCACCTATAGTAATAAATCGCTTTTTGATATGTTCTGTCGTTTTGAAAAACTGTTCCCTGTTGATTGGTTGGTTGGTTGGTTGGTTGGCATTTTAAGTCATGGGTTATTTTATTCCTAAGACGTTTTTGTTTTTTCATTCTTTTTGGCTATACCCTTTGTTTTCAAACTCAATTTTGAAAACATTTTTGTAAACTTGTTATCTATTTAACCAATAGATAGAGCCCTAACATTTACTATAACTATGAAGAAGTGAAATATTCTAATTAGCATTTTATAGTAAGAGCAACAGATAGTTTCACTGAAGGCGCTTACACTCTACAGTCGTCGTATTGTACAGTCCAAGTCAGTCATATTATTAAGAATTCTAAGGTATGTGGGTTATCGTCCTTTGTCTGCGAGCCTCTGTTTCAAACCAACCAATCACGAGCCAGCATACTTTGGCGGCAAAGCCGAATAAGCAGACTCGTTCAACCTCTTCTGATCCAGGTGCCAAAGGGAACAGACCTAAAATAGGGTCGCTCCTCTTCTTCAACAGACATCCAGAATCGGGGTCGGACGCAAGCAGAAGTCCATCATATCCGAACTATCAGAAGGCCGTAGCAAAGGGCTCCGTTAATACCCCATATCTCAGGATACACCTGTTAAGTGACAAATATTATTATTCGCGCAAACGAAACTAAAGTTTGCAATTCTTTATATGTAAGTAAGTCATTAACTTAAAAAAAATTAATTTGTTTTTTTCTTTAGAATTAGGTGATGAGTCGTAGTCATAAAAGTTTCTATACCAATAAGCAATAAATGATTTAAGAAATTATATTTGCACACACAAAAGCCCATGAAATATTCGCTTCTAAATATACTCTGTCGTTTTTAAAGATTGTCACCTGTTTGGGCTGGTTCGTTCGTTTACGGCATATCAACCTTGGTTGGGTTATTATGCTAAAGACTTTCTGTTAGGTATTCAATCTTGTTCAAAACTCAATTGCTTTTAAACTCATCTTTAAATTTTACATAACCCATAAATGGACCTAAAATAACTACCACTCTGGGTCGGGGTGGACCTGGGGGTAATGGCAATTAAGGAGTATTCCACACTCTCCAGAGCTGAAGAATAGAAACTTTCCTATCCTAAGTATAAGCCAAAGTGAGTGTTGCATGTCATGGTCTGATCAGCCGCAAGGATTCTGTCCTTAAGCATCACGGGTTACCATTGGAGGAGGTACTGTTGGTGTATTCTCCAGTCCCAGTCGATACGGCTACGTCAACTTTTAAGTCATTAACTTAAAAAATGTTAATTTATATTTTTCTTTTTTAGAATTAGCTGATGAGCCGTAGTCATAAAAGTTTCTATACAATAAGCATTAAATGCTTTAAGAATTATAATTGACACGCAAAATGCCCATAAAATTATTACCCGCATAATAAATTAAAGAAATCGCTTCTAAATATTACTCTGTCGTTTTTTTAAAGATGTCACCTGTTGCGTTGTTGGTTCGTAAGTTATAACTTAGAATCGCTTCTTAATATGTTCTGATATTTTGAAAAAAATGTCCCCTGTTGGTTGGTTGGTTGGTTGGTTATTTTATGGCATATCAACCCTTGGGTTATTTTATTCCTAAAACGTTTTGTTTATAGATTCTTATTGGGTATACAATTTGTTTTCAAACTCAATTTTGAAAACATTTTTATAAACTTGTTTTTATCTATTTAACCAATAGATGAAGCCTTAACAGGTACTATAACTCCGGTCACGGTGAACCTGCGAGTGAAGGGGTACTCCCCACTCCCCAGAGCTCCAGAATCAGTATTCTTCAGCCTCAGCCGATAGGTTGATTTGGTTTGTTTTGTTTTACGGCATATCAACCTCAGTGGGTCATTTAATACCGATAAAGTTTTGAATAAATCAATTCTTAATGGATAATACAATTTTTTTATGAATACATTTTTCTATTTAACCATGGATGGGACCCTAACAGTACTACCACTCCGGGTCAGAGTGGACCAGGGCAGCAATGGTGATGAAGGGGTTGCTCCACATTCCCCAAACTCCCAAAACTGGAACCTCACCATCAGATAGAGTTTAACGTCTTCCCAGGACCTGTAACCCGCAGCCACCGCTTTCTAGCACCCATATGATAAAAGGGGGTTGGGCTTGCCATTAAGGCAATAGGGTGGAAAATCAATAGGTGCTAGGAATGACGTGACCAGCCGATTGATCGGAGGGCCTCTCGACCGCCCGTCTAGCCCAAGATAGGGCCAAAGTGGAGTATTGCATGTCATGAACTGCTCATCCACCTGGGCTCTATCCTTAAGCATCACGGGTCGCCACCCACGGCCAACAGGTGGCCCCATTTGGGGGAGTCTTACCCCTCTGCAGAGGTGCAGTCGGTGCATTCTAACGCCCCAGCCGACAGGGCGGCGATAGGTTGATGTCGAGGTTTAAGTCATTAACTTAAAAAATGTTAATTTATGTTTTCTTTTTTAGAATTAGCTGATGAGCCGTAGTCATAAAAGTTTCTATAGCAATAAGCATTAAACGCTTTAAGAATTATATTTGACACACAAAAGCCCATAAAATATTCTCGTAATAAATTAAGAATCGTTTCTTAATATGTTCTGTCGTTTTTGAAAAAAAAACACGTCCCCGCTTCGAAAATACAATTAATGTTTCTCATGTACAAGGAAACCGAATTACTTTACAGTTATTTATGATGCAGTTTGTTAATTCAGTTTAAGTCTTGTCGCAACTGAAGACAAGGCGAGACGATGGCAAATGAGGAGGAGAAGAAAAATCGATAAAAATAAGTAATAAAACTCCTCGCAGCGTTTAAAGATATGAACATCTCAGAGGCTCGACATTTATTTTCTAATTTTATTTGTTAAAAATGTATTTAATTCTGTCTTGTATATTCTTGTTTGAGAACATTCTTGCATCAATATACGGCTAATAGAAATAACGAGCATTTGAAAATCGTATGATACTAAGGAGATATGTATATAGGTATTTACCCAAACTGATTGTTTTAGGTTTGTTTTGTTTTACGGCATATCAACCTCAGTGGGTCATTTAATGCCGATAAAGTTTTGAAATAAATCAATTCTTAATGGATAATACAATTTTGTTATAAATACATTTTTCTATTTAATCCATAGATGGGACCCTAACAGGTACTACCACTCCGGGTCAGAGTGGACCAGGGAGTAATGGTGATGAAGGGGTGCGCCACATTCCCCAAACCTCCAAAACTGGAACCTCACCATCAGATAGAGTTTAACGTCATTCCCAGGACATGTAGACCCGCAGCCACCGTATTCTAGCACCCATATGATAAAAAGGGGTTGGGGCTTGCCATATGGACAATAGGGTTGGGGAAATCATATAGGTGCTAGGGCTTGACGTGACCAGCCGATTGATCGGAGGGGGCCTCGCGAAGCATCACGGGTCGCCACCCACAGCCAACAGGTGGCCCCATTGGGGAGTCTTACCCCTCTGCAGAGGTGCAGTCGGTGCATTCTAACGCCCAGCCGACAGGGCGGCTGTTTGTTTTAAACACATTTTTGCTATTTAACCCATAGAGGGAACCCTAACAGATACTACCACTCTGGGTCAGAGTGGACCTGGGAGCAATGGTGAAGAAGGGGGCTCCATACTCCCCAGACCTCTAGAACTGGAACCTCACCATCAGATAAAGTTTAACGTCATTCCCAGGAAATGAAGACTCTCAGCCACCGCCTTCTAGCACCTATATTGATAAAAAGGGGTTGGGGCCTGTCATAAGGGCACCAGGGTCGGGGCAATCATATAGGGGGCTAGGGCTTGACGTGACCAGCCGATTGATCGGAGGGGGCCTCTCCGACCGACCGACCGACCGTCTAGCCTAAGTAAGGGTCTAAGTAGAATGTTGCTTGACATAGACTGCTCGTCCACCAGGATTCCATCCTTAATGGCTAATAGGAAACGAGCATTTGAAAATGAAATGATACTAAGGAGATATGTATGAAGCTATCGCCGATCGCAACAGGTAGGATGTGGCACAAGGTCACAAATATGGGCTGCGAAAATGTATTTGCGAGACTAGCTTTATAATCATTACACCACGACATGTATTTAGTTCTGGACATTATTTTTTGAGAAAATTATTGCATCAATATATCTATTAATAGTGGAGATTCGCTTCCGGTTTTTGTCTGTAACAAAAATTACGTAACTGCTTACGTCCTATTACCCCAAATCGTCATAACATAGAATAAATACACTCAAAATTAGACAGTTCTCATTGTTTTTTAAAACAAGTTCTAATAAATACATGACTGGTATTATATATCTATATATAGTTTGTTTTATTTTAATACATATTTAAAGTTTACATTTCAAATTGTTTTATTTTATAATCCTTTAATGAATTTGATGATTTTACTTACTTAGGGTACACACTCGCTGATGTTGATTTTTTTACTCCAACCCCTCGGGTAATATGTTTCAAAAATCCATTTTTACATCGCCCGGAGGGTGTTTTTTTATTTTGTACTAGTATGGCTAATAGGAAATGAGCATTCGAAAATGAGATGAGGCTAAGGAGATATCTACATACTTACCAATCCCACCCTATGAGCAGGATGTGACACAAGGTCATTTTTAGGCAGTTCCCTAGTTCAGACTTTTCCTTCTTCTAGACTGGTTACCTAATAAAGCTTAAAGAGCCCAGTCTGCCCGGCTTTTGACCCATAGTTGGAGGAAGAGTAGGTGGATGCAACCTTTCCCAAGGGCATTAGCGCTATGTGAAATGTAGACAGCATCGTCTACGATTTGAACTCGGGTCGACGAGTCCATTTCTTACGACTCTATCCATTACACCACGGTAAGGAGACATGTATGTGGGTATTTAAGCAAGCCGATATGGCACAGTGTCACAAAAATGGGGAATCAGTGGGTATCAAACTCGTTATTCAGCCGAGGACTCTCCCCTCTCTCATACTCATATCTCTCTCCTTCCTTCTCTCTATCTCTCCCTCTCCCTCTCTCACTCCCTCTCTCTCAGACTCTCCCCTCTCTCATACTCCCTCTCTCTCTCTCCCCTCCTTCTCTCTCTCTTCTCTCTCACTCACTCTCTCAGACTTTCTCCTCCTCTCTCTCGCTCTTTCGCTCTCTCTTTCACTTCAGACTCTCTCTCCCCCCATCTCTCTCACTCCTTCACACTCTCTCTTTCAGATAAACTCTCCCTCTCCCTCTCCCCTCTCTCTTCTCTCTCTCTCTCACTCACTCTCTCTCTAGCAGACTCTCACTCACTCACTTACTCACTCACTCTATATGTCTCTCAAACCACTATCTCTCAGATTAACTCGCTCTCTCTCTCTCTCTCTCTCTCTCTCTCTCTCACTCACTTACACTATCTCTCTTTTAGATAAACTCCCCCTTCTCTCTCTCTCTCTCTCTCTCTCTCTCTTCTCCTCTCTCTCTCTCAAGGACTTCACTGACTCATTCTCTATGTCTTCTCAACTAGCCGCTCTCTGTCTCTCTGTCCTCTCAGATTTTCTCTTCCCCCCTCTCTCTCTCTCTCTCTCTCAGACTTTCTTTCCCTCCATCTCTCTCCCTCTCTTTCTCTCTCTCTCACTACTTACACTATCTCTCTTTCAGATAAACTCTCCTCCCCCCCCCTCTCTCTCTCTCTCTCTCTCTCTCTCTCTCTCTGTAACCTACCTACCTACCTACCTATTATTAATTACTCGCTTCCATATGCTGTTAATGTGTACCTCACCCAGTGGTTAATTCAAATTATTACTACTTAAATAACCGTTGAAGCATGTCATAGAAACCGTGAGCTCTGGTGTAAGTTAGTCTGGGGGTACTCCGCTGCATCAGAACTGTAATTGTTGGGTGAAGTGACGCAGAATAGAGAACCACCTGCGTCCTGAGAGAACATGTAATCAAAGTGGGCGGGGGGGACGCCAAGTTCATGAATTAACAAGGAGAGGCGCTGAATATGACGTATGCGAAAGAAAGGGGTGGATTACCTCGCAGATCAATTTAGACATTGTACATTGTAGATAGAACAAACATTCTAGGACGGTGAGAAAGCGAAGCTGCCGAAGAGGAAGTCTCAAGTATTGCAATATTTGCTAGTTTGCGGCACTCATAATTGTCACGTGATCGAAGCAGTTCATCCACACACACACACACACACACACACACACACACACATATAAGTCATAATGGAGACGTTGAGTTTGTCTGTCTGAACGTAAACGATATCACTACTCATGATAGAATTTCCTTGTTATTTACGTCACATCTCATGGCTTTGCTAAATATATATATAATATATATATATATATATATAATTATAATTATATATATATATATGCGAATAAAAGGCCTTTTATTCCAAATAACTTTGCTCTGTTTACAATAATTAAACATTGAGCTCTCATACGGAACCTGAACTCTACAACTAACTTACTGGTAGAGAATTAGAATCCACCTTGTACAAGGAAAACTTGTTACCGCACCAAAGTATATTATATATATATATATATAATTACAGAAAAATTACAGAAACACGCATAACCTATGTATGCTGTGTATATATATATATAATATATACTATTTATATATATATATATTATGTATATGTATAATCAATATATGTATTGATCAAAGCCTGAAGAAGATACCAGAATATCGGAAACACGTGTTTGCGTATGTGAAATAAAAATAAAACATTTTTTTTCTGAGAACGATACATTTTGCGGACCTTCTTCTTTTTTGTAAAATATTACATTTTCTCCCGTTGGAACCAGAACAACATTTATATATATATATTATTATAATGGAGATTGTGGGTTTTTCTGTCTGTAACCGAAACTATATTTACTACTCAAGTCACAATTCCTTAATTATTTACGTCAAATTCTCCATGACTTCATTCTTTTAAACCTTCAGTTATTAATAAAAATTGTTTTATATTATTAATACTGTTGAACCATATCTACGTACTAATAACATTGCAATTGTATTTATATATACAACAAAATAGCGGTTTACAATTTGAACGAGAAGGCTAATTTGCATATTGATATTGAAATTTTATTTTAATAAATATGTGCTTGGTATTATTGATTCTAATTGTTTGGTATTTATCTAAGAAATATAAAAACAAAATCTCGTGGATAAATCTGAAAAGAAATTTATTTACAAGAAGAAATAACTGTAATATTTATCCTTTACTCCTATTTTAACTAAATAGTTAAATTAGGAAAATTTACCAATGAAAGAGGGGAGTAATGGAAAATGATGGAATATTAGTTTCAAAGTTGTTCTATTTTTTCGATTATACCCCCTCTGTTGCAGATCTTTTTATCTGCATTCTTATTCAGTTTCATTAGCTTTTCTAATTTAATATGTTATCTTATTATATTAAAACTTAAATACTTGCACCCGGAGGGTGCATATATTTGCTAGTATATATATATATATATATATAAAGTTGATCCTAATGAGTGAGATATACCGACTAATAGTTTCGCTTAGTAGCTCATCAGGGCATGAATCCGACTAAAAAGACATGGAGCAATCGTACTTTTATTACAAAATTAGTCCCGCCGTGCTCTACTTACGTATCGAGCACTTTTTTACATTCTAGCTTCTGACAATCCTACCAGTTTATATATATACATATATATATAATTTATTTATTTTTCTTTTGGTCAAGTGTTATAGTGTTAATTATAACATTGTACAGTCGGTAGAGCATTCGGCTAGAAACCACAAGGTTCCTAGTTCAATACCGGTCCCCGCCAACTCAGCGTATGAGTAGCACAGGGATCTGTGCGGTAAAGTAAGGAGCTGATGGTAGGTGTGGCGCTCCACCTCAGATGCTAAAAAAAATCTCCTTGGTCTAGCGCTATTGAAAAGGGGATAGACTCCCTCGCTGACTGGCTGGTTACCGACTTTAGGCCGCCCCAACGACTTTACTTACTTACATTGTAGATAGAACAAACATTCTAGGACGGTGAGGAAGGGGAGCTACCGAGACTTTATAATAATAACAACGAAGAAGTAAAAGTAAAGTATTGCTCCACATTCCCCAAACCTCCAAAACTGGAAACTCACCATCAGATAGAGTTTAACGTCATTCCCAGGAACGTTGTATTTGTTCAGAAAGCTTATGAAGAAGTTTAGTTATTGAATGTCTTTGTGAGTTCTCGAAACGTTAATAAATAACTTGTATTGGCCTATCCATTGGTTTTTTAATGGACTTAAAGTGGTTTGGTTCTAAAAGGATATGTCCTGAGTGTTATCTGTAATAACCCGGATGTATATTGATTATAGAAAATTCTTAAATTAACATTGTTGCCAACAAATTTAATGACTAGAATTCACCTTTGACCATAAAATAAAATTGAAAAAAGCTTGCAGATAAAAAATTTTTTTATTGGTGTTTTACAATTACAACACAACAATACACTCTGAAAAGTAATTAAAACGAAGAAGTGGGAAGAAGTTTGGATCTTGTGCGACGGGACTATATCGAACAAGTGTTTTTCAAGATATCTTTTACTCATTGTTACTTCTAAAAATGACTGTTTCACCAAAGATTCAGAAGCAATAAAATATTTTAACCATTAAATGAAATTCTAAAAAATGCAAATTATGTTTTTATTAGAGTTTCACAATTACAATACAGTATTTTCTGAAAGCAATTAATATGTTGAAAGAGAAAAAAAAATTGGATATTTTGCGAAATCAGATACAGTTAGTATTATATGCGTTATTCGGACTATTGTCCTCATCTTTATTGTTATTTGTACAACGTTTCGGCCGATATGCCCTCCGGCCTTCTTCAGGTATTTCTTGTCGGACTCGGGAACTTTCTCGGGCTCGGGAAACCTTCTTGTCGTTGTCGGGAACTTTCTTGTCGGAATCGGGAACCATCACGGAACTTTGAACCTAACCCTTTATTCAGTCCACGGGGCTATCCTGTTCTCATTCCGCTAACCATAGTTGGTGTAGGAGTTGTGTTAATTATTATTCTATGTTACCACCTCTACTTAGGATTGAACCCGGAATCCAGAGATAACTGTCACTTAGAACTGTCTTAACCTAACTACCTTATCCACTAGGCTATGTGTCCAATTGCACAGTTATCTCTGGATTCCGGGTTCAATCCTAAGTAGAGGCAGTAACATAGAATAATAATTAACACAACTCCTACCCCAGCTATGGTTAGCGGAATGAGAACAGGATACCCCCGTGGATTGAATAAAGGGTTAGGTTCAAA
The DNA here is from genome assembly GCA_023376005.1 of Doryteuthis pealeii. Lineage (NCBI taxonomy): Eukaryota > Metazoa > Mollusca > Cephalopoda > Myopsida > Loliginidae > Doryteuthis > Doryteuthis pealeii. The sequence goes on along the minus strand of CM042173.1, from coordinate 28,791,164 downwards.
GTTCCATGATGGCTCCCGATTACGACAAGAAGGTTCTCGAGTCCGACAAGAAATACCCGAAGAAGGCCGGAGGGCATATCGGCTAAAAAGGTGTACAGATAACAATGAAGATGAAGACAATAGTCCGAATGACACAGATAATACTAACATCAAGCCTCATCTCAAATATTCAGAGAAATCAGATAGAATTTAACGTCATACACAGGATATGGACGACCCTCAGCCTCCGCCTTAATGGCTAGATCGTGGGTTTGTCTGTCTTGTAACGCGAAACTATATCACTACTCAAGTACAATTCCCTCTGTTATTTACATACACATTCTCCATGATTTTCATTTTATTTAACACCTCAATTAATAAAATTTGTTTTACATTGTTATTTAATAAGCGTTGCCTTATCTACATGCAATATGTATTTATATATACAACAAAATAGCGGTTTACAGTGTGAATGGGAAGTCTAATTTGCATATTGATATTAAAAATTTGATTTTAATAAATATGTGCTTAGTATTATTGATTTCTAATTGTTTTGTTTTATTTTAATGAATATAAGCAAAAATCTCGGGGATAAATCTTAAAAGCAACCCATTAACAAGATAAAATAACTGTCATTTTATTTTTTTACTTCCTCTTTTAACTAAATACTTAAATTAGAAAAAATAACAATAAAAGACGAGAGTGATGGAAAAGTAAGTTTCAGTTGTTCTTTTTTTCGATTAAACCCCCTCTGTTTCAAATCTTTTTATCTGCATTCTTATTTAGTTTCATTAGCTTTTCTAATTTAATACGATATTTTATTACATTAAAACTTAAATACTTGCACCCGGAGAGTGCATATATTAGCTAGTATATTATAAAGATGGTTGGGACTTGCCATGACGACAATAGGGTTGGGGCAATCATATAGGTGCTAGGGCTTGACCGCCCGTCTAGCCTAAGTAAGGGCCTAAGCAAGGGCTGCCTATCATGTACTGCTCATCCACCAGGATTCCGTCCTTAAGCATCAGGTGTCGCCACTAGAGGTCAACAGGTGGCTCCGTTCGGAGTAGTCTGCAGAGGTGCAGTCGGTATATTCTAACGCATCACCGACAGGGCAGATTGAAGAGTATCCTCGTTGCTGAACTTTTGATTATCTAGTGGAAACCGGTGTTGTCAACGTCGTTTGATTGTAAGCCTCACCAGTAAACTGATATGCGAGACTAGTTTAGTAACTATTACAACTAGATGGTACACCCATATGTTTGCAGTACATCATTGAGTTAAGTGTGTTGTTTATTTTTAACTCTCTTCGATGTTCGTCAGGTCTTTTCATCAAATTCCTGTTTTATTTTTGGCCAAATTTAATTTTTTATAATTATTAATCACCCTTAAGACACTTAGAAATACTTTACGATTCATTCGGTTCGTGGCAGGATTTGCACTTCATCATTCTACGCGTGTAATTCTGATGACGCCTAGAAAACCGGGGAAACATTCTGTATATCAAATACTCTCGTCGTTCCTGTAATTGCTTACGCAAACCTCTACCACCACCGCCCTGTTGGCTGGGGCGTTAGAATGCACCGACTGCACCTCTGCAGAGGAGGTAGACTCCCCCAATGGGGGCCACTGTTGGCCGTGGGTGGGCGACCGTGATGCTATAACTCGAATAGTAACCCAGGTGGATGAGCAGTTTCATGACATGAAATACTCCCTTTGGCCCTATCGCATGGGCTAGACGGGCGGCTCGGAGAGGCACCCTCCTGATCAATCGCTGGCCACGTCAAGCCCTAGCAACCATATATGATTTTTCCCAACCCTATTGCCCCTTATGGCAAGCCCCAACAACTCCTTTTTATCCTATGGGGTGGCTAGAAGGAGGTGGCTGCAAGGGTCTAACATGACCTGATTGGAAATGAAACGTTAAACTCTCTATTTGATGGTGAGGTCCCTGTTTTGGAGGTTTGGGGAATGTGGGATGTCACCCGCTTCTCACCATTGCTTCCCTTGGTCACTCTGACCCTGTGAGTGTAGTAACCTGTTTGTAGGGTCCCATACTATGGGTTAATAGATAGAAAAATGTATTTGATAAAAAAAATGGTATTATCCATTAAGAAAATTGATTTATTTCCAAACTTTATCGCATTAAATAGACCCATCTGAGGTTTGATATGCCGTAAACAAACAAAAAAACAAACACAACCGTTACAGATGTTGCACAACCCTTTGATTAAAATGAGACGCGTCCAAATCATCCAAAATGGAAATGCAAAATGTAAAATCTGATTATTTTGCTGTTGTAATATTCGCCGAATTTCTAATTTTTTTTTTACGTGGTATGCGTCACCGACAACTCAGCTTAAATAATGGACTATCGCGTATATTTTTATCATCGAAAGAAAGAAAGGAAAGAAAACGATAATGCTACATAGAAAAATATAATAAGAAAGAAAGAAATAATTAATAAATAAGAAGAAATAGACAGACAAGAAAGAAGAAAGACAGAAAGACGAAAAGAAGAAAGAGCAGAAGAAGAAAGAGAGTTGGAGGAACATAAGAGAGGGTAGTGATGAGAGCGCCTAGTAAGCGGATAACGCTGCAATCTTTTTTTACAATTAAACATAATTGAAAAGATGAAAAATACTTTTTTTATCTATTCTATTTCCGTATCTTATTTTATTGTCCTTCTTGACCGACCATCGACACTTATACACACATACACTTATATATATATATATATATATATATATATATATATATATACGCACATACATATGATCTACTATCTCCAATCTACACACACACTTATGTATACAGCCATTCGTGTAGCCTGCATAGTGTAGGGTGCATAGTGTCACAAAAGAGACTAGATATGAGAGAGACTATGAAGAGACTACACATGAGAGATAGATAGACTATAAATAGATTAAGTAGGAGAGATAGATAGACTATAAGGAGACTATATATGAGAGATAGACTATGAAGAGACTGAATATGAGAGATAGACTAATAAGAGGCAAAGTTTGAGAGACATTAAAGGGACTACACATGTTTGATAGATTACAAAGAGAGATAAATATACTACAAAGAGACTAAGTTTGAGAGACAGACAGACTAAGAACAGGCTAAGTTTATATATTATATATATATATATATATATATATATATATATATATATATATATAATGGTCTATCTTCTCCTCTCTCTCTCTCTCCTCTCCCACTCTCTCTGCTCTTCGTCTCTTCTCTCTCTCCTCTCACTTACAGCTACGTGAGTGGCTGAAAGACGCGATCCTCGAATGACAGTCTCTGGTGCAGTGGCTGGCAAACAAAAGGTGGTGCTTTTCTGTAGGTGTTGGGGGGTGTTGCTGTTTCTCTTTCTTTTTAGCTCTCTTTTCTGTGGCGCTTTTTTCCTCTCTATCTTCACTTCTTTTTGTTCCTTGTTTGACGAGGAGGCGCCAGGTTTAAACGGTCTTCTGCACAAGCCTCCCCCATATATATATATATATATATATATATATATTATGGAGATGATTATCGGTGAATATGGTCACGGGGTTTGATGTTAATTTCCTAAAGGTAAGGGCAGTGATATAACAATTTAAAAAAAGTGCTCAATCGTTGGTGGGCTAAATTTATTTTGATATAGGTCCAAGTGATAACCTACTCGAGTTTCACCATGTTGAGGATCTTCAGGGTTAACTCCACTGTGTAAATCAAGATGTTGGCTGATTGTAGATAATTATATGTATGTCTTTTGCTATGAACGGTACTTGATTTACACAGTGGAATTAACCCTGAAGATCCTCAACATGGTGAAACTCGAGTAGGTTATCACTTGGACCTATATTAATATATATATATATATATATATATATATATATATATATATATATAATTAAAACGGTTGACTGAGCTAAGGGCGTGATCCACAGCCTGCTGTTTAACCATATGTTATTTAATGCTCTTCAAAGATGTCCGCCCATTTCACTTAATACTTTCGATATGATTAATTAATTTAGTAATTCCAATCACGTGACGTGGGTTTCTACATTAATTAGAAATTAATTCACATAGTCACAAACTGACGTCATTCAGCTAAAAAGAAATGCCAAAGAAAAGAAATATATATACACACACACACACACACACATACACAACACACACCACACACACATATATTATAATATATATATATATATATATATATATATATATATATTATAATGGAAATTGTGTGTTTTCCTGCCTGTAGCAGAAACTATATTAATATTCAAGTCATAATTTCATTAATTATTTTCAGCAGATTTTCCATGATTTTATGTTTATTTAAACCTTAATTATCAATACATTATTTTACATTATTAATACTGTTGGCCTTATCTGGATATTTACAACGTACCCCACGTGTACGGGTTAGGCACAAGGCCCTATTAATGTGGGACCACCCATAAGCCGAGACTCATGGGCGGTGGGTGCAAAAAATGAATTGATCCCGTCGGCATCCTCCCTCAAGGGGATGCCTCAGGCACTGGGCAATAAACCCAGCCCTACCCCTTTAACTCGATGGGGAGGTGTAGCCTTGGGGGATAGCCCCCTGTGATCAACGCTATTAACTTGTAAGGTCCAGCGACCGAAGCTCACTAGACCCCCGATCGAAATCGTAAGTTTTAGATATTTGCCTCTCATCCCACTTATGAGGGTGTGACACAAGGACATTTTTATGTGGGCCCACCCACGTCCCGAAACTAATGGGTGGTAGGCACAAAAATGCGTTGATCCTGTCGGCATTTCCCCTCAAGGGGGTGCCTCAGGCACTGGGCAATAAACCAAGCCCTACCCCTTTAAATAGAAGTAAGCTCACTGGACCCCCGGTCGAAACCGGAAGTTTGAGATATTTATCTCATACCCCACTTGTGTGGGTTAGGCACAAAGCCCTATTAACGTGGGACCACCCACAAGCCGAGACTCATGGGTGGCAGGTGGGATAATTGCGTTGATTCGGTTGGCATTCACCCTCAAGTGGGGGGGCAATAAACCCAGCCCCTTTAAATCGAGGATGCTTGGAGGGATAGTCTCCTGGGATCGACGCTATTAACGTGTAAGGTCCAGTGGCCGAAGCTCTCTGGAACCCCCGGTCAAAACCGGTGTTTGATATGTTGGACATATCGACATACTAAGAACATGCAAGTATATATACAATAAAATAGCGGTTTACAGTGTGAACAGGAAGGCTAATTTGCATATTAATATTAAAAAATTGATTTTTATAAATATGTACTTAATATCATTGATTTCTAATAGTTTGGTTTTATTTTAATGAATATAAGCAAAAATCTCGGGGATAAATCTTAAAAGAAATCCATTAACAAGAAGAAATAACTGTAATTTTATTCTTTACTTCCTATTTTAACTAAAGAGTTAAATCATGAAAATTTAGCAATAAAAGACGGGAGTGATGGAAAAGTAAGTTTCAGTTGTTCTATTTTTCGATTATACCACCTCTGTTTCAAATCTTTTTATCAGAATTCTTATTTAGTTTCATTTGCCTTTCTAATTTGATATAATGTTTTATCGCATTAAAACTTAAATACTTGCACCAGGAGGGTATATATATATATTTTTTAGTAAATATAAAATTCGATCCGAATTCTTTTTCTGAATTTTCAGCTCCTAATATATAAAAATCAGGTTTCTCTGACTTCTTTGTTAAGTGGTTGGTTGGTTGGCGGTTGGTTGGTTGTATATTTTACGGCATGTCAACCCTTATTGGGTTATGTTATGCAGAAGTCATTTAGTTTCATTCATTCTTGATAGGTAATCAGTTTTATTCTAACACATTTTCAAAACTCATTTTTTCTATTTAATTAGATGGTACCCTAAAAGGTACTACCACTCCGGGTCAGAGTATACCTGGAATTAATGGTGATAAAGGGGTACTCCCCAGAGGTCCAGAATTTGAACTTCCCATAAGATGCAGTTTAACGTCACACCCAGAACACTAAAAGCCTCAGTCACCACCTTCTAGCACATACACGATTAAAAGGATCAGGACTTGCAATAAAGGCAATAGGATTGGGACCATCATATAGGTTTCAGAGCTTGAGGCTCTGTGATCTGTGGGGGCCTCTCCGACCGATCTATTTCACTGGACTCTTTAACTTTGGTTAGGCAACCAGTCTAGAAGGAAAACTCTTAATTCAAACCTCTTAAATCTCCACTTGGGGTGGTTACTACTAGAATAGGCTCAGTCCTGATTAGTGATCTATTTCAATTTAATTTTAGATGAGGGGTTCATACCTTTCCCAAGGGTATTAGTCCAAAAGGAAATATAATAGTGAGACTGGGGTTCAAACTTGCTTACTATGATGTCATAGTCCATCTAGTTCTTTAGCCACTGCACCATTTGAACTCTAGTTGCGTTAGCATATTCACTTTCGGACTGATACACTGGTGGAAAGGTATGAACCACTTTCATCCCCCAACTATGGGTTAAATAGTATCCCTACTGTTCTTCTACAACAATGGTTTTGGAGGCACGTTGTGTAATGGCTATCGTTGAATTAAATGAACACGTGACACTTCAAATCAGATGGCCGCCTGTCTTTAACCTTGGCTATGGGTAATTCCATGTCAAATCATCCAGAAAAAAGTAAAATTGTCATCCACTCCTTTAAATTTTTCTAAAATCTTTTCCAGGTGTAGACTATATTAACATCGGGATATTGATCTTGCAATGAAAAAATCATATATCATCAATAACTTAAAATTGGTTGACTTTAAAACTTTTTTGATAGCATTTTAGGATTTCTCGGGCAAAATACTTTTATAGACCAATTTTCAGGAGTAGGGAAGCTCTAGAACTCATTTTACAGACAAAAATAGGTTACAAAAAGTCGCCATTTTTTCTTAACTCCGCTCAAATTTGGAGAGCTAAAATTCGACATAACCCCGCCAACTTTTAGAATTGGACGCTCAAATTTTTGGGATTGGCTTTATCATAATCCACACGTGGACAAAATTTTAGAAAAATTTGAAGTGGATGGGTGACAAGGCCTGGATGACTTGACATGGAATGACCCCTATGTAACCAGTTCATACCCATCAAGAATGAATAAAACAAAACGTCTCCAGTATAAGATAACCCAAGAAGGGTTGACATGCCATAAAATCCAACCAAACCAATCAACCATAAAGAATGAATAAAACAAAACGTCTCCAGTATAAAATAACCCAACAAGGGTTGAGATGCCATAAAATCCAACCAACCAATCAACCATCAATAATGAATAAAACAAAACGTCTCCAGTATAAAATAACCCAACAAGGGTTGACATGCCATAAAGTCCAACAAACCAATCAACCATCAAGAATGAATAAAACAAAACATCTCCAGTATAAAATAACCCAACAAGGGTTGACATGCCATAAAATCCAACCAACCAATCAACCATAAAGAATGAATAAAACAAACGTCTCCAGTATAAAAACCCAACAAGGTTGACATGCCATAAAGTCCAACAAACCAATCAACCATCAAGAATGAATAAAACAAAACATCTCCAGTATAAAATAACCCAACAAGGGTTGACATGCCATAAAATCCAACCAACCAATCAACCATCAAGAATGAATAAAACAAAACGTCTCCAGTATAAGATAACCCAACAAGGGTTGAGATGCCATAAAATCCAACCAACCGACCAATATTGAGATTTTGCCGTTGAATAGAATAAGATGAACATAATTATTTGTAGCCAATTTAGAAATGAATCTTAAGTTTTTTTGTTTTTTTTTAAAAGCTGGGTGTAAAAGGATTTTAGTTTAAACTTAGCCGAAGCAAAATGAAAAGATGAAAGGCGGAATGTTGTAAAGAATATTGACACTAAACATCTTTATTGATTAATAACTATATTAGCCGATAGGTGGAGCGAGAGGGCGACGACGACGAGGAGGAGGAGGAGGTGTCCTTCGAAGAACTAAAATTAACTCTTTTTCCTCATCAGAAAATTAATTGAAAAATCACAAACTTGGATAAATTTGGATTATTTCTTTATCAATCATGAAAAGAAAAATATTCTTTTTTAATATTCATTAATCATTTTTTAATTTGGAAATCGGATCATATGACCTTTAGGCACCCCTTTTTGATCTCGATTAAGAAAGGACATGTGTTTCATTTACACCGTCAATATCCGGTTGTTTTAACAGACGATTTTTAGATTTTTTTTTAAATTATAAAACTAACTCCTAACCCTAAACCCTAACAAACAACCGGATATTGACCGTGTAAATGAAAAACATGTCCTTTCTTAATCGAGATCAAAAAGGGGTGCCTAAAGTTAATATGGTCCTGGAAATCTATGAATAAATAAAATACAGGGATACCTTGACCTACGAGGAACCAAAATTTACGAGTGGCATCTAAGATTTTATTAAATGACTAGCAGCGGCTACCCGGCGTCGCCTGAATAGAGGGTATTTCTTTAAGTTACTCCTGCAGATCCATTATTATTCAATCGTGTGTTGGATCCTCGTAGAATGCCCAATTAAAATCCCTACGTAAAAAAAGACCTTGCATTAATCCAGCCACTCTACAAAGAAACATTAATGTCTACTATTTAAAATATTAAACACAAAATAATTCCATGCTGTTATCAGTTACATTTTTTAAAATTATCTTCCCGAATATAAATCAAACCTGTTGATTTTTAATATATATATATATATATATATATATATATTTAATTTGTTGAGTTTTTAAAGATAAATGTTAATTATAGACAGCTACCCAGGTTTCTTGCTAGGTCGCAATCATCAGGTTGTTAAATTAGATCCCATGGTGTTTATTGAAGATCTTTTCTTCTTATAGCTGTCTATAATAAACATTTATCTTTAAAAACTCAACAAATTAAATAAATATTAGCTCTCACAATTTGTGATTGAGCACTGTATTTTCTTTGTTTCATCACAAAAAAATTTGTTTTTATATATACCTAGATATATATATATATATATATATATTATATATATATATGTGTGTGTGTGTGTGTGTGTTGTGTGTGTTTGTGTGTGTGTGTGTGTGTGAATAAAAGGAAGTGAATCCGACGGTATGTAGTATAATAAAAAAATTGAAAAAACACAGGTTTAAATGGGTTAAGTGGTGAGTTTATTGGCCGACGCTGCAGTGTTTCGATCTATTAATTAGATCATCTTCAGGGCTTTTGTTGGTATGTGGAAGGTGATAAAAAATGTTTTATCTCAGAAAAAGGAGAAAGGCGAGTAATAGTCCTTGTTTATCGGTCTGTTTAAAATTTCCGCTTTTGATTCTGTTTAAAATTTCCGCATTTGATTCAAACGAATTCTATTTTAAACTAACTACAAGGTCTGCTCACAATGTATGATTCTCATAAATTGTAACAGAAATTCGCCTGATGCTGGCTTGCTAAAAGATAACGTAAGTTAAGACAGGAAGACGTGCACAACAGGCAAAGCGAACGGGTATTATCACAAACAATTTCAATGTCTTTAGCCTAGATAGTCTAGGTTACCGCGGGCCATACTAACCTTTGCTATCTTTGACGATATGTCTATGGGAGCTCAACAGAAGTCATAATCTCGCTCGCTGCCGAGATACCTGAAACCTTATAAAATTTCGAGAGAATATTCTGTTGTGGGTCAGTGTTCGCCGTATGCCAATCACCACTCAAAATCTGCGTGACACAGCTTCAGCTTAAAAGGTTCAACGGAGACGGTGGCCACGTCTATTATATACAGTGTCTCAAAATTGTATAATATATCTTATTATAATGGAGATTGTGTGTTTTTCTGTCTGTAACCGAAACTATATTACTACTCAAGTCACAATTCCCTTAATTATTTACGTCAAATTCTCCATGATTTCATTCTTTTAAAACTTCAGTTATTAATAAAAATTGTTTTACATTATTAATACTGTTGACCATATCTACGTACTAATAACATGCAATTGTATTTATATATACAACAGAATAGCGGTTTACAGTTTGAACGGGAAGGCTAATTTGCATATTGATATTTAAAATTTTATTTTAATAAATATGTGCTTGGTATTATTGATTTCTAATTGTTTGGTTTTATCTTAAGAAATATAAACAAAAATCTCGTGGATAAATCTTAAAAGAAATTTATTTACAAGAAGAAATAACTGTAATATTATCTTTTACTTCCTATTCTAACTAAATAGTTAAATTAGGAAAATTTACCAATGAAAGCGGGGAGTAATGGAAAATGATGGAATAGTTAGTTTCAAAGTTGTTCTATTTTTCGATTATACCCCCTCTGTTGTAGATCTTTTTATTTGCATTCTTAGTCAGTTTCATTAGCCTTTCTAATTTAATATGATATTTTATTATATCAAAACTTAAATACTTGCACCCGGAGGGTGCATATATTTGCTAGTATAAATAAATATATATAATATATAAAATTATATAATATATATTTCTACTGAAGTTATTTGGTTTTCAATTACGTCTGAGATGGCTGTGTTACATACTGGGGTTTTCACGTTACCAAATCAGCATATATAATGTTATATACCTTTCTTACTTCTTACTCTGGTCGTATTTCTTCTGGCCGACTTTGGTTCTATCTTCTAACATCTTGGTCTGGTATATCTTCTAAGGTCTGGTCTTCTATTGAGGATTCCGGGTCTGGTTTCTGTTAGGGATCACTCCTTATCAGAAGCCCTGTGTCATTGTTAGTTTTTAGGTAATAAACACAAGACTTCGATTTACGTTGATTTTACTTTATTTGTATATCCCCAAACCAGACAATCTGCGCAGATGACAGGATGCGCATAGAAATTCGACTTACACCTCGAGCTCCTACCTGCTAACTGACTCAAACTGACTATATCCTTAAACCGGAAGGGCCTTCTATGGGGGTTCCGGTTCTCACGATTTATCCCCGGAAAGCAAGGTCAGAGTGAGGTCAAGCGCTGTCACTCACTCTCAAGGCCATCAGCTGTACTAATCGCCATAATGATTTCTACAATACCTTATAAAACCATTAGGGATCCAATACTTATGTAACAGCTGAATAATTTCAGTATCAAATGTCATTGTCCAAACTCCGATACTAAGGGTGAGTGGTGTGTTGGCATCCTTGCGTCTACTAAAGACGATGGCGTAGTGTCCACTGTATTTTTTTATCTGCAAATGTAGAGTAGCTGAACATACCAATGTTGTATACTGTCTTTCTTTACTTCTATTCTTCTAGCGTCTCTTCTAACATCTCTTCTGCGTCTGGACTTCTCTTGGGGACTTCGTGTCTGGTCTTCCATTGGGGATTTCTCTTTATCAGAAGCCCTGTGTCATTGGTAGTTTTTAGATAATAACACAAGACTTCGATTTACTTAGATCATATCTTATTTCGAAATCCCCACCAAACTACCTGCGCAGATTGAGACGGCAGCGTGCATAACACGACTTACCACCGTCGTGGTCTTGGCCGATCTGACTAAAAAATCTCTCTAATCTAACCCGGAAGAGAGTCTTCTCTACCGATTCTCACGGTATCCACCGGAAGGATCAGGATGAGGTCAAGCCTTGTCATTCAATCGTTCAAGGCCGTGGGCTGCAACTTATAACAACCATTTTGGTTTCTACACTACTGTACATAAGTATTAGGAATCTAATAATTATGTAACACCAATTTTTGAATCGCAATCTCTGGTTCAGTGATTTCAAACAAACGGTGATGCTCGCTGGAGATGCTGTTGTCTCTCCTTTCTTTCTGGCTCTCTTTTCTGTGGCGGCTTCTTTCCTCTCTTTTTCAGAGTCATAATTCGTGCATATTTTGGTGGGTGCTATTTTGCGGCGTATATATCACGTGATCATTCCATTTTTATTTTATTTATTTATTTATTTTATTGTTTTCATTTTATTTTTAATTTATTTTAATCATCTTATTCTAATTTTATTTCATAAATAAATAAAATAAAATAAAAATAAGATGAATAAAATAAATTAAAACAAAATGAAACTAATAAAATTAATAAGTAAATAAAATAAAATAAAAATAGAATGGTCACGTGATAGATACGTTTTATTTTATATTGTTTATTCTATTTATATCTTATGTTATTCATGTATATTATTTTATCTATTTCTTTAATTTCATCAATTTCGATTTAATTTTATTTATGTATTTATTTAATTTTATCTTATTTTAATTTTATTAATTTTGTTTATTTCCTTTTTTTAAAATATTATTTTCTTTTCTTTGTTTCTTTTTATTTTATTTTATTTTATTTTATTTATTTTTTATTTTATTATTTATTTTACTTAATTTTCTTTCTTTTCTTTTATTATGTTTATTTATTTTATTTTTTCATTTTATTCATTCTAATTCTTATTTATTTATTTAAATTATTGTATTTGTCTATTTCTATTTTATTTTATTTTATTT
>CM042173.1:28733729-28761229 GCA_023376005.1 Doryteuthis pealeii | reverse complement strand
CGGCTAAAAAAGCCATATCAAAACACATCGCTTGTGTATTTACTTCTCATAATGTCGTGTAGAAAAAGTCACTATAAGAGGAATAAAAACCTAAACTTCTAAACAAAACGAAAAATCTAAGAAAGTCCGGTTGTTGTAGGGGTTACGGTCCTCGCCTGTCAGCTTGACAGTCAGGGTTCAAATCACACACAAGGCGGTCTTCCTATCTATAGGTCTGCTGATGAGGCCTAATAGGCCGAAATGTACATACAGAGATTGATTTTTCTCGATTTGTTTATCCTTACATTCGAATAGGTATGCCCGCCTAATTAATCAATTATTAATTAATTAATTATTAATTAATTAACTTTCAAAATTAGGTACGACTTCAATTAAGCACATATTCTCCCAAAAATTGTCGGCTAAAAAAAGGCATATCAAAACACATCGTTTGTGTATTTACTTCTCATATATATATATATATATATATATATATATATATATAGTTAAAAATTAAAAATTAATGGTAAAATGAATGAATGCAGGAAATAAAAATGAATGAATGAAATGAAGGGGATAAATGAAAGATCCTTTCCATGGGACCCCTCTCAAAATTATTAAAACACTTTTTGAGAGTGGGGTCCCTGATAGAAAGTTTTTCTCATCTATTATTAGACTCCTTTGAAGCATCAAGTTAATATAATTATTCTATAAGTTATTAGAGAAGATAAAATCCGTCTCTTACCTTTGTAATATCTGAGTGGGTTTGAATTTCATGTATATATATATATATATATATATATATATATATATATATATATAAAATCTTTTCTGGTTAACTTCCGGTGAATATTGCTACATTGTAACTATCTTGAATTCAAAATAAAAACGGTCAAATAGAAGAATTTATTTATTCAGCTTTTTTTTTCAGTTGTAAAATAGAATAAAATATATTAAATTAACTAGCAAATATATGCACCCTCCGGGTGCAAGTATTTAAGTTTTAATGTAATAAAATATTGTATTAAATTAGAAAGGCTAATGAAACTAAATAAGAATACAGATAAAAAGATTTGAAACAGAGGGGATATAATTGAAAAATAGAACAACTGAAACTTACACTTCCATCACTCTCGTCTTTCATTGTTATTTTTTCTAATTTAAGTATTTAGTTATAAGAGGAAGTAAAGAATAAAATGACAGTTATTTTATCTTGTTGATGGATTTCATTTAAGATTAATTGAAGAGACTTTTTCTTATATTCATTAAAATAAAACCAAACAGTTAGAAATCAATAATACTAAGCATATACTTATTAAATTCGATCTTTTAATATTAATATGCAAATTAGCCTTCCCGTTCACACTGTAAACCGCTATTTTGTTGTATATATAAATATAATTGTATGTTATTAGTATGTAGATATGGTCAACAGTCTTAATGATGTAAAACAATTTTATTAATAAATGAGGTTAAAATTAAAATAAAATCATGGAGAATGTGATGTCAATAACTAAGGGAATTGTAACTTGAGTAGTAATATAGTTTCGGTTACAGACAGTAAAACACACAATCTCCATTATAATAAGATATATGTAATCTTGTCTGGTTAACTTCCGGTGAATATTACTACATTGTATCTATCTTGAATTCAAAATAAAAACGGTCAAATAGAAGAATTTATATACTCAGCTTTTTTTTTTTCAGTTGTAAAATATATTAAATTAATTAGATAGATCGCTAAATAAATAATCTTTAATTATATATTAGAAAGCTTGATGAAAATTTTAGAAAACTATATATATATATATATATATATATATATATATATATATATATATATATATCCGTGTATCTATCGATCTAGCAAACTGTACAGTCATCAGACTAATTTCGCGGGCCGAATTCCCGCAATTTCTCCTGTCAGAATTTCATAGTTGATACGTAAAAGGAAATACAGACTCCATTCTTTTCAAAGAACTAAATAGCGCGCAGATATCTTATGAACGCTCTGCGTGAAGTCGTACACACGATATCAGAGAAGCAAATAATGATATCTGACATATTGCTGTTAAAAGCAGACGGTCCGTCCCCCACTTTCCATTCCCCTAGGACTGTCTAGAACCGGACGCAATTACCTCTGTCTGTGTATTAGGCATCGCTCATGTACTTTAAGCAAGCAGGAAACGACGACTCAAGAAAAGGTTTCACCGTTTTTGACTTGTTCAGTCTGCAATCTGTGAATATACGTTTTGAAGTAGGATTATACATTAATTTTTTTTGCAGGATTAGAAACATTAATGTTACTGATATGTGGTGACAGGTAGTCGATATTAGTGTCGGTATTAGGCCGCTTACCATAGAGCACTGGCAAATAGGCAAGGTTTATATGTTATATATACTAGCAAATATATGCACCCTCCGGGTGCAAGTATTTAAGTTTTAATGTAATAAAATATTGTATTAAATTAGAAAGGCTAATGAAACTAAATAAGAATACAGATAAAAAGATTTGAAACAGAGGGAGTATAATAAAAGATTTGAAACAGGGAGTATAATAAAAAATGGAACAACTGAAACTTACTCTTCCATCACTCTCATCTTTCATTGTTATTTTTTCTAATTTAAGTATTTAGTTATAAGAGGAAGTAAAGAATAAAATTACAGTTATTTTTTCTTGTTAATGGATTTCATTTAAGATTCATTGAAGAGATTTTTGCTTATATTCATTAAAATAAAACCAAACAGTTAGAAATCAATAATACTAAGCACATATTTATTAATTTCGATTTTTTAATATTAATATGCAAATTAGCCTTTCCGTTCACACTGTAAACCGCTATTTTGTTGTATATATAAATATAATTGAATGTTGTCAGTATGTAGACATAGTTAACAGTATTAATAATGTAAGACAATTTTATTAATAATTGAGGTTTAGATAAAAATAAAATCATGGAGAATATGATGTCAATAACTAAGAGAATTGTGACTTGAGTAGGAATATAGTTTCGGTTAAAGACAGAAAAACACACAATCTCCATTATAATAAGATATTTGATGGTTACCTATTACTAAAAAGCGGGATTGAAAAGTAACTACATATTTTATTGTTTTTTTTGTTTTGTTTTGTGGCATATCAACCTCAGTGGGTTATTTAATGCCGATAAAGTTTTGAAATAAATCAATTCTTAATGGATAATACAATTTTTTATAAATACATTTTTCTATTTAACCCATAGATGGGACCCTAACAGGTACTACCACTCCGGGCCAGAGTGGACCAGGGAGCAATGGTGATGAAGAAGTGCTCCACATTCCCCAAACCTCCAAAACTGGAACCTCACCATCAGATAGAGTTTAACGTCATTCCCAGGATATGGAGACCCGCAGCCACCGCCTTCTAGCGCCCATTTGATAAAAAAGGGGTTGGGGCTTGCCATAAGGGCAATAGGGTTGGGAAAATCATACAGGTGCTAGGGCTTGACATGACCAGCCGATTGATCGGAGGGGGCCTCTCCGACCGCCCGTCTAGCCCAAGATAGGGCCAAAGTGGAGTATTGCATGT
Organism: Doryteuthis pealeii; assembly: GCA_023376005.1. Taxonomy (NCBI): domain Eukaryota; kingdom Metazoa; phylum Mollusca; class Cephalopoda; order Myopsida; family Loliginidae; genus Doryteuthis; species Doryteuthis pealeii. The sequence continues at coordinate 28,757,682 of CM042173.1, read as the reverse complement.
CATGAACTGCTCATCCACCTGGGCTCTATCCTTAAGCATCATGGGTCGCAACCCACGGCCAACAGGTGGCCCCATTGGGGGATCTTACCCCTCTGCAGAGGTGCAGTCGGTGCATTCTAACGCCCCAGCCGACAGGGCGGGTTTTGAAGTAGGGTTATACATTAATTTTTTTGCAGGATTAGAAATATTAATGTTACTGATATGTGGTGACAGGTATTCGATGTCAATATCGGTATTAGGCCGCTTACCATAGAGCTCTGGCAAATAGGCAAGTTTCATATGTTATTATAAACGTATTTGATGGTTACTTATTACTACAGCGAAGAGGAGCGTAGTGTAATGGCTAGAGTCGTAGGAAATGGATTTTTAAGATTTCTGAAACAGTTACTTTACCATCTTCCTGTATATTAGTTGACGTATGCTAAGACCAGGTTAGTAAATACACCCAGCACCTCCAACCACCCACTGGGCTTAATTACCCCTTGGGCAAATTAATTAAAACAAAACGAACATTCCGTTAGTATCATAATATCTCCAATCTCCCTGTAAGTCTTGACAGTGGGTTCGGGCCGGGTTACTATTTTCATACGCTTCCTTTAAGCAACACCAATCGCAGACAATGGCCGTGTGACAACTAATCGACAGTCGAGACAACGGCAACTATAGAAAAGGTTTCACCGTTTTTGACTTGTTCAGTCTGCAATCTGCGAATATACGTTTTGAAGTAGGATTATACATTAATTTTTTTTGTAGGATTAGAAAAATAAATTTTACTAATATATGGTGACAGGTAGTCGATATTAGTGTCGGTATTAAGCCGCTTACCATAGAGCACTGGCAAATAGGCAAGGTTTATTATCTTGTGTTGCTTATCCGCTGAATTCTTATTTCTTATGAGTGTTGTCACCTCAGTTAGATAATAGTGTCGGTATTAGGCCGCTTACCATAGAGCACTGGTAAATAGGCAAGGTTTATATGTTATATATGTATTTGATGGTTACCTATTATTAAAAAGCGGGATTGAAAAGTAACTACCAATTCTAAACTATTTATAAATTATAATCAGGCCAGCTATCAGTGTTTGGGAGAATATTCAGGACTTGATTTTTATGCAAGATGGTGCTCCTGCATAATTTTCAAATGCTGTTGAGAATGACTGAATCACCACTTTCCTGGAAGATGGATGGTTAGACGTGGTCTGCAATAGTGACCGACCAGAAAACCTGATTTAAAGCCACGTGACTTTTTTTCTTTGGGATTGGTTAAATGTTCTGCCATTCCACAAGAGTTCTTGGAAAGATTAGTTGATGAGATCCTGAGCGCTTTGTGAGGCTGGAGGCGAATGCTAGTGCCATATATAATTTTGACTGAAACTCTATGTTATGTGTATTCTTCTCATATTCATTTTTTTGTAAAAATAATGATTTAGAAATAAATTATAAGATTTAAGTCTTGACAGCGGATTCATGCAGCGTTATAATTTTCGTACGCTTCCTTGGAGTAACGTTAATCGCAGACAATGGCCGTAGGACAACTAATCGACAGTCGAAATAATGGCAACTCTCAAAGGTTTTTACTGTTTTTGACTTGTTCAGTTTGCAATCTGTGAATATACGTTTTGAAGTAGGATTACGCATTAATTTTTTTCAGGATTAGAAATATTAATGTTACTGATATGTGGTGACAGGTAGTCGATATGATGGATGGATAGATATGGTCTGCAAGAGTGGTCGGTCAGAAAACCTGATTTAACACCCTGTGACTTTTTTTTGGGGGGTGGGGGGATTGGTTGAAGCAGCAAGTTTACAGTACCAAACATTTGTAAGTCTTTACAATGGATTCGTGCACTAGCAAACAGGCAAGTTTTATAAGTTATTATTAATATATTTGATGGTTGATTATTACTACATTAGTTAACGTAAACTAAGCACAACTATAGAAGGGGGAAAATATGGGGCGAAATAGACCTTCGAATCAACAAGCTCCCGCCAAGGGGGGGACCAAAAACAACCGAGTTCTCAGTCTTCTTACAAGCCAGACCCTCTGTTGGTCAACACATTCTTCGTCTAGCAGCTGGAAAATCCGTCGTCGTAGTCGAAATAATCTTTAGCAGTTCAAAATCACATTTCCTATTTAGTTTTGTTTCTGTTCGACTAAAATCCATTTCTTTACTGAAAAGCGCTTCGTCGTCGACTGCTTCTGCTGCTGCTGACTGCTGACTGCCCAGTGCGTGACTCACTTGTTATTTTATGGGCATATTAGCCAAACATCCGGGCACGTCAGTCAAACCTCGCGTCCTTCCAGTTCCTACATCGCATCTGTTTTTGCATGCGGGAGGACGCGAGTTCGATCCCGGCAGGCAAGACAATGTCTTGCACCATTTTCTTTCTCGTTCTCTGTCACAACAACTTAGTAAATATATTCAAGAACCACCACATACCGGGATTAAACACACCCCTGTGCAACCATTTTGAAAGAAAATGAATATTGCGTTATCTTATTATAATGGACATTCGGTGTCTGTTTGTAACCGAAGCTATATCACCACCGACATCAGGATTTCTTTAGTTATTTAAATTATATCCTCAACGATTATTAATTAGCAACTTATGTATTACTATGTTTCTATCAAAGTCTAACTGAGTTAGATTTGTCATAAAACTGTCCAGTCGAAAGTGCTTGGGTAGATATGATGGGACAAATCCTATACTAACTGAAATCTGTCCTGGGAAAAATAGACAGAAGACTGGAAAAAATACAACTGAAGATCATGAAAAAAAAGTATTCCATGTTATTCAACAATACCTACCTACAAAATAACTTGCTGCCAAAACACACACACACACACACACACACACACACACACACATATATATATATATATATATATATATATATATATATATATATATATATATATAAGCAAATGCGCGTGGATATATATACATAGGTTGAAATATAACAGTAGAGTTAGATTCTCTGCTTTATAGCCTATTTCAGGAAGCTTAGACAAACGTCTAATGCCCCCAAATCATTCGCATCTGATGATTTGGGGGTGTGAGACACACACACACACACACACACACATATATACATATATATATATATATATATATATATATATATATATATATGGTTAGAGTCGATTCGAGTTCAATTCCTAGACGAAGCTTTTGGCATTTCACATAGCGCTAATACCCTTGGGAAAGGTATGAATCCATATATTCTCCCTCCAGCTATGGATTAAATAGTGTATGTAACCAGTCTAGGAGAGGGATAACTGAATTCAAAATTCTCTCTCTCTCTCTCTCTCTCTCTCTCTCTCTCTCTCTCTCTCTCTCTCTCCATATATATATATATATATATACAGTAAATGGAGGAAAAACTCTACACTTGCTTCATTACAATAATTTGTTTCAACCGTATTATGAAATAAATTATTGTAATGAAGCAAGTTTAGAGTTTTTTTCCTTCATTTACTGAATATCTGGCTCTGTCCTTTTACTCACTGGTATTAGGCACATTGAGCTCTCCTTATAGTCTACCTGCATCAGCTTAGTTAAACCACACATGAAAAGATCCTAACTACAGAAAAAATATATATATATATATATATATATATATATATATATATAACACATCTGTTTATTCTCTTTGTCAACCACTTCACATTCGGTCCACACATTTTTAATAATCCACAGTTTAATGAGATCAACTGACTTGAAAGTTACAAGTTTATGCCGTACAGGTAGGAGCTAATTTTCTAAAAAAACTGCTCCTGTGACACAAAACGTAGTATTATATCACAGGACTTATTGACTTACCAAAGGATTCTATATCACAGGACTTATTGACTTACCAAAAGATTCTATATCACAGGATTTATTGACTTACCACTATATCAAGGATTATTGACTTACCAAATATTCTATATCACAGGATTTATTCACTTACCGGACTTAAGGATTCTATATCACAGGACTTATTTACTTACCAAAGGATTCTATATCACAGGACTTATTCACTTACCAAAGGATTCTATATCACAGGACTTATTCACTTACCAAAGGATTCTATATCACAGGACTTATTGACTTACCAAAGGATTCTATACCACAGGACTTATTCACTTACCAAAGGATTCTATATCACAGGACTTATTGACTTACCAAAGGATTCTATATCACAGGACTTATTGACTTACCAAAGGATTCTATACCACAGGACTTATTCACTTACCAAAAGGATTCTATATCACAGGACTTATTCACTTACCAAAGGATTCTATATCACAGGACTTATTGACTTACCAAAAGATTCTATATCACAGGATTTATTGACTTACCAAAATATTCTATATCACAGGATTTATTCACTTACCAAAGGATTCCATAACTTAGGACTTACTTACTTATTTACTTTAAGGTCTTTACAACTGGCCAAGGATGGTGGCCAGATACTTAACAATAAACACATATTTGTTTATTCTCTTTGTCAACCACTTCACATTCGGTCCACACATTTTTAATAATCTGCAGTTTAATGAGATCAACTGACTTGAAAATTACAACTTAATGCCGTACAGGTAGGAGTTAATTTTTCAAAAAAACTGCTCCTGTGACGATCCAATTTCGGCATCGGCTATTAGAAAGGCATCTTCTCGATCGCTTTTAATTGATGGGATGCCTCTAAGAAATTTTGCAGAGTTTAATTCCAAGCACTTGAAAGTCGCTTCACGTCCAACACCATTTTGGGGAGGGGGGAATTTGTCGTGTCATGGCTGTCTGTCAAGCAAACGAAAATGGTCGTAAGACGGTTTCGCTGTCTCTTTTACTTGGAGTCAGGAATATTTCCTGAAATTATTTTAGATTGGAGACTATAATTGAATAATTAAAAATCTCCCAGAGCGAGAATTCGACAGAGAAAATTTAGATGAATACGGAATAGAATAAAACAATGCTGTTATGTTGATGTCATTTTTTTAATTTTCTTTCATTTTCATTGTCAAAATTTGTTTTCAGAAAAGCGCGCTAAATGCATTCAAGATGGAAGCTAAATGTTTCTTTCTAAATTTGAGCGAATTCTTTCACCTACCAAAAGCACTAGTTCGTTTCCGGTCCTTTCCAGATTTCAATGCTGATTTTTAAGGTGGGCAAATACTTATTCGCATCGAGGGTGTTTTATATACCCACTAGTAGCGGCTACCCGGCGTCGCCTGGGTAGAGGGGAATTTCTTTAAGTCCCGCAGATCCATTATTACTGAATCGTTAGTTGAATCCTCGTGGGATGCCCCATTTAAATCCCTATGTAAAAAAAAAAGACCTTGTCTTGATCCAGCTACTCTGAAAACAAATGTTAATGCCTACTATCTAAAATATTAAATGAAAAAAAAATAAAACATGATGTTATCATTTAAATTCCATTAACTATTTTCACGAATATAAATCAAATCTCTATCATTTTTGCTCAAAAACCAAGCCCTGGTAATATTTAATGTATATATATATATATATATATATATATATATATACTTTGTCGTTAATTGTTTTATTTCGAAGTTTCCCCCGGGCATGCATATACACACAACTGCCCTTTATATATGTATATATATAGATATATATCTGTATAGATAGATATCTCGGGTATATAAGTGCGTTTAGTTTGAGTTCAAGTGGTACATTCAAGTGGTAATATAATAACGAATATTACTAATAACGTTCATAACGCCTTGTTTGTCATAATTGGCTTGTTTGTGAGATAGGAGGTAAGTGCCTGTACAATTGCTTAACACTGCTGGAGTAGGAAGGAGGATCTCATAAGTGACGTTCTCCAGTGGACACCTACGGGTAAACAGGTTAGTATTTCTAATAATATCCAACATATTTTGTTTGTCTTACTTGGCTGGTTTGTAAGATAGGAGGTAAGTGGCCGTACAACTGCTTGACACTGTGAGATAGGAGGTAAGTGCGTGTGCAGCTGCTTATCACTGCTAGAGAATCAAGGACGAACTAATACATGACCTTCTTCTGTCGACACTTACTAATGAAAACATTGAAATCAGTGTGTTAAGTTTCTGACCGCCATCCTTGGCCAGTTGAAAAGGACTTAAAGTAAGTAAGTCCTGGGCTATAGAATCCTTTGGTAAGTGAATAAGTCCTGAGTTATGGAATCCTACGTAGTGTCAAAGGTCCAGTGATATAATCCTATGCAATATGCGTAGGTATGACCAGAACAGCCGGTATAAATAACAATATCAGCAGCAGAGTACTGCTAGTGATTGGCCAATAGTTGGGTCACATAGTCATCGGCGAGTCTATAAGTAGAAGTGGACATCTGGCATACACCTTATATCAAAAAACGCCAACACCGTACTGTCAGCACGATATGGTGATAATATCAAAACTTATTTATATGAATATATGAGTGAAAATTAGTATAAGCCCTGTTTTGTTTTTGGGGAAACACTTTATTATTACTAATAATGTCAGACATATCTTGTTTGTCTTACTTAGCTAGTTTGGGAGATAAGAGGTAAGTGGCCGTACAACTGCTTAACACTGCTGGAGAAACAAGGGGAGACTCATAGGTGACGTTCTTTTGTGGACACCTATGCATGGAAATATCTAACTCCGTGAAAATCACGTTATAATTGAACTCGAAATTGGCATTATCAGCATTCAGCCAATCGTATAATAATACTGAATATAATAACGATAATATTATTAATAATATCCACACCAAAAAAAATCTTCTGGACTTCTTAGCTTCATGATGTTGCGTCATGATGACATCTGACATGAACAGTTCTCTACGGTGAGTCTGCCGCCACCGAGGGCGGTCCTGATAATACTGAATATAATAACGAATATTACTAATAACGTTCATAACGTCTTGTTTGTCATACTTGGCTTGTTTGTGAGATAGGAGGTAAGTGCCTGTACAACTGCTTAACACTGCTGGAGTAGGAAGGAGGATCTCATAAGTGACGTTCTCCAGTGGACACCTACGGGTAAACACGTTAGTATTACTAATAATATCCAACATATTTTGTTTATCTTACGTAGCTGGTTTGTAAGATAGGGGGTAAGTGGCCGTACAACTGCTTGACACTGCTGGAGAAGGAAGGAGGAACTCATCTGTGGACACCTAGCATAGAAACATGGAAATCCGGGCTGTCTATACTAATGTACCAATATTATACTAATACTTATATTACTAATAATGTCCAGCATGTCTTGCTTATCTTACTGAGAATCAAGGCAGATCTCACAAGTGACGTTCTTCTCTGGACACCAATGCATAGAAACATGAAAATCCGTGACCTCAGCACGATGTGGTCATAATGACACTATATAAAATCATCATTATATAAAGTAATGGATAAAGAATAAAGATGAAGAAGAATATATAGAGTCTTATTGAAATAAAGAAGAAAAAGAATATAATGTCCCATTTAAATCACGTAAAAATTGAACTAGAGTTACGTTTTCAATACCCGGCCATACGAATAATAAAACTAACGAATATAATATCGGACTCCGACCGCCCGTCTAGCCCAAGAAAGGACCAAACTGGAGTATTGCAAGTCATGAACTGCTCAACCACATGGATTCTATCCTTAGGCATCACGGGTCTCCACCCATGGCTAACAGGTAGCCCCATTGGGGGAGTCTTACCCTTCTGCAGAGGTGCACTCGGTGCATTCTAACGCCCCAGCCGACAGGGCGGCAAAGTGTTAAGAGTCTCCCATGGTTTCAATCCAAATGATTTCGTCAGGACCCTACCCTATACTTAACGAAGTCAATGTAATTCCTTAATTAAATTAAGTCGATATAATTCCTTAGTTAAAGTTAGTTAGAATTACATCGACGTAATTAAGTATAGGGTTGGGTTCTGGTGGCCCTCTTTGATGGAGTCTTACCCCTCTGCAGAGGTACAGTCGGTGCATTTTAACACCCCAGCCGACAGGGTCGAGATGAGTGGTAGTGTAGAATGGGCTATTTGAACTTGGTATGGCAACCGGTCTAGGAGAAGGAAAACTCTCAATTCAAACGAAAGGGACTCTTTTCTCGTTATTCAAAAGACTACTTTCTGAGCCCCATCAGTTCCTTTTCCTCCAATAAAATGATCTTTTTTGGTATTCATTTTTCTAGCAATATACTTGATATTATTGGATCTGATATTTTACGCTAAAAGGGAAAAGAGACAGGGAAGAAGGGTGAAGAGAGGACACAGTGAGCACTTTTATCTCGACTGCTAAACTAAGCACTGTGAAAATGGATATGAATCGGTGAATGATTCCGTGTCTTTTTGGTCTTACTTGGTTGGTTTGTGCGATAGGAGGTAAGTGGCTGGAAATTACTGTAGAAACAAGGGGGAACTCATACGTGACGTTCTTCTGTGTACAGTAATGTAAGGGGTTCCCAAAGCCCCAACAAGAGGGGGGTAGACCAGAGTCTAACCCATGTGTCTCGTAGGTCGAGGAACAGGAAAAGAGGAAGAGATGTTCAAATCAGACGCTTAAATATAACAGGCCCCTAGCGGGAACCAGCAAACTAAACGGGCAGACAACTCTCCAGGGAATATGATAATCCGTGCTGTCAGCACAATGTGTTGATCATGACAATAGCACTTCATTATTTGAATGAAGGGTTAAGAAATAGAAAAAATAAAAACATTATAATGGAGTCTCATTGGAATCACGTTATAATTGAACTCGAAATTGCGTTATCAGCACCCGACCATACGGATATCCCTCCGTTTTGTAATAAATCAGAACCTGGGATTAAGAAAAGCTTAATGAATCTGAAATGCCAGCTTTAGTGAAACATTATAAAAAAAAATTAATTAATAGCAGATATCGTGATATTGGAATTTCTATTATTAAACAGAAGAAGAGAAAAACTGAGAGGCAAAAAGAGAGAAGAGAGAAGTTGGATGGAGTGAAGAATATTGCGAAGAATTTTATCTCGACTGCAAAACTAAGCAGTGTGGAAACGGATATGAATCGGTGATTGATTCCGTGAGGTAAGCAACTTTTTTTTTCTTTAATTTCATTTTTTAGGTTTCTGTTCATAGCATGAGGCAGAATTGAAAAAGAGGCACTTGTTTCGTAATGGTTATCGTCGAAAGAACAAAACTAAAGAGGCAAGTTCATTTCCTGGACGAGGCTGTGTGCATTCCACATAGTGCTAATACCCTTGGGAAAGGTACGAAAAGTGCAAACTATTCTTCCTGCACCTACACGTGAATAGTTTGGTTTGTTTTGTTTTGTTTTACGGCATATCAACCTCAGTGGGTCGTTTAATACCGATAAAGTTTTGAAATAAATTCATTCTAAATGGATACTCAATTCCTTTAATAAATACATTTTTCTATTTAACCCATAAATGGGACTAATAGTACTACCACTCCAGGTCAGAGTGGACCAGGGAGCAATGGTGATGAAGGGGTGCTCCACATTCCCCAAACCTTAAAAACTGGAACCTCATCATCAGATAGAGTTTACCGTCATTCCCAGGACATGTAGACCCTCAGCCACCGCCTTCTAGCACCCATATGATAAAAAGGGGTTGGGGCTTGCCATAAGGGCAATAGGGTTGGAGCAATCATATAGGTGCTAGGGCTTGACGTGACCAGCCGATTGATTGGAGGGGGCCTCTCCGACCGCCCGTCTAGCCAAGAAAGGGCCAAAGTGGAGTATTGCAAGTCATGAACTGCTCAACCACCTGGCTTCTATGCTTAAGCATCACGGGTCTCCACCCACGGCAAACAGGTGTCCCTCTTTGGGGGAATCTTACCCCTCTGCAGAGGTGTAGTCGGTACATTCTAACGCCCCAGCCGACAGGGTCGAGATGAGTAGTAGTGCAGAATGGGCTATTTAAACTTGGTATGGCAACCGGTCTAGGAGAAGGAAAACTCTCAATTCAAACGAAAGGGAATCTCTTCTCGTTATTCAAAAGACTACTTTCTGAGCCCCATCGGTTCCTTCTCCTCCAATAAAATGATTTTTTTGGATTCATTTTTTTCTAGCAATATACTTGATATTATTGGATGTGTTATTTTCACGCTAAAAGGGAAAAGAGACAGGGAAGAAGGGTGAAGAGAGGATACAGTGAGCATTTTTATCTCGACTGCTAAACTAAGCACTGTGAAAATTGATATGAATCGGTGAATGATTCCGTGAGGCAAGCAACTTTTTTTTTAATTACATTTTTTAGGTTTCTGTTCATAGAATGGGGAGGAATTGAAAAAGTATTGGAGGCATTGTCGAAATGTTACATAATTATTAGATTCTTAATATTTGTGTACAGTAGTGTAGAAATCAAAATGGCTGTTATAAGTTGCAGCCCACGGCCTTGAAGAATGAGTGACAAGGCTTGACCTCATCCTGATCCTTTCCGGTGGATACCATGAGAATCGGTGGAGGAGACCCTCTTCCGGTTTAGATTAGAAATAGATTTTAGTCAGTCGGTCAGAAACCACGACGGTGGTGAGTCGTGTGTTGTACCCCCCGACTCGGTCTGCGCAGGTAGTCTGGTGGGGATTTCGAGAATAAAATATGATCTAAGTAAATCGAAGTCTTGTGTTATTATCTAAAAACTACCAATGACACAGGGCTTCTGATAAAGAGAAATCCCCAATGGAAGACCAGACACGAAGTCCCCAAGACGAAGTCCAGACGAATAAGAGATGTTAGAAGAAGACGTAAGATAGAAAAGACGTCAGAAGAAGAATAGAAGTAAGTAAAAAAAGAAAGGGTATACAACAGGAAGAAGAAAATGCATACAGCGAGGAGAGTATATTTCTTTGGCAGAACTAATTGAATTTGATATTTTCACGCTAATACCAATGGTAAGAATCCAACATTTCTTCTCCCCCAGCTATGGGTATATAATAGTACAGACTAGGCTCTTTAACCTTGATAAGGTAACTGTTCTCTGAATTCAACTCGTCATAGGAAATCCCTGTAGGAAATAGACAAGGTGATCAAATCCTGAACGAAGCTGTCCGCATTTCACATAGCGCTAATATCCTTGGGAAAGGTATGAATCCAACTATTCTCCCTCCACCTATGGGTAAATAGTAGGGGAGATTGGGTCTTTAATCTTGGTATCACAACCGGTTAAGGAGAAGGAAAACTCTGAATTCAAACCGTAGGAGATCCCTTCTCGTTAGTCAAAAATACTTTCAGAGCCCCTTCTCCCCCCCCCTAATAAAATACTTATGTTTTTAATTTCCCTAGTCTCCTTCCAGCTTTGAGTAAATCGTTATAAGGGAATATACACCCCCCACAGAACGTTGGACTGGTCCAACGAAGCACAAAAATAGGCAGAATTGAAAAAGTATTGGAGGTAATCGTGTAATGGTTATCGTCGAAGAAAATGGATACGGTTGTTGTATTGACATCGGCCGGAAAACGATGCTTCCGGGGAAAAAAAGACAAAGAAAAATATAAAAATATATATTTAAAAAAAGGGGGAAAACGAAAGCGAGGCTTTCCGGTGAAGGAAGCAGGGAGAAGATAAAACAAACGTCCGTTATCAGATCAAAAGTTAAAGATGCGTAGGCGTGTCATCAATACAAAAGCCAGAGGGTCGAGTCGTCAGTTAGACAGTTAGACAGGAGACAGCGTACAAGGAGCGACCGTCGATAAGGTCGATCGCTGCCAGCGGGCAGTGAGGATCGTCCACCCCTTTACCTCAATATGGCCAGACCATCCCAACAGTAGTAGTAGTCATCGTCAACCCAGGGTCATTTCCATTGTCAACGCCGCCCACCGCGTACAGCCGAGAAGAAATAAAGTCAACTCCTGCTATACAGCATGTGTTGTAGATTTCATTAGGCGACTACTAACATACATCGCTTTGGGTACAGTGAAAACCCCAGTACTAACCTACACGAATTTAGCGTCGTGGATTTGAAGCCGCTATATAACATATAGAATTTAATGCCGCTATGCAACACGGTGAGACGAGTTCAAATCTTGAACGATGCTGTTGAGATTTGACATTTTCACGCTAATACGAATGGTAAGAATCCAACTATTCTCCCTCCAGCTATGGGTAATTTTTTCTATGGAAATATATTTCCACTAGAAGAAATTGGACTCGTCCAACTTATTGAAGTCAGTTAGTCAGTATACTGTTGGTTTGAATAACAGCAACTGGCTAAGCACAACTGTAGCAGTGCTCAAGTCAGTTAACATTTATTGAAATCAGGAATAGTCCATTCATGTATTTGGGTGATTCCATTCCTTGAGTCCTGATTGGCTCCTTGGTTTCTATGATGTTGTGGGGCTTCATAAATACCCTGGTATTTTGCAGTAGTATAGCAACAAGATTGATTCATATTCAGTTGCCTTGTTTTACCAATTCGACGGTAATTGGAACTTATTTTGATTATTCTACATCCCCCTCCATTGCGTGGGTGTAGTGGCCTTTTAGGGGGAATTAGTTCCTTTCAATCTGGACGATTACAGGGGAGCAGCCTGGACAAAGCATGGGATATTTTCAACGGCATTGGCTTAGGGGGTAGAGTGACATTGGGTGAGGCCAGGTGTCTAGCTGATGTTGTTATCATTCTTTTGGTTTGTGGGGCATCCTCTAACGTGGGTTTAGGGGGTTCAGTCAAAGCACTCGGAATAGGGGTAGGGACTGATGGTGCTTAAAGTTTCCAGAGGAATCGACAATTTCGCAATGTAATCCACCTGATCCATCAATCATTGGAGCTTAGTTTGATTATTCTACAAAACGAAACACAAAATTGGTTTCTGTTCAGAGCAATAGTCATCTTCGAAAGACGATAGATACGGTGTGACGATGCTGGTTGGATTTTATATTTACGCTAATATCCTTACGAATCCAACGATTCTCCCTCCAGCTATGGCTGAATAGTAATGCACACTATGCTCTTTAACCTTGGTTAGGTAACTGTTCTCTGGATTCAACTGGTTATAGGAAATCTCTGTATGAAAAGACACGATGACACGAAAAAATCCTGAACGGGGCTGTCTGCATTTCACATAGCGCTAATATCTTTGGGAAAGGTATGAATCCAACTATTCTCCCTCCACCTATGGGTAAATAATAGTGGAGATTGGGGTCTTTAATCTTGGTATCACAACCGGTCTAGGAGAAGTAAAACTCTGAATTCAAACCAAAGGTCCCGCATCTCGTTAGTGAAAACCCCTTAGAGAGCTTCTTTTCTTCCTCCTCCTCCAATACTTTTTGTAATTCCATATTCGCTTTCCAGCTTTGAGCAAATTGTTGTAAGGAAATATACACTCCCCACAAGAAGTTGGACTGGTCCAACGAAGTACATGAATAGGTTTCTGTTCATAGCATGAGGCAGAATTGAAAGAGTATTGGAGGCACTTGTTGTATAATGGTTATATGGCGAGACGAGTTCAAATCCTGGACGAAGCTGTTGAGATTTGACATTTTCACGCTAATACGAATGGTAAGAATCCAATTACTCTCCCTCCAGCTATGGGTAAATGGTTGTAAGGGAAGATATTTCCACTAGAAGAAATTGGACTCGTCCAACGAAACACAAAATTAGTTTCTGTTCATAGCACTTAGCAGAATAAAAAAAGAATTAGAGGCGCTCATCTTGCAATGGTTATCTTCGAAAGATAATAGATACAGCGACACGATGCTGTTAGGATTTGATATTATACCCTTGAGAGAAGTACGAATCCAAATATTCTCCTTCCAGCTATGGGAAAATAGTAATCAAGACTAGGCACTTTAACCTTGGTTAGGTAACTGTTCTCTGAATTCAGCTCGTCCTAGGAAATCGTTGTAGGAATCAGACACGGCGAGAAGAGATCAAATGCTGAACGAGGCTGTTTGCATTTCACATAGTGCCAGTACCCTTGGGAAATGTACGAATTCTACTAGTCTCCCTCCAGTTATGGGTAGATAGATGAGTAGAATGGGTTCTTTAACTCTGTTAGGGCAAAGCTACTTTGAGAACTCCTTTCCATAAAAAGTAGTAGATCTCATTCGAAGGTGGAACATTGCTATTGAGAGAAACGGTGACTATGTGGAGAAGTGGGGAAGAGATCTACAGAGGAGCTGTTTCATTTTGATGTATGATACATGTTCCTGTGTTGGTAATTATATTTGTCCTAAACAAAATGGCATTACTTTTTTACTAACCTATGTGGAGAAGTAGGGATGTGACCCACAGAGGACCAGCTTCATTTTGATGGATGACACATGTTCCTGTGTTGTTAATTCTACCTGTCCTAAACAAAATGGCAATACTTTTTTACTCACTTATGTGGAGAAGTAGGGATGTGATCCACAGAGGAGCAGTTTCATTTTGATGTATGATACATGTTCCTGTGTTGGTAATTATACTTGTCCTAAACAAAATGGCATTACTGTTTGACGCCCTAAATGGAGAAGTAGGGATGTGATCCACAGAGGACCGGCTTCATTTTGATGTATGATACATATCCCTGTGTTGGTAATTATATCTGTCCTAAACAAAATGGCATTACTGTTTGACACTCCTATGTGGAGAAGTAGGGATGTGATCCACAGAGGAGCAGTTTCATTTTGATGTATGATACATGTTCCTGTGTTGTTAATTATATATGTCCTAAACAAAATGGCATTACTGTTTGACACCCCTATGTGGAGAAGTAGGGGTGTGATTCACAGAGGAGCAGTTTCATTTTGATGTATGGTACATGTTCCTGTGTTGGTAATTATACCTGTCCTAAACAAAATGGCATTACTTTTTACTCACCTATGTAGAGAAGTGGGGATGTGATCCACAGAGGTGCAGTTTCATTTTGATGTATGATACATGTTCCTGTGTTGGTAATTATATATGTCCTAAAAAATGGCATTACTGTTTGACACCTCTATGTGGAGAAGTAGGGATGTGATCCACAGAGGACCAGCTTCATTTTAATGTATGATACATATTCATGTGTTGGTAATTATATATGTCCTAAACAAAATTGCATTACTGGTTGACACCCCTATGTGGAGAAGTAGGGATGTGATCCATAGAGGACCAGCTTCATTTTGATGTATGATACATATTCCTGTGTTGGTAATTATATCTGTCCTAAACAAAATGGCATTACTGTTTGACACCCCTATGTGGAGAAGTAGGGATGTGATTCACAGAGGACCGGCTTCATTTTGATGTATGACACATGTTCCTGTGTTTTTAATTGTACCTGTCCTAAACAAAATGTTATTACTTTTTGACTCAGCCTCGTATTTTCTAATTGTATCAGGTTTGAAGATTCTTTTTATTTTACAAGCATGTGAAATAGTTTTTTTTTGTTTTGTTTTTGGGTTTTTTGGGTTTTTTTAGGAAAGTTTTTGAGAAATTCAAATATTCTAAGAAGAAATTTAAATGTTTCCTAAGAATTTGTTTGTTTTGTGCAAATTGATTTTTTTTTCGTTTATTTTTATTCGCTTTTTGAAAAAAAAAAAAAAAAGTGAAGAAAAATAATTGTGTTTTTAATGAAGAAATAACATGGATTATCTTTCTGTTTGTTTTTTGTTTTTGTTTTTTTTTTTTTTCTTTTTTTTTCTTTGTTTGCTTCTTTTTGTTTCTTTCTTGTTTCTTATTTTGTTACCTTTTTTTTTTTTGCCTTGTATTTGCTATGTTTCTTTTCTTTTTTTAAGAACATAATTACGTGACACTCACTGTAAAGGAAAATTGCTTTTAAAGAAAAGAAAAAGAAAAAAAAATTCAAAATCATTCTCTCTAAAAAAAAACGACTCAGTTCGTGCCAATAAAGAAAAGAAATATTTTGAAGAAAAAAAGAAGATTTCTTTAATCGTCTCTGATTATTTTGCCAACGTTTCAAAATTGGTTCGTGATTTTATTGTTTCAAATCAATCTTTAGTTTTTCAGTTTCGCAGAGGGTTAAGACTCCCAAATGGGCCACGTTGGCCGTGGGTGTTGACACGCCATGCTTAAAGAAAGGAACCCTTTTGACTGAGCAGTCCATGACATACAACATATGGGACATCTTGAAACATATTGAACACATAACATATAAAAATAAAACATAGGAAACATGTGACATTTTGATTCATATAAAACATATAACATATGAAGCACATAAAACATGAACACATAAAACATAAATCATATGAAACATAAAACATTTTGATATATGAAATAAATAACATGAAGCATATCAAACATAGGTAAACATAAAAGATGAAACATATCAAACATATTTTATATGTCTCATGTGTTTTATGCTTTATGTTGTCATATGTTTTATACATTAATGTTATATGTTTTTCCTATATTATATGTCTCATTTGAATCAAAATGTTATAGGTTTTATATGTTTTATGCATTTCATATTATATGTTTCATATGTTTCATGTTTCATGTTTTCATATGTTTTGTTTCATATGTTTTATGTTTTCATGTTTAATATGAAACATATAACCTGAAATACATAACAGATTCAAAAACATAAACATGAAACATACGAAATCAAATACATTAAACATGAAAACATAAAACATATGAAACAAAACATATGAAAACATGAAACATGAAACATATGAAACATATAATATGAAATGCATGAAACATATAAAACCTATAACATTTTGATTCAAATGAGACATATAATATAGAAAAACATATATGAAACACATAAAACATATGACAACATAAAGCATAAAACACATGAGACATCTAAAATTTTGTTAACATATAAACATAACATGAAAACATAAAAATGAAACAAAACATATGAAACATGAAACATGAACATATGAAATACATAAAACATATAAAACCTATAACATTTTGATTCAAATGAGACATATAATATAGGAAAAACATATATGAAACACATAAAACATATGACAATAAAGCATAAAACACATGAGACATCTAAAATTTTGTTAACATATTAAAACATGAAAACATAAACATAAAACATATGAAACAAAACATGAAACATGAAACATATGAAACATATGAAACATATGACATGAAATACATAAAACATATGACACATAAAGCATAAAACACATGAGACATATAAAATTTTGTTAACATATTAAAAACATGAAAACATAAAACATATGAAACAAACATATGAAAACATGAAACATGAATATATGAAACATATAATATGAAATGCATAAAACATATAAACCTATAACATTTTGATTCAAATGAGACATATAACATAGGAAAAAAATATAACATGAAATACATAAAACATATGACAACATAAAGCATAAAACACTTGAGACATATACAATTGTGTTACCATTAAAACATATAACATAAAATACATAAAATATGAAAACATAAAACATATGAAACATATAATATGAAGTTTGAAGTTGTATTTACCAAGATGGAAATGAACAATGAATGGAACGTTCATTTTTTTTTCAGAATACAAGGTGTGTCATAAAAGTGCCAAGTTTGAAGCTGTATTTACCAAGATAGAAATGAACAATGAATGGAACGTTCATTTTTTTTCAGAATACAAGGTGTGTCATAAAAGTGCCAAGTTTAAAGCTGTATTTACCAAGATAGAAATGAACAATGAATAAAACCTATATATAGTCATCCACAGACACGTGTTTCGACTTATCAAGTCTCTTCAGTGTGGCTAGACATTTGTAAGCTACCTACAGCCGGGATTGAAATCCGATCGGTTCAGTGTCAGTCCGTCACATTAACCATCAGGCTGTCATCACTACAGAATGCGAAGGGGATTTTAACTGTTTTAATACACACATCGCTTTGTATGCTAAAACACCCAGAGTCCACATATGCACATACATGGACTCTCCTATATATTCACACATGCCAAAGAGAAGATAAGTTTTGTTTTGTTTTGTTTTACGGCATATCAACCTCGGTGGGTCATTTAATGCTGATAAAGTTTTGAAATAAATCAATTCTCAATGGATAATACAATTTTGTTTATCAACTCATGTTTTCTATTTAACCCATAGATGGACCCTAACAGGTACTACCACTCCGGGTCAGAGTGCTCCACATTCCCCAAACCTCCAGAACTGAAACCTCACCATCAGATAGAGTTTAACGTCATTCCCAGGACATGTAGACCCTCAGCCACCGCCTTCTAGCACCCATATGATAAAATGGGATTGGGGCTTGCCATAAGGGCAATAGGGTTGGGAAAATCATATAGGTGCTAGGGCTTGACGTGACCAGCCGATTGATCGGAGGGGGCTTCTCCGACCGCCCATCTAGCCCAAGATAGGACCAAAGTGGAGTATTGCAAGTCATGAACTGCTTATCCACCTGGGTTCTATCCTTAAGCATCACGGGTCGCCACCACACGGCCAACAGGTGGACACATTGGGGGAGTCTTACCCCTCTGCAGAGGTGCAGTCGGTACATTCTAACACACATACACACACACACACATATATATATATAGTATTAGAGTGTGTATTGAAATAGCCAACTCGTGTTTCACCATAAGGATCTTCAAGGTTAATTACGATGAATTAGTCAAGATATTGATTAATTACAGCTAATTGCGGAAGTGAATATTGTAATTATGACCGTTGAAAACAGTTTCGTAGTTAATGAATGCTATTGCGTAATTTTGACAGTTGAATTTAAAATGGGTATAAAAAATCACACATATCTTATTATAATGGAGATTGTGTGTTTTTCTGTCTGTAACCGAAACTATATTCCTACTCAAGTCACAATTCTCTTAGTTATTGACATCACATTCTCCATGATTTTATTTTTATTTAAACCTCAATTATTAATAAAATTGTCTTACATTATTAATACTGTTAACTATGTCTACATACTGACAACATGCAATTATATTTATATATACAACAAAATAGCGGTTTACAGTGTGAACGGGAAGGCTAATTTGCATATAAATATTAAAAAATCGAATTTAATAAATATGTGCTTAGTATTATTGATTTCTAACTATTTGGTTTTATTTTAATGAATATAAGCAAAAATCTCTTCAATGAATCTTAAATGAAATCCATTAACAAGTTAAAATAACTGTCATTTTATTCTTTACTTCCTATTTTAACTAAATACTTATATTAGAAAAAAACAACAATGAAAGACAAGAGTGATGGAAGAGTAAGTTTCAGTTGTTCCATTTTTTATTAACTCCCTCTGTTTCAAATCTTTTTATCTGTATTCTTATTTAGTTTCATTAGCCTTTCTAATTTAATACAATATTTTATTATATTAAAACTTAAATACTTGCACCCGGAGGGTGCATATATTTGCTAGTACAACTAATGACAAATCCAGTTCCCCAACACACACATATAAAAAAAAACAATTAAAACAGACACACACACACATACACATACATATTTATCTTGACCAATCCTTACAATCCAACATTCTGGACTAACACCTGCATCTAACACTCCCCATCTAGAGAGAAGAAAATCCACTACAACCACACCCAACCACCCCTGCCCCTACTGACAACCTACTGTTTTCACCATTTTGAGAATGTCCATCATTGAAGCTAGAACTATATTCAAGTCCCGAAGAAGGTCTAATAGACCGAAACTTTGCATCGTCGACAATAAACATCCAGTTTCCATAACATCCCGTGTTTGTCTACCTTTCTACACATATTGTCGGATTAACCTCCTCATATTTCTCCATGTATATATATATATATATATATATATATATATTATTATTATTATTATTATTATTATTATTTATATTTTGCTTGAAGGCAATTACAATGCATGTATCGCATAAAATTCGATAATTATAGAAAATAATCTTGACAAGTGAATCCCGGCAAAGGATGGCTCGCTATGCAGAACACCGTACAGACTGTTTCGACTTTATTAAGTCTCATCAGCGATGTATACTAACAACTTCCCTCCGACAGAAATCGAAACCGGGACCTCGGCAGGCATAGTCAGAGACCATATCGCTTCGGCCGACGGTACATAGCGAACAATCCCTGCGAAATTAACCTCGTCAATGATACTTACACGCCTCTACCATAGTAGGTAAGGGGACGTTGATTGAGTAGTAAACAAACCAGGCCGTAAGCTCTTCGGCGAAGTGAATATGATTTTTGGTTGTTTGTTTTTAGAAGCATTGTTGAATAAATTTATATATATATATATATATATATATATATATATATATATATATATATATGGTATTGATTTTAATCTTACTGAGTCAGGTCTACCAATAAACAGTTTTGCTTACTAGATCATCACGGCAAGAATTGTTTCCCTGATGAGCGAGGAAACGAAACTATTAGTAGACCTGGCTCATTAGGATTAAAATTACTATTTGCTCTACTTAGGTATCGAGCACTCTTTATATTTTAGCTTTAGACAATCTACATTTTTAATACATGTGTTCATGTGCTCTCTCTCTCTCTCTCTCTCTCTCTCTCTCTCTCTCTCTCTCTCTCTCTGTCTCTGTCTCTGTCTCTCTCTCTGTCTCTGTCTCTCTCTCTCTGTCTCTCTGTCTGTCTCTCTCTCTCTCTCTCTCTCTCTCTCTCTCTCTCTCTCTCTCTCTCTCTCTTCTCTGTCTCTGTCTCTGTCTCTCTCTCTGTCTCTGTCTCTGTCTCTATCTCTCTCTCTCTCTCTCTCTCTCTCTCTCTCTCTCTCTGTGTGTGTGTGTGTGTGTTTTTGTGTTTCTGTGCGTTTGCACGAATGTGTCAATACTTTACTTTATATTGAGCACTTTTCGGATTAACTACTAGTAAACCACATGGTTCCTAGTTCGATTCCGGTCCTCGCCAACTCAGCGTATGAGTAGCACAGGGATCTGTGTGGTAAAGTAAGGAGCTGGTGGTAAGTTTGGTGCTCCACCTCAGATGCCAAAAACAATCTCCTTGGTCTACGCTAGTGAAAGGGGATAGACTCCCTCGCTGATTGGCTGATACCGACTTTAGGCCGCCCCGACGACTTTACTTTACCTTACTAATGCTACTGCAGTGAAAATGTTGTAGCAACATTTGAATATATAATATATATATATATATAAGATTTTGTTTTGTTTTTGAGTGTGTAAGAAGCTTTAATTATAAAATGTATTAAGATATTTTTGAAGGCAAAATAATGCAAATTTATGTTGAAAAACATATTTATTTAAATTTCTTTTTTTTCTCTTTTTTTTTTCCCCCTTAATATTTTCGGAGTTAAAATCTATCTGCAGAGAGTTCTTATAGAGTTGAAAAGATTCCATCTGTGTTTGTTAAATCAACTGGTATAATTCCGTTGAATTTGATGGAGATTTAAAAGTTCGGCAGAGATCGTAAAGTTCCGTTAAGTCCCGTGAGTTGTTGTATTTTGTGGAAGTTTGAAATCATTTAAGATATATTTTTTTCCCTTTTAATTTTTTTTATAATCCTATGAAAACATTAATAATTCCCACTTCGGGCATATTGAAATAAAGATTTTTTTTTTGTTTTTATAGTGTGTAAGAATCATTAATTATAAAATGTATTAAGATATTTTTGAAGGCAAATAATGCAAATTTATGTTGAAAAACATATTTATTTAAATTTCTTTTTTTTTTTCTCTTAATATTTTCGGAGTTAAATCCTTCTTCACAGTTGATTTAACAAACACAGAAACTTTTCAACTCTATAAGAACTATCTGAAGATGGATTTTAACTCCGAAAATATTAAGAGAAAAAAAGAAAAAAAAAGAAATTTGAATAAATATGTTTTTCAACATAAATTTGCATTATTTTGCCTTCAAAAATATCTTAATATATATATATATATATATAGAAGAAAAAATCAATCAAGAAAGACAAGAGTGATGGAAGAGTAAGTTCAGTTGTTCCATTTTTTATTATACTCCCTCTGTTTCAAATCTTTTATCTGTATTCTTATTTAGTTTCATTAGCCTTTCTAATTTAATACAATATTTTATTATATTAAAACTTAAATACTTGCACCCGGAGGGTGCATATATTTGCTAGTACAACTAATGACAAATCCAGTTCCCCAACACACACATATAAAAAAAACAATTAAAACAGACACACACACACACACACACACATACATATTTATCTTGACCAATCCTTACAATCCAACTTTCTGCATCTAACACTCCCCATCTAGAGAGAAGAAAATCCACTACAACCACACCCAACCACCCCTGCCCCTACTGACAACCTACTGTTTTCACCATTTTGAGAATGTCCATCATTGAAGCTAGAACTATATTCAAGTCCCGAAGAAGGTCTAATAGACCGAAACTTTACATCGTCGACAATAAACATCCAGTTTCCATAACATCCCGTGTTTGTCTACCTTTCTACACATATTGTCGGATTAACCTCCTCATATTTCTCCCATGTATATATATATATATATATATATTATATATATATATTATTATTATTATTATTATTATTATTATTATTTATATTTTGCTTGAAGGCAATTACAATGCATGTATCGCATAAAATTCGATAATTATAGAAAATAATCTTGACAAGTGAATCCCGGCAAAGGATGGCTCGCTATGCAGAACACCGTACAGACTGTTTCGACTTTATTAAGTCTCATCAGCGATGTATACTAACGACTTCCCTCCGACAGAAATCGAAACCGGGACCTCAGCAGGCATAGTCAGAGACCATATCGCTTCGGCCGACGGTACATAGCGAACAATCCCTGCGAAATTAACCTCGTCAATTATACTTACACGCCTCTACCATATTAGGTAAGGGGACGTTGATTGAGTAGTAAACAAACCAGGCCCTAAGCTCTTCGGCGAAGTGAATAAGATTTTCGGATGTTTGTTTTTTAGAAGCATTGTTGAATAAATTATATATATATATATATATATATATATATATATATATATATAATTGGTATTGATTTTAATCTTACTGAGTCAGGTCTACCAATAAACAGTTTTGCTTACTAGATCATCACGGCAAGAATTGTTTCCCTGATGAGCGAGGAAACGAAACTATTAGTAGACCTGGCTCATTAGGATTAAAATTACTATTTGCTCTACTTAGGTATCGAGCACTCTTTATATTTTAGCTTTAGACAATCTAATTTTTTAATACATCTGTTCATGTGCTCTCTCTCTCTCTCTCTCTCTCTCTCTCTCTCTCTCTCTCTCTCTCTCTCTCTCTGTCTCTCTCTCTCTCCCTCTCTCTCTCCCCCTCTCTCTCTCTCTCTTTTTCTCTCTCTCTGTGTCTCTGTCTCTATCTCTCTCTCTCTCTCTCTCTGTGTGTGTGTGTGTGTTTTTGTGTTTCTGTGCGTTTGCACGAATGTGTCAATACTTTACTTTATATTGAGCACTTTTCGGATTAACTACTAGTAAACCACATGGTTCCTAGTTCGATTCCGGTCCTCGCCAACTCAGCGTATGAGTAGCACAGGGATCTGTGTGGTAAAGTAAGGAGCTGGTGGTAAGTTTGGTGCTCCACCTCAGATGCCAAAAACAATCTCCTTGGTCTAGCGCTAGTGAAAAGGGGATAGACTCCCTCGCTGATTGGCTGATACCGACTTTAGGCCGCCCCGACGACTTTACTTTACCTTACTAATGCTACTGCAGTGAAAATGTTGTAGCAACATTTGAATATATATATATATATATATATATAAAGATTTTGTTTTGTTTTTGAGTGTGTAAGAAGCTTTAATTATAAAATGTATTAAGATATTTTTGAAGGCAAAATAATGCAAATTTATGTTGAAAAACATATTTATTTAAATTTCTTTTTTTTCTTCTTTTTTTCCCCCTTAATATTTTCGGAGTTAAAATCTATCTGCAGAGAGTTCTTATAGAGTTGAAAAGATTCCATCTGTGTTTGTTAAATCAACTGGTATAATTCCGTTGAATTTGATGGAGATTTAAAAGTTCGGCAGAGATCGTAAAGTTCCGTTAAGTCCCGTGAGTTGTTGTATTTGTGGGAAGTTTGAAATCATTTAAG
>CM042173.1:28713729-28728729 GCA_023376005.1 Doryteuthis pealeii | reverse complement strand
CATAACTTTTCATCTGTACGTTTCGTAATGTTCTATCTCTTTTCATCTTTATTTGTATATTTATCATTTTACTTATATATTTTTTTTCTTAATATATTTATTCCCTCTTTTATATTTCTCTTGATTTCATTTCGTCTTATGAACTACAATTTCGCCTGGTGGAACGTTCTTTTTTTTTATTATTATTTGCAAACGGATATTTGCCTTCGCTGATCAATTGAAATATCGAAAATCATGTTTTTTTTTTCTTTGTGTTAAAAAAACACTTGAAATCGTCAATTCGCATAGATTTCTTTTACTTTATTTCGTTTCGTTTTTTTGTTTTGTGTTCCTGTCTTTTTTACGTAGTTTTGCAATTTCTCTCATAAAGCTGCTAAGTGATTGCTATAAAAATCGAGCGAAGTTAAATAAACGAACTGGCAACAACGCCGAAAACAAGAAAATAAATCCAATATATTTTCTGTATATTTATTTGTTGACACAGAGCAAACGATCACAAGAAAAAACATCAAAGGGTGAAAAAGATGGATAGACGAAATACGCTGCGTCTCGACCGTGGAACACAGAAGACAATATATTAAATTGTTCAAAGTTCGATCCTCGCTCGTTATGTAACTTATTCTAAAATCTTGAATTATATATTTTGTAAAAAAATCTTTTTCTTTACTAGTATCTAAAACGTACTGTCATGAAGTATTTGAATATGCAAAAATATGATTTTAGTGTGAAATGAGAAAAAAAAGCAACTTTAGAGATACTCGTACAAAATTTAAAAAACACCCTCCGGGCGATGTAAAATAGATTTTTGAAATATATTGCCTGAGGGGTGGGAGTAAAAAAATTCAATATCAGCAAGTTTGTACCCTAAGTAAGTAAAATCATCAAATTCACAAAGAACAATAGTTATCCGTGGACGATACTGTAAATAATACCTAATAATATCCGTTTTGATTGTATAATGTTAAAAAATGAATAATGAAATTCTGGTATATTTCGATTAGAAGAAAAGGTTTTTTTCTCTGATTTTTTTGAGATGAGGCTTGATAATTATTATTACTAGTACAAAATAAAAAACACCCTCCGGGCGATGTAAAAATAGATTTTTGAAATATATTGCCTGAGGGGTGGGAGTAAAAAAATCCAATGTCAGCGAGTTTGTACCCCAAGTAAGTAAAATCATCAAATTCATTAAAGGATTAAAAAATAAAACAATTTCCCGCTTCTCGGGTCAAAAAGTCCCCAACGGTCAGTATCTTTCCAATTTCGCTACACGGTGTTGTCAATAATCTATGGTAGCATAGATTATTGACAACACCGTGTTCATCTGCCTCAAACTTGCTTTACATCCATCATGCTGCTACCCATGGTTTCCAGAGTTATATGCTCATATGGCACATATAATACCCCCTCTTTATCTGTTATTCAGTGACAATCCCCACCCTATCATCTCAGGCTGTACAATATTCTAACTGCACCTCTGCAGAGGGGTAAAATCTATATATGTTATATACTGGCTTCAGACTCACGCTGCTAAATCATGTACGTTAGTACTGGTTTCAAATTCACGGCCCTACTTCGTGTATCTGCATACGTAGCATAGCGGGTATCGTCACCAACCTTAGATTATATATATGTAGTGGTCGCTTAATGAAATCACAACACATGCTGTATAGTAGGGGTTTTGACTTTCTTATCGGCTGTACGTGGTGGGCGGCGGGCATTGACAATGACTACTACTACTGCTGGGATGGTCTGGCCATGTTGAGGTAAAGGGTTGGACAAACCTCACTGCCGCTAACAGCGATGGCCCGTGTCGACGGTCGCTCCTTGTGCTCTGTTTGCAGTCTCCTGTCTGACTGTCTAACTGACGACTCGACCCTCTGGCTTTTGTATTGACGACACGACTACGCATCTTTATATTTTTGATCTGATTACGGACCTTTGTTATATATTTCTTTGTCCTTTCCCTGCTTCCTTGACCGGAAACCCTCTCTTCCGTTTTTTAACTTCTGTGGGTGGTGACCCATGATGGTTATTCAAAATATCCTAACTACAGGCACGTACATAATTCATAAGAACTTATGAATTATGTAACACAGTAAAACCCAACCAACTAACCAACCAACCAACCAACCTTCGTGCAAAAGTAATCCACATTTCATGATCCTGTTCATAAAGCGGGAAACATCTTCACAATTCATTTCTAAAGACGAACAACCGAGAATAACATTTCGAATAGTCTATTATCGGAAAGATTGCGTGATACGGTATTAGGTTCCATGACCGGAAGTGCCTGGGCAACAACTGCAGGACAGGCCGGAAGTGAATTTCAGATGAAGCTGAATTCACGTGCTAACGGGTTTCTCGCGAGATTACCACTTTTGTCGTGACTTCATGATCGAAAATGCATTTTGGTAACTATACTAGACGGACTCAACAATTACGCCGCTCCCTTTAGAAATTTGTAAAAAGAATCCTGACTATAACATTGCAAGGTTTTCTTCTTTGTTAGAGTTATTCCTAACAGGTTTTTCTTTTCTCTTTGGTGCATCCATAATAGTTTTTAAATCTTACAATTTACAAAAGATATTGAAAATTAAGAGAAAGAAAGAAAGAAAGAAAGAAGTAGACAAAATATGTTTATTTTACACATTACATTTTTACAAAAAATACAACAAATAATTACCGCCCTGTCGCCTGGGGCCTAAGAATGCACCGACTGCACCTCTGCAGAGGGGTAAGACTCCCCCAATGGGGCCACCTGTTGACCGTGGGTGGCGACCCGGGATGCTTAAGGATAGAACCCAGGTGGATGAGCAGTTCATGACATGCAATACTCCACTTTGGCCCTATCTTGGGCTAGACGGGCGGTCAGAGAGGCCCCCTCCGATCAATCGGCTGGTCACGTCAAGCCCTAGCACCTATATGATTGTCCCAATCCTATTGCCCTTATGGCAAGCCCCACCCCTTTTATCATATGGATGCTAGAAGGCGATGGCTGTGGGTCTACATGGAGCACCCCTTCATCACCATTGCTCCCTGATCCACTCTGACCCGGAGTGGTAGTACCTGTTAGGGTCCCATCTATGGGTTAAATAGAAAAATGTATTTATAAAAAAGATCTGTATTATCCATTAAGAATTGATTTATTTCAAAACTTTATCGGCATTAAATGACCCACTGAGCGTGATATGCCGTAAAACAAAAACAAAACAAAAAACAAATAATTACCACTTCTCTCCGGCCAGACATGGTTTTAAAATCGGAGTCAACAAAGCAGGTGGTGATATTAGAATTTACAGTCCCATGGGAAGATAGGATAGAGGAAGCGAATTGTAGGAAGACAGCCAAATACCAAGAGCTTGTGGCTGAATGCAGAACAAAGATGGCATTACTGACAGGTCACTTCTAAATGTGTTTAAGATCGTTGGCATTAGGGGTTAGCAAAGTAGAAGAGCCATAACTGAAATTACAGGGGTTGATGAGAAAGCATCGAGATAGCTCTGGATCCACAGCAGCAATGCCTGGACAAGTGCCACTAGGTCGCAAACCGAGAATTGATCAACCCGGTTGGGGTCTCCCGGGTGAGGGTGTATGGTGATTAATGACCCGAAACTCCTGTTGACCTCGGGTTCATCACTGATGACTGCGGCCTAACATTCACCCAACGGTGTGTTTATCAATTACAAAAAATACAACAAATAATTATCCGCCTTCACATAGGCCACACCTATATCATCCACAATTATTTAATAGAGGGCACAGAATCCCCAATATGCACTCCATGTCAAGAGAGATTTTAATATGTTTTGTACTGGTGTGTTCCTTCCTATTATTTCAAATGAACTGATTATAAAACAGTTGTAAAAAAGTATCATTAAAAAATGGTCAAAATCATTGGAATACAGTCATTAATAACAAACTTCAAAACATTAAAGCTACCATTGGAGAATGGAACTTAAAATACAACAAAAATAGAAGAGAACACGTTGTGCTGACCCACCTTCACATAGGCCATACATACATCACCCATCATCATTTACTAGAGGGCACAGAATCCCCAATATGTACTACATGCCAAGAGAGATTTACAATGAAACATATACTGCTAGAGTGTGTAGACTTTGATCTAGTGCGAACAAAATACTACCAAGCCAGTAATTGGAAAACAACTTTCCTCAAAAATGAGACCATCCAGGATTTTATATTTCCTAAAAGAAGTGGGATTGTATTAAAAAAATATGAGTAATTGAACAATAGTTAAAGTCAATACATTTACATATTTTTCCTACCAAACTACCGATACGAATTCAAGATTAGTTGGCATTAAATGACCCGTAGAACAAAAACAAAAAAGAACAGGTTGTCCTGACCAGCCCTCACATAGGCTACACCTACATCACCCATTGTTATATTGTCCTCGGTCGGAAAAACGAAGCTTCCGGAAAAAAGTCAAAGAAAAATATAAAAATATATATCTAAAAAAAAAGGGGGAAAACGAAAGCGAGGCTTTCCGGTCAAGGAAGCAGGGAGAAAATAAAGAAGTATATAACAAACATACGTTATCAGATCAAAAGATAAAGGCGTGTCGTCAATACAAAAGCTAGAGGGTCGAGCCGACAGCAGTCAGAACCCAGAGACGCCAGCCGGCAGCCGAAAGGACACTTCACGTCTCCTGTCAGCAACCACCTCTCGGGCACGCATTGTAAGCTCTGCGCTATCACCACCCACACACTGAAGAAAATAAATGAGGGTCCTCTCTTTGTACATACGTATCTCTTGTTTATTGAAGTCCAGGAGTCGGTAGTAGCTGACTACTTCACATACTTCGCCACGTGACCATACATACCCGCAACGACTACTTACGTACACGATTTAGAGTAGCGAAGAAGGCGCTATATAACATATAGAATTTGAGGCCAGTACGTAACATATACGATTTGGTGCTGATGACCGAGAGAATTCCACATGAATTCAGAAGAACTTGATGTTACCACGAACACAAGTGCGTGTATGCACGCGTTTGGGAGGTGGTAATTTATATTCGAGGTAAATTCATATCTACTGCTTTCCAATGTGCTTCGTGTGTTGTAAATGCGTTGATAACTTTGTATATTCGTCAGAATCATGCTGAATAATAAATTCATACCGTAAAAATGAAATATTCATGACTCCCTGCATAAGAAGAGATAGCTTATCAGATACCTACTTCACAAAGAATTGAATTCTTTATAAATACTATAAACATTCACTCAAATACACAAGCATGTATGTATATATATATATATATAATATATATATATATATATATAAGTTAAAGAAAGGAAATGAATCCGACAATATGAGTAAGGAAAGGTGGAATGAAAACATCACACACAATGCTGTTAAAGAAGAAAACAATTTATAATATAATCATAGCTGATATTGATCAATATTTCGATTTTACAAAAATCATCATCAGAGCTCATTCACTCCCGTAGTTGTTTGGGTCGGAGAGGAAAGTCAAAATGAGTTTACAAAACAAAAAACCTTAATACTGCAAAAAACGAAAGACGTTACAATATTCACCAACGTGGGCATTTCGCGCAATATATATGTCGGTCATGTTCCATGTATATCTTTTGTCAACAAATGTAGCGAATTTTTGAGATGTTGGCAACAAGGCGAAAACAATTTAAACGGAAGGGGATGGGTGTTAAGAAATGTGACGGTTGGAATTCAAAAGAATTTTAGTAAAGGAATTTTTTACGATTAAATGTTTTTATTATTTAAATTTTATTTTTAAGTTCTGTAAAATAATACCTTACATTAGATCCAAATCGCTTAACATTATCTAAAATAATAAACCAATTCCGCCCATAACCTTTTTTACTTATATATAAAAACAAAAACACAATAAATATTTAATCATTTATTAAATACAGAACTTAATAATAATAAATAATTAGAAATTTAAAAAATAATTAATCGTAAAATAAAAATATAAAAAACTCCTTTTCTAAAAT
The DNA here is from genome assembly GCA_023376005.1 of Doryteuthis pealeii. Taxonomy (NCBI): domain Eukaryota; kingdom Metazoa; phylum Mollusca; class Cephalopoda; order Myopsida; family Loliginidae; genus Doryteuthis; species Doryteuthis pealeii. The sequence continues at coordinate 28,722,724 of CM042173.1, read as the reverse complement.
ATTAACATATTCCGCTCATAACTTTTTCACTTTATATATAAAAACTAATTACAGTAAATATCTAATCATTTATGAATTACAGAACTTAAAATAAAATTTAAATAATAAAAACATTTAATCGTAAAAAATTCCTTTACTAAAAGTCTTTTGATTCCAACCGTCACATTTCTTAACACCCATCCCCTTCCGTTTAAATTGTTTTCGCCTTGTTGCCAACATCTCAAAAATTCGCTACATTGTTGACAAAAGATATTCATGGAACATGACCGACATATATATGGCGCGAAATGCCCACGTTGGTGAATATTGTAACGTCTTTCGTTTTTTGCAGTATTAAGGTTTTTTGTTTTGTAAACTCATTTTGACTTTCCTCTCCGACCCAAACAAAACTACGGGAGTGAATGAGCTCTGATGATGATTTTTGTAAAATCGAAATATTGATCAATATCAGCTATGATTATATTATAAATTGTTTTCTTCTTTAACAGCATTGTGTGATGTTTTCATTCCACCTTCCCTTACTCATTATATATATATATATATATATATATATATATATATATATATATACATATATATATATATATTATATATATATATATATGTGTGTATATATATATATATATATATATATATATATATACACATTTATATATATATATAATACATATATATATGTATATAAATATGTATATATATATATATATATATATATATATATATATATATACAGAGAGAGAGAGAGAAAAACACATATATACACACACACACACACACACACACACACACATATATATATATATACATATATATACATATATATATGTAGTATATTAAGAAAATTGAAAAAACACAGGTTTAAATAAGTTGAGTGGTAAGTTTATTGGCCGACGCTGCAGTGTTTCGATCTATTAATTAGATCATCTTCAGGGCATTTGTTGGTATATAGAAGGTGATAAAAAATGTTATCACAGAATAACGAGAAAAGCAAGTAATAGTCCTTGTTTATCTGTCTGTTCAAAATTTGAAGTCTGAAGAAAGGACACTGAAAAAAGGGGACGGTTTGAAATATGACGTCAAATATTCTCTTTTACGGTGTGAGTATGAGAGTGTGCGAGTGTGTGTATCGAAAAAAGGCATTGTGCATTTTTAGGTGTTTTGTGTGTGTTGTTGCACGTGTGTGTATAAACCTTTTGCGATAACGACATCGAAACAAACCTCAAGGTTGTGTGTGGTGTGTGTGTGTGTGTGTGTGTGTGTGTGTGTGTGTGTGTGTGTGTAAATCTTTGTGATAAACAACCGAAACAAACCTCAAGGTTGTGTGTGTGTGTGTGTGTGTGTGTGTGTGTGTAAATCTTTTGCGATAAACGACATCGAAACAAACCTCAAGGTTGTGTGTGTGTATGTGTGTGTGTGCTTTTCATTAAGAAAAGTTGTTTGTTTTAAGTGGCGAGAAAATATTCTTTTAACTTTTGAGTTGCTGTGTGCATTTATTATGTAAGGGATAGGGGGAAAAGATATCTACGCGTGTCAATATATATATATATATATATATATATATATATATATATATATGAGGAAGAATGAATAATGAAAAGAAAGAATAGAAGGGATAATAAAAGAAAAATTCTGTTCTTTCTTTTCTTTATTCATTCTTCCTCATATTGTCGGATTCATTTCCAATTTCCATTTTTACATATATATATATATGATATATATAATTTTCAAAGAAAGAAATAAACTTAACAAACCGTTATTCCGTAATAAATCTATTTCGACCAAAAGCTCAAAATGTTGTTAAATCCTCCAGAGACTGGCCACTTCGGATGGAAAATAAAAAATGAAGGGATTCACCTAAAAACAGTTTCACCAGAAAAATCTGGTCTGACAGTAATAAAAGGATGGAATTCTAAATTTAACAAAGAGATACAAAGTATAAACAATTTCCCGTTCAGCTGATATTCTCAAAAAAAAAAAAAGAGATGTATATGTATATTTAGTATTTAATTTTTGTATTCTCCATCCGAAGAGCCAGTCTCTCAAGGATTTAAAAAAAATCTTTAATGCCTTTTGAGCTTTTGGTCGAAATAAATTTATTACGGATTGACGGTTTGTTAAGTTTTTTCTTTCTTTGAAAATTAAATATAGCTCTGTATTTAATCTAATTTATTGATTATTATACATTGAGCTCTCTTTGGGGATTTATAAAAATCCTTTTATGAATATATGCTTGCACCTACAAGAGCATACAGTAGGATAACTCGATTAATATGTTAATTTGATAATTTTCTGAGGTATTAAAAAATACACGGTTTTATTTCTATTATTTATTTTCGTTTGTCTTTTCAGAAATAATGTTTACTTGGAATCATTTTAAAAACAAAACGAGACATAATTTCAAAGATGTCAATACCGTTTAAAACTTTTCTTTCTTAGTAAGATATAAGACACATTGCAGGATTGTAAGCGCATACATAACATGGGCTGTTTTGAGGCAAATCCAACCCAGAGACATCGTTAGTAAATAAAAGTTTTTATATGTATTAATGATTTTGACTATGAATACTTATCGAATTCGAAGGATTTGTGGCGTAAGAACTGACGTAGTTCCGGTTACAGATAGACACCGATTCTCAATTATAATAAGATATATATATTCATATTTATCCATTGAGTCTAGTTCTCAGTATGAATATATATATATATATATATATATATATATATATATATATATATATTCCTTCATCAAGATAATCATATATATATATGTATATATATATATATATATATATATTATATAATATATATATATATATATATACACACACATATATATATACATACATATATATATATATATATATATATATAAAATATATATGTATATATATGTATATATATACATATATATACATATATATATATGTATATATATATATATATATATATATATATATATATATATATATGTATATGTATATATATATATATGTATATGTATATATATATATATGTATATGTATATAATATATATTGTATATGTATATATGTATATATGTATATATATATATATATATATATATATATATATATATATATATATATATATATATATATATATCTGACGTAAACATTGACGTAGTTTTTGTTATAGACAGACACCGAATGTCCGTTATAATATATATATATGTTCATTTGATAACTTTCGGAGTTATACTCAGTTTTATTTCTATTATTAATTTTAGTTTGTCTTTTCAGAAACGAATTTTATTTGGAACCATGTTAATAATTCAAAAAATACATAATTTCAAAAATGTCTATTCCATTTTAAACTTAATTAAAGTGACGAACTAAAAAAAAAAATTAACTAAAATAAAAAATTTAAAAAAACAAAAAACAAAGAAACAACAAAAAACAAAACAACCAAATAATCAAACAAAATAACAGCAACAACCTGCAAAGAAAAATATATTTTCTATGTACCAGAAAATGAAGAAGAGCAGTACATTTATTGCTCTTGTAAAAAATATCTTCATTTCTTTTTTTTCAACGGGGATGTGTCTACGTATGAATCATACATAGTCATTACATTTCGGTTTGCAATTAAATTATGAACCAATGACCCATTTCTAGGGGCAAAATTAAAACGGCGGATGTTGATTCGAACAAATTATGTTTTGTTGAGCTGTTCTCTCGAAAACATACAATTCGTAGCAGAAGAAAAAAAAAATTTTTATTTAAGAAAAAAAAAAGAATTAACTTAAAACTTTTTAAAATTAACACAAACACATACAGACAAAACACAGAGACACTCAAATACACACAAGCGAAAAAAGAATCTGAAATGGTACTAAAATATTGTTAGACAGACATACGCACATAAACACACCCGATCATACACACACACACACATATATATATATATATATCTTATTATAATGGAGATTGTGTGTTTTTCTGTCTGTAACCGAAACTATATTACTATACAAATCACAATTCCCTTTGTTATCTGCATCCCATTCTCCATGATTTATTTTTATTTAAACCTCAATTATTAATAAAATTGTTTTACAACATTAAGACTGTTGACCATATCTACATGATATTTTCCACGTACCCCGCTTGTACGGGTCAGGCACAAGGCCCTATTTATGTGGGACCACCCACAAGCCGAGACTCATGGGGTGGCGGGTGAAAAATTGCGTCGATCCCGTCGGCATTCCCCCTCAAGAGGGCGCCTCAGGCACTGGGCAATAAACCTAGCCCTGCCACTTTAAATCGAGGGGGCAGGTGTTGCCTGGGGGGATGGCCCCCTGGGATCGACGCCGTTAATTATAGCAATGGTCCAGAGGCCGAAGCCACTGTTGACCATATCTACATACAAATACCATGCAGTTGTATTTATATATACAACAAATTAGCGGTTTACAGTGTGAATGGGAAGGCTAATTTGCATATTGATATTAAAAAAATTGATTTTAATAAATATGTGCTTAATATTATTGATTTCTAATTGTTTAGTTTTATCTTATTGAATATGAGCAAAATTCTCTTCAATAAATCTTAAAAGAAATCCCTTAACAAAAAGAAATAACTGTAATATTATTCTTTACTTCCTATTTTAACTAAATAGTTAAATTAGGAATAGGAGTAATTAAAAATGATGGAAGAGTTAGTTTCAAAGTTGTTCTATTTTTCAATCATACCCCCTCTGTTCCAAATCATGTTATCTGCATTTTTATTCAGTTTCATTGGCCTTTCTAATTTAATATAATATTTTATTATATTAAAACTTAAATACTTGCACCCGGAGGGTGCATATATTTGCTAGTATACATAACAATCTATCCGCCACACCTAACATGCGATAGGGCTAACATCATTATATTACATATACTGAACACAATGCACAAATAGCGGATATGTGGGAGAAACACCTACATCTTTTAGATTAAGATTAAATAACCACAAATCCACAATAAAACTCAAATCCCCGCATACTACAATAGTACTTCACTTTAACACCCTACCACACAACCTTAAACACCTCAAATGCATTCTAATAGAACACGCATTTCCAACAACGCAATCTTGAAAACAAGCAGAAACTAAATGGATTCTAAAATTACAAACTCACGTGAGGGGACTGAACGCTGACATCAGAATACTCCGTTATTATAATTTTTTTACAGACAATTACTGTCAATAACAACAGAGACAAAAGATCCGTTGAACAGGAACAACAGTCATTTGATAAAGGGTATCTAACGAACCTGAACATTTATGATAAAAAATAATAAAAATATGTGAATCCAATACTCCATAACATCGAGTTTTCATTCATTTATTTTTATATATATATATATATATATATATATATATATATATATATATATATATATATAGTTATTTACTAAGCTTTGCTAAGTTGAGGCACAAGGCCGAATGCATGGGGCACCCTGTTGAGACTTGAAATCAGTAGTCATGGTCTGTCAGTCTAGCTTACCAAACATTAGAGGAGAGTCGTTCAATATACATACATACACACACACATACACACACATACACACACACACACACACACATATACACATATATATATATATATATATATATATATATATTTCACAACATCTAAAACACACACACACGCGCACACACACACATATATATATATGGTGGACTCTCCTATCGAGAACGATAGATGAGGGTCAGCAGTGAGTGATTTGATTCCTCCCATGTTGTTCATGCTGTCAAGAAGACATTTTATGTTTCCTCGAGTGTGACAGCAGCCCAGCCCTGCTGCGAGCCATGAAGCCACACTGACAAACGAAATGATCCAAGGCAGGAGTTACATGTTTTTCTTTTAAAGTTTTGCGGAGCCGATCTCTATGCTTCAGTCTATTTTGTTCAAAGCTCTTTAGTTTAGCGAAACAGGTCTTACGCCATTCCTTCCGATCCGATGCTAGATCTTCCCAGGCACTCAGGTCAATATCGAGGCGTTTCAAATTGTCCTTCAATTTGTCCTTGTAGCGTAAGAGAGCACGTCCAATAGAACGCTTAGCATTTGGTAGTTGCCCGTATAAAATCTTCTTTGGAAGCCTGTTCTCATTCATTCGGACAACGTGACCAGCCCACTTAAGTTGAATCTTGGCTAGTAGGGTTTCGATGCCAGCAATATCGCATCTTTTAATATATATATATATATATATATATATATATATATATAGAGAGAGAGAGAGAGAGAGAGAGATAGAAGCGCGTATTGTAATATTTAAAGTCATGGGAAATAGACTCATCGCCCCGAGTTCAAATCCTGGACGTAGTAATTGCATTTCACTTAGCACTATTACCCCTGGGAAAGGTATGAATCCTATTCTTCCTCCAGCTATGCGTAAATAGTAGGGCAGACTGGGCTCTTTAACCTTGGTTAGGCAACCGGTCTAGGAGAAGGAAAACTCTGAATTCAAACCTGTTGAACTCCGCTTAAGAAATTGACCATGTGTCACATCCTGCTCGTGCGGAGGCTTGGTATATATATATGATTGCCCCAACCCTATTGCCCTTATGGGAAGCCCCAACTCTTTTTATCATATAGGTTCTAGAAGACGGTGGCTGTCCTGGGAATGACATTGAACTGATAGTGGGATTCTAGTTCTGGAGGGTTGGGGAATGTAGAGCACCCCTTCATCATCATTGATCCCGACTTCACGCTGTTAGGGTACAATCTATGGGTTAAATAGTTTGGTTTGTTTTGTTTTGTTTTACGGCATATCAACCTCAGTGGGTCATTTAATGCCGATAAAGTTTTGAAATAAATCAATTCTTAATGGATAATACAATTTTTTTATAAATACATTTTTCTATTTAACCCATAGATGGGACCCTAACAGGTACTACCACTCCGGGTCAGAGTGGACCAGGGAGCAATGGTGATGAAGGGGTGCTCCACATTCCCCAAACCTCCAAAACTGGAACCTCACCATCAGATAGAGTTTAACGTCATTCCCAGGACATGTAGACCCGCAGCCACCGCCTTCTAGCACACATATGATAAAAAAGGGGTTGGCGCTTGCCATAAGGGCAATAGGGTTGGGAAAATCATATAGGTGCTAGGGCTTGACGTGACTAGCCGATTGATCGGAGGGGTCCTCTCCGACCGCCCGTCTAGCCCAAGATAGGGCCAAAGTGGAGTATTGCATGTTATCGATTGCTCATCCACCTGGGCTCTATCCTTAAGCATCACGGGTCGCCACCCACGGCCAACAGGTGGCCCCATTGGGGGAGTCTTACCCCTCTGCAGAGATGCAGTCGGTGCATTCTAACGCCCCAGCCGACAGGGCGGGGGTTAAATAGAAAAGTTTTATATTGTGTTTATAAACAAAATTGATTATCCATTAAGAATTGATTTATTTCAAAATTTATCGGCATTAAATGACCCACTGAGGTTGATATGCCGTAAAACAAAACAAACCAAACCAATACCGATACAAGAATCGCATCGTCTTTTTAGGTCCTCATTTCTGCGATAGAAAACGTACATTTCGAAAAATAGATTCTTACTAAGAAGCTTCTAACAAAAATTGTCACCGAATTCTCGTACCAATTTTTCCGATAATGACGGCAATCGTCTTAATGTATTTAATACTTATCTGTTGTCGATTTTCACTCGCCATGATAGCGACAATTTTTCTCTGCGCATGCGTGATAATGTTGTCATTGTCACGTGTTGCCGACTAATAGGATGTTAGCGAATATGCAATTGTTATTTAACAGATGTTTGTTCTCTACAGAAACCGCTACTAAATTGAATTTATGAGACTTCTTTTTTATCGATTTTCATATCTATTTATTGAATAATGATTTTTATGTTCATTTAATTCTGGTCGTCTTCAAGAACTTCGGTTTTGGTGCCATTAGATGATTGTTTTGTCAGATATTAACGTATGTGTATATTTGTCTGTTGGTTGGTTGGTTGGTTTGTTGGTTATTATGACACGTCAACTCTTGTTGGGTTATTTTATGCCGAAGATGTTTTGTTTTATTAATTATTGATGGTTGGTTGGTTATTTGGTTGGTTGGTTGGATTTTATGGCATGTCAACTCTTGTTGGGTTATTTTACCGAAAGACGTTTTGTTTTATTAATTCTTGATGGTTGGTTGGTTGGGTTGTTGTTTATGGCATGTCAATTCTTGTTGGGTTATTTTATACCGAAGACGTTTTGTTTTATTAATTCTTGATGGTTGGTTGGTTGGTTGTTATTTATGGCATGTCAATTCTTGTTGGGTTTATTTTATGCCGAAGACGTTTTTTTTTTATTAATTCTTGAATGGTTGGTTTGGTTGGTTGGTTGGTTGGTTGTGTTTTTATGGCGTGTCAATTCTTGTTTGGGTTATTTATGCCGAAGACGTTTTTTTTTTAGTCATTCTTGATGGTTGGTTGGTTGGTTGTTATTTATGGCATGTCAATTCTTGTTGGGTTATTTTATACCGAAGACGTTTTGTTTTATTCATTCTTGATGGTTGGTTGGATTTTACGGCATGTCAAATCTTATTGGGTTATTTTATGCCGAAGACGTTTTGTTTTATTCATTCTTGTTGGTTGGTTGTTTGGTTGGTTGGTTGGGTTTTATGGCATGTCAACCTTGTTGGGTTATTTTATACCGAGACGTTTTGTTTTATTAATTCTTGATGGTTGGCTGGTAGGTTGGTTGATTGGTTGGGTTTTATGGCATGTCAACCCTTGTTGGGTTATTTTATGACGAATACGTTTTGTTTTATTCATTCTTGATGGTTGGTTGGTTGGTTGGTTGGATTTTATGACACGTCAACCCTTGTTGGATTATTTTATGCCGAAGTCGTTGTTTTTTTTATATTAAACATTCTTTTAAAACTCAAAAGTGATTTTTATATTCCTTTAATTTTCGTTATTGTGAAGACATCGTTTTTGGTGCTATTAGATGATTGTGTTTTGAAATATTAACGTATATGTATA
>CM042173.1:28685354-28711129 GCA_023376005.1 Doryteuthis pealeii | reverse complement strand
AGTATAAAAAATATTTTCCTCCAAATATAATTGGGAAAAATTATCTTTGAACATAAATTCGTCTAAGCAGTGTGAATAAGTATCGCATTTTTCGTGAAAATTGACCAATTGATTTTCAACTACAGAAATTTCTACAAACAACACAAAATCCACCACATCCCAACGGAAGGTGAAAATAAACACTGTCTCCTGTAAGCAAAATCACCAAATGCATTAAACTTGAAATTCAAAAGCCAGCCATGGAACGACGCGTTATTTATATCCTCTGCTTATTACTCTTATATAATTATTGATACCTTTGTCAGGTGGCCAAATGTTACCTGCCCGATGCCCGCTTATGTGTCATGGGCCCGAGTCTCGCTTCTAGCAACAGAGAACTGTGCTTCACACCTACGTGTTAGCGGGCTGCCACTGAGGAAGAGAATATCGTACTTGTATTATTATCATGGTGCACGCTAAGATGAAAAAAAATAGTATCTTTCTCTGAATTCTGTATAATATAATTTGAAAGTGACATACAACATGTAGGATAAAATGTTACTGCTAATCGGCATCCAAGAGCGACCAAATTGTATTTCATTTAGCATTTATTGTTATCCTTAAGTGTTAAATAGACCCAGGAATTATATTTCAAGTGGGGAAAATATACCGGCAGTCCTAGTCCGACGACAAAAGTCCCACCACAGGAATCCGCCAATAACTGCTACGTAACACAGGTCTTTCACGATGCGCACAATACAGAGGTTCCAGGAACATCTGTTTGTTTCCTGTTGCTGCGTGCTTTCTTTTTATCTGTGTCGGCGGATGTAATATCATCGGTAAATTGCATATTATCAAAAACTCTAGTGGTTAGTCTTCGATATTCTCTGGTTCTAACTGGATCATGTCTGCTTGGATGCTTATAACCGTTTTCCAAGTTCTTTCTTTTGCTTTATCAACACTAGGTCTGGTCTTCTTGCTGGGATAAGGTGATTCCGTTTTTATTTCAAAGAGTCCCAGAGAATTTTATGCGTTTCGTTCTCAAGAACAGATCTGATTTATGCATTATACCATTTTTGTTGTGTGGACAAAATCTAATTTTTGGCATAATTCTCAGTGGATCACCTTTCACACCCAGTCGTGTCTAGTTTTGTATTCTCGTTGTGCTAGTTTTGCTACATCGCAGAGTATATGGTTTACAGTCTCATCTCTATTACGGCATAGTCTACATTTAGTTTATATAAGTAAGTAAAGTCAACGGGGCGGCCTAAAGTCGCTATCAGCCAGTCAGCGAGGGAGTCTATCCCCTTTTCAATAGCGCTAGACCAAGGAGATTATTTTTTTAGCATCTGAGGTGGAGCGCCACACCTACCATCAGCTCCTTACTTTACCGCACAGATCCCTGTGCTACTCATACGCTGAGTTGGCGGGGACCGGTATCGAACTAGGAACCTTGTGGTTTCTAGCCGAACGCTCTACCGACTGAGCTAATTATTAAGTGATTCAGTTTCTCTTATTATTATTATTATTATTATTATTATTATTATTATAATAATATACTTACTACCTATTATTATTATTATTATATTATTATTATTATTACTCGATACAGTCTTGTTTTGTATTCTTATAGCTGTTTGCTTTTCTTTTCATGCGAATATTCCTGTTTTTCGTTTTCTATAAAAAGTGTCCCATTCTACAAAAACACCTTCAAGCGTAGATTCGTCGATTTAATACTGATGGAACCTCGACTCAGAATCCGTGCACATTCCAATGTTATTTATTGGTATGTCTGCATTAAACCTTTTTTTACCAATGTCCTTCGAGCCACGATGTTTTCAAGAACTGATTTCACAAGACTCTCCCACTTTCTTTCTTTCTTTCTTTCTTTCTTTCTCTCTCCTCTGGTTCTCTCTGTCTCTCTCTCCCTTTCTTTGTTTCTTTTCTCTCTTCTCTTTCTCTTCTCTTCTCTCTCTCTCTCTCTCTCTCTCAACACACACACACACACACTCTTTCTTTTCTCTCTCTCTCTTCCTTTTCTTCTCTCTCTCTCACTCCCTCTCTCTCTCTCTCTCTCTCTCTCTCTCACCCACAAACTCATTCTTTTTCTTTTTTCTCCGTCTCTCTCTTCTTTCTTTCTTTCTTTCTCTGTCTCTCTGTCTCTCTTTTCTCGCTCTCTCTCACCACACTCACACAAACACACTCTTTCTTTACTCCTTCTCTCTCTTTCTTTCTTTTCTTCTCTCTCTCTCTCCTCTCTCTCTCTCCTCTCTCTCTCTCTATGTCTCTCACACATCACACAAACACACTCTCCTTTTTTTCTCCCTCTCTCTCTCATTGTTCTCTCTTTTCTCTCTCTCTCTCTCTCTCTCTCTCTCTCTTCTCTTTCTCTTGCTCTCTATCTCACACACACAACACACACTCTTCTTTTTTCTCTCCCTCTCTCTTTCTTTCTCTCTCTCAATCTCTTTCTTTCTTCTCTCTCTTCCCCTCTCTCTCCCTCCCTTTCTTCATCTTACTAATTCTAACTTCTTTTTTGTCTTTTTCTCTCCCTCTCTCTCTTTCTTTTCTTTCTCTCTCTCTCTCTTCTTCTTTCTTTCTTTCTTCCTCTCTCCCCCTCTCTCTCTCCTTCTTCACCTTACTAATTCTATCTCTTTTCCTGTCTTTTTTCACTCCTTCTCTCTCTTCTTTCTCTCTCCTCTTTTCTTCTTTCTTTCTCTCTCTCCTTCTTCATATTTACTAGTTCTAACTTCTTTTCCAGTCTTTTTTCACCCCCTCTCTCTCTCTCTTTCTTACTTTCTTCCTCTTTCCTCGTTTCTTTTTTCTCTCTCCCCTCTCTCTCCCCTTCTTCACTACTTACTAGCTCTATCTTCTTTCCTGTCTTTTTTTCAATCTCTCTCTCTCTCCCTCTCTCTCTCTCCCTTATTCTCACACCTCTCTGTTCTCTGTCTCTCTCGTCTCTCTCTCTCTCTCTCTCTCTCTCTCTCCTCTCTCTCTCTCTCCGCTACTCAAAATTATTGCCTCAGAATCAACTAAGTCGTATTGAAAAATAAAACAATTTTTTTTACCTTTTTCGATAACTTAGAACTTGTGAAAAATTTTCCATGGCCTTTTAAATAATATAAAACAAGTGTGAATTCCTGTGGCATCGTGGCTAACGTGCGTGGCTGTGACAACGTTATAAATGAGTTCGAACTCCAGTCGAGCTATTACGTACAATTTCGCATAACCATTGACTAGATGATTTGGCATTCTCCGTTTGTGGCGTGGGCTGGTGGACCAGTGTGTAGAGTATCCGCTCTTCACTCTGTGGTCCACTGGTTCAATCTCTAGTGGCGGAGATTGTGGTATGCATTGCTGATGAGACCAAAGGAGTTCGAAACAGCTGCCCAGTGCTCCGGATGTCGCAAATGGTGTTTGCCGAGTTGTCTGGTCATGGTAATATGATTCAATTATCAATTATATATAATTCCTCTATGAAATTGCGCGTTAATATACTTATGAAAATTATGAAGCCCCACCCATTTATCCTAGCTATGGATTAGCACTACTGTTATTCTACAAGGAGGTACATGGCATAGGGACTGTCGTACTGGTCAGTGACATCGTTGTAAGCAGGTTCGAACTCCAGTCATGATATTTGGTTCACTTTCGCAATTATACCCTTGGGAAAGGTATGAGACCATTCAACACCAGCTATGGGATAAATATTAACCCTACTGTTCTTCTACAAGTGGTGTATACTCTCTTTCCTTTCTTTCTTACTTTTATTCTTCTAGCGTCTCTTCTAGCGTCTGGACTTCGTCTTGGGGACTTCGTGTCTGGTCTTCCATTGGGGATTTCTCTTTATCAGAAGCCCTGTGTCATTGGTAGTTTTTAGATAATAACACTAGACTTCGATTTAACTTAGATCATATTTTATTCTGAAATCCCCACCAGACTACCTGCGCAGATTGAGTCAGCACCGTGCATAACACGACTTACCACCGTCGTGGCTTCAGCCGATCTGACTAAAAATCTCTTCTAATCTAAACCGGAAGAGGGTCTTCTCTACCGTACTAAGCCAGTTCGAACTACAGTCACACGATAATATTCACTTTCGCACTAATAACCTTATGAAAGGTAAGAAGCACCGCCTATTTCCCCAGTAATGGATTACCACTACTATTCTTCTACGAGGCGTGTAGTTTCTGGCGTGCTGGAATGTGACATTGTAGTAACCGAGTTCGAATTCCAGTAACGCCATTACTTACACTTTCGCACATAGGCTTAAGAAATGTATAAAGCAACCCCGCCCATTTCTGTCGGCAATGGAATACCACTACTGTTCTTCTACAAGGCGTGTACATGGCCTAGGGACTGATGTGATGGACTGCGAAATCACTGTAAGCACGTTCGAACACTAGTCGCGATATTTCGTTAAGTTTCGCACTTATACCCTTTGGAAAAGTAGGAAGCCCTACATCCCCCAGCTATGGGTTAAATAGTACCATTAATGTTCTTCTACAAGAGGGCATGACATAGGGGTTAATTGCGACATTGTAGTAAGCCAGTTTGAACTACAGTCACTCTATAACTTTCACTTTCGCACAGATAACTTTATTAAAGGTTAGAAACACCGCCTATTTCCCCAGTAATGGATTACCACTACTATTCTTCTACGAGGCGTGTACTGTGAGCTGGTTTAACTCCAGTCACACTATAAAGTTCACTTTAGCACTAATAACCTTGGAAACGGTATAAAACATTTCATCCACAAGCTACGGGTTAAATAGTATTAATATTTTGCAAAATACATCTCTAAGATGCAGTGATAGTTTCGGGTATGTTCAACATCATAAAGCCTCTTTTTTGTTTTTGAAACTTTAAGGGGCTCTCTTCTCGTTAGTTAAACTAATTAGAGAGCTCCACCTAACAAATGTAACAAATTATAAACCATATAACTATGTGCAGATTATTTATATCAAGAATAGTTACTTAAAGATATAACTGTTTACTAGGGATTATTATTATCAACTAGCAAATATATGCACCCTCCGGGTGCAAGTATTTAAGTTTTGATATAATAAAATATCATATTAAATTAGAAAGGCTAATGAAACTGACTAAGAATTCAGATAAAAAGATCTGCAACAGAGGGGGTATAATCGAAAAATAGAACAACTTTGAAACTAACTATTCCATCATTTCCATTACTCCCCTCTTCCATTGGTAAATTTTCCTAATTTAACTATTTAGTTAAAATAGGAAGTAAAGGATAATATTACAGTTATTTTCTTCTTGTAAATAAATTTTCTTTAAGATTTATCCACGAGATTTTTGTTATATTTCTTAAGATAAAACCAAACAATTAGAAATCAATAATACCAAACACATATTTATTAAAATAAAATGTTAAATATCAATATGCAAATTAGCCTTCTCGTTCAAACTGTAAACCGCTATTTTGTTGTATATATAAATACAATTGCATGTTATGAGTACGTAGATATGGTCAACAGTATTAATAATGAAAAACAATTATTATTAATAACTGAAGGTTTAAAAGAATCAAATCATGGAGAATTTGACGTAAATAATTAAGGGAATTGTGACTTGAGTAGTAATATAGTTTCGGTTACAGATAGAAAAACACACAATCTCCAGTATAATAAGATTACTTGAAACCATATAACTGTTTACTAAGGATTATATTAGTTATTTGAAGCCATAACTGTATAAGAATTGAATGTGTTGCTCTTATAATACGTTAGAAGGCCAAGAGTAACCTTCCAACGTGGGTGAATATATACATAAATAAATCCGAACAAAGAAGTATAACATAACAACAATACAGACTTTATTGTCTGAGCACGTGGAACATGACATACACGACATTATACAAACAGATAGGACGAAAGTCCTTTGGAAGTACGAACGGGTTCATAAAGAATATAAGAGTCACTTACTGATAGTTATGGAGCAAAGCTCTCCATTTAATTGACAGAGACACAATGCGTCTAGTCCATCCTTTGTGGGTGCTAGATCAAGAGAAAGAGGGCTTTCAGAGCTGAGTTTAAATACCCAGCTAGTAGGGTCCCCTATTGGCGAAACCATCGCAGTAAGGGAAATGTAATATACTAATTTTCATGAATGTAATTACGCTACCTTTTCGTAAATGTAATATACTAATTTTCATGAATGTAATTACACTATATTTTCTGAATGTAATATACTAATTTTCATGAATGTAATTATACTACCTTTTTGTGAATGTAATATACAAATTTTCCTGAATGTAATACTAATTTTTATGGATGTAATATACTAATATTCATGAATATGGTTGTAATTATATCTATCTGTAAATAAATATTTCTATTCTATTCTGAATATTTCTATTCTATTCTAAAGACACCCGGCCGAGATTGATGACGTCACATCCTGCATCCAACGCAGTTGTTTGTCAGCACTTCCTGCTTCCGGTTTTGTCCTTGATACATGTAGTCAGGTTGTGATTTGACCAATGAGAAATTATTTCCGGTCTTCCACGTTGTTAACATTTACATATAAATATGTTAATACTGCGACAATTCTGTGTCAAATCATCCAGAAAAAAAGATAAAATTGTCACCCACCCCTAGAATTTTTCGGAAGAATTTTCCATGTATGGACTATGTTAACGTTGGACAATCCCCAAAATTTGAGGTTCCAATTCCATAGCTCAGTCGGTAGAGCGTTCGGCTAGAAACCACAAGGTTCCTAGTTCGATACCGGTCCTCGCCATCTCAGCGTATGAGTAGTACAGGGATCTGTGCGGTAAAGTAAGGAGCTGATGGTAGGTGTGGCGCTCCACCTCAGATGCTAAAACAATCTCCTTGGTCTAGCGCTATTGAAAAGGGGATAGACTCCCTCGCTGACTGGCTGATACCGACTTTAGGCCGCCCCGTCGACATTATTTACTTTATATCGATTTTTAGCTCTCCAAATTCTGAAGTTCGCTAAAAATGAGTTCTAGAGCTGTCCTACTACTAAAAATTGGCTAACAGAAGTATTTTTGCCCAGAAATCCAAGAATGTTATAAAAAAAGTCTTAAAGTCAACCAATTTAAGTTATTGATTATTTCTAATTTTTTCATAGCAACATCAATATTCCGATGTGGCACTGCATCTATGACAAAAATTTTCTATTATTATTCCACATCTATTTGTTACATAATTATTGGATCCCTAATGCTGTTATAAGGTATTGTAGAAATCATAATGGCGATTAGTACAGCTGATGGCCTTGAGAGTGAGTGACGGCGCTTGACCTCAATCTCACCTTGCCTTGCGGGGATGGATCGTGAGAACCGGAAGGCATGGAAGATCCTGTCTTCGGGTTTAAGGATATAGTAAGTTTAAGTCAGTTAGAAGTTAGAAGCCGAGCTTGTAAGATGTGAGTCTCACTGCGCAGATTGTCTGGGCTGGGGATTTACAAATAAAGTAACATCAACGTAAATCGAAGTCTTGTGTTTATTACCTAAAAACTAACAATGACACAGGGCTTCTGATAATGAGTGATCCCTAACAGAAACCAGACCCGGAATCCCCATAGAAGACCAGACCAGACCATAGAAGACCAGACCAGACAAGACCTTAGAAGATATTCCAGACCAAGATGTTAGAAGATAGACGATCAGAATAGCAAAGCCGGCCACAAGAATAGATGACCAAGATATAGAAGAAGTAAAGAAGCAAAGAAAGGTATATAACATTATATCGATTTGGTACGGTGAAAACGTCAATATGCAACATATTGAACATTGTTTATACTAAAAAGATAGTTTGATTTTTGACACGGCTTCGGTGATTTGACACGGAATTACCCACTGTTCTTCTACAAGGATGTATTTGGCTTTAGATAACCAGCGATGGTAATTTCAAATTAACGAATACTGAGAGACACTTGAAGAAGGCCAGAGAGTACAACGACAGAAACGCTTAGATTATAACTAGCGAGATGATAACAGTAATCCGATTAATATATTAAGCCGATTAATAAATAATCACAAGAGGGGGCTGAAACAGTCTCCTCCGTCTGAAATCAGTTTAATCACAAGGACGAACTGACTCGGAATAATTTACTGATAGGAGATATTATTTTGGTTGGTTGGTTGGTTGGTTGGTTGGTATGTCACCCTGTCAACTAAAGCGTAAATGCAACGCTCTCCTGTAAAAGGGATGGAGCACTCTATGGCAGCCTTTACATACATACCGATATGTGTATTAAACAATTAAAATCCCTGCTCATTCTTTGGGTGACGATGGCCGAGCGGTTAAGCTGTCCGACTACAGCGAATTTTATCCCGGCTGTAGGTAGCTCATAAAATGTCTAGCCACACTCAAGAGACTGTGGATATATATATATATATATATATATAATATATATATATATATATATATAAGTTAAAAGAAAGGAAATCAATTCGACAGTATGAGTATGAAAAGGTGGAATGAAAACATCACACAATGCTGTTAAAGAGAAAACAATTTATAATATAATCATAGCTGATGCTGATCAATATTTCGATTTTACAAAAATCATCATCAGAGCTCATTCACTCCATGGTTGTTTGGGTCGGAGAAGAATGTCAAATCATTTGAATTCCAACCGTCACATTTTTTAATACCCATCCCCTTCCGATTAAATTAATTCGTCTTGTTGCCAACATCTCAAAATCCGCTACATTTGGATAGTTTACCGACAAAAAGGGTATACATATCGACATGACCGACATATATATGGGAATAATGTAACATCTTTCGTTCTTTTTTGCAGAATTAGGGGTTGTTTTTGTTTGTTAACTGATTTGACATTCTTATCCGACCCAAACAACTACGGAGTGAATGAGCTCTGATGATGATTTTTGTAAAATCGAAATATTGATCAGTATCAGCTATGATTATATTATAAATTGTTTTCTTCTTTAACAGCATTGTGTGATGTTTTCATTCCACCTTTTCTTACTCATATATATATATATATATATATATATATATATATATATATATATATATATATATTCCACCATCGTATGTCACCCCACCGAAAGAAAAAAATACCAATAATCAGGGAATTAACCGAATTTAATGAAATTTTCAGTGTTGATATATTAATGAATAAAAGATATAATGCACAAGATATTTTATTTAAAAACTTTTACATTTTTTTAGGACAGTTAATTTGAACCACGTATCTTAGAGGTGTAACATAGATTCTCAATGATACGTGGTTCAAAGTAAACTAAGCTGAAAAAATATATAAGTTTATTAGTATTATTGGTTGGTTGGTTTTGCGACATGTCAACCCGGTTTAGCTCAGTCGGTAGAGTATTCGGCTGGGAACCTCAAGGTTCCTCGTTCGACACCGGCCCTTGCCAACTCAGCGTATGAGTAGCACAGGGATCTCTGTGGTAAAATGAGAAGCTGATGGTAGGTGTGGTGCCAGACGCTAAAAACAATCTGCTTTATCTAGCGCTAGTGAAAAGGGGTAAACTTCTCCGCTGTCTGGCTGATACCGACTTTAGGTCACCTTACTTATAGGTGCTAAGGCTTGACGTGATCAGCTGATTGATCGGCGGGTTCTTGTTGTATATTTTACGAGCGGAAGTAGGATTTTTCCGTTTAAACCGAAACAAAGAAAAGACGAGAAAAATAACAAAGGGCTTTTTCCGGGTAAAGCGAACAAAAAAGGATGGGTAACAATAAGTTCGGAAATAGATATGTCCGCTGATAAGTATAACAAAAGAAAACGCGTAGGCGTTTGATATATATAAAAGGAAGTCAGCCAGAGGTCAGTCAGACAGAACCTTCGGGACAGAGAACAAGTGTCAACCTCTCACGGTCACAGCCGACGGCTGTGAGCCGTCACGTAGCCACCTTCCACCTCACCATCGCCAGTCATCCCAACAGTAGTAGTAGTCGTTGTCAACGCTCGCCTCCCACACCACGGCAGAGATTAAAGAAATAAAGTCAAAGTTCTACCATACACATGTGTTGTGGTTTTCTAAGTCCGACTACTAACATACACGATTTAGCAGCGTGCATTTGAATATGCCGCTATATAACACTCTCCGACCGCCCGTCTAGCTAAAATAAGGGCAACAACAGTTTTATCACAAGAACAAAATCACTGGGAATAATTAACTGATACGAGATATTCATTAGGAACTGACAACAGAATTATAACAATTTGGAATAAAAATAAATTCCTCTGCTTCATTTAAATGGGTGGGGCGGTTACCAAAAACGGAACTCCTAAGATTGGAATTAATTGATTCCAGATAATCCTTTAAGACAGAAAGTCTTAAAGGATTATCAGTTAATTATTCCGAGTGATTTTGTCCTTGTGATAAAACTGTTTTAGCCCCCCCCCCCCCTCTAGGATTATTTCTTAATCGGCTTAATACGGATTAATGCTATCATCTCGCTAGGGATAAACTCATCGTTTCTGTCGTTGTACTCTCTGGCCTCTTTCAATTACCCCCCTTTGGCTGGGGCGGTAGAATACGCTAATTGCACCTCTCTAAAGGGGTAAGCTACGCCTCCTCAGCAATATGGCCATCTGTTGGCCGTGGGTGGCAAGCCGTGATGTTTAAGAACAAAATCCTGGTAGCTAAGCAGTCCATGACATGCAACACCCCACTTTTGCCCTTAGTTTGGCAAGACGAGTGACATCCCATGATGCTTAAGGACGAATCCTGGTTGGTGGTTGAGCAGTCCATGACATGCAATACTCCACTTTAGCCCTTACTTCAGATAGACGGGTGGCAACCCATGAGGCTTAAAGACAAAATCTTGGTTGGTGGTTGAGCAGTCCATGACATGCAACACTCACGTTAGCCCTTAGGCTATATAGGTGGCAACCCATGATGCTTGAAGACAAAATCCTGGTAGCTAAGCAGTACATGACATGCAAAATTCCACTGTTACCATTACTTTAGCTAGACAGTAAAACTTAAAATAGACAAATAGATAGACAGAAAGATTTTTTTTTAAATAAATCTCACACATATCTTATTATAATGTAGATTGTGTGTTTTTCTGTCTGTAACCGAAACTATATTACTACTCAAGTCACAATTCCCTTAGTTACTGACATCACATTCTCAATGATTTTATTTTTATTTAAACCTCAATTATTAATAAAATTGTTTTACATTGTTAATACTGTTGACCATATCTGCATACTAACAACATGCAATTATATTTATATATACAACAAAATAGCGGTTTACAGTGTGAACGGGAAGGCTAATTTGCATATTGATATTAAAAATGCGATTTTAATAAATATGTGCTTAGTATTATTGATTTCTAATTGTTTGGTTTTATTTTAATGAATATGAGCAAACATCTCTTCAATGAATCTTAAATGAAATCCATTAACAAGAAAAAATAACTGTCATTTTATTCTTTACTTCCTCTTTTAACTAAAGACTTAAATCAGAAAAAATAACAATGAAAGACGAGAGTGATGGAAGAGTAAGTTTCAGTTGTTCTATTTTTCGATTATACCCCCTCTGTTTCAAATCTTTTTATCTGCATTTTTATTTACTTCCATTAGCCTATCTAATTTAATATCATATTTTATTACAGTAAAACTTAAATACTTGCACCCGGAGGGTGCATATATTTGCTAGTACAACTAATGACAAATCCAGCTCCCAAACAAATATACACATACTCTTTCACTTTTGACCCATCCCTCATCATCCAAACATTCTGACCAAACACCGGCATCTCCATATAAAACTCCCCATTTAGAGGGAAGAAAATCCACTACCCATCCCCCCAGCCACCCCTGCCCCTACTGACAACCTAGTTTTTCACCATTCTGAAAATGTCCTTCACTGAAGCTAGAACTGGGCTTTTGGTCCTGATGATGGTCTAAATGGCCGAAACGTTGTAACGTCGACAATAAACATCCAGTCTCCCGTGTTTGTCTACTTTCTCCAGATAATCCTTTAAGTATGGAGAACAAATTGAAGTGATTACTCCCCCCACCCTGGGGATAGAAGAAAGAACCTCGTTCGAATGTTACAGAGAATTGCAAAATATACAAAAACTGATATTATTCCCAAAATAAAGTAAAAGAAGCGGCGTTTGTCTCATTTTTACATTAAAAATACGTGGTTGAGCATTAAAATCGGGCATACACTTTAATATGTTTCAGTAGGTAGAGCCTCCGACAAGGAACCACAAGGTTCCGGGTTCGATACCGGCCCTCGGAAACTCAGCCTATGAGTAGCACTGGGCTATGTGCGTTAAACTGAAGAACTGATGGTAGGTGTGGCGCCTCACGTCAGACACCAAGAGAAACATCTCCCTGGTCTAGTATTAGTGAAAAGGGCATAGACCCCCTCGCTCTCTTGCTGATACCGATGACTTTTTATATATATATATATATATATATATATATATATAGGTCCAAGTGATAACCTACTCGAGTTTCACCACGTTGAGGATCTTCGTTAACTCCACTGTGTACAATCAAGATTGTTGGTTATCACTTGGACCTATATCAAAATAAATTTGCTCTACCAACGTATTGAGCACTTTTTTATTTGTTATATCACTGCCTTACCTTCATGAACTTCACATCAACCACCGTGACCATATTCACCGGTATGTCATCTTTTCCATAATTATGGACTCTCTCGTCGATTTTGACGTATGAGGGTTCGTACAATGAACACCCACACAGTGATTTTTTTATAGTGGTGAAGGCTTGTGTTGGATCATCCACACTTTTTGGCACAGTCGATAGGAAAGAATTGGTGCATCAAGGGTTGCCACAAACCCAATCAACGACCGACTTCAGGAATTTTGAATTCAGGGTTATCCCTCTCCTAGACTGGTTACCTACCCAAGGCTGAAGGGCCCAGTCTGACCTACTATTTAACCCATAGCTGGAGGGAGAATATATGGATTCATATCTTTCCGAAGGGTATTAGCGCTATGTGAAATGCCAACAGCTTCGTCTAGGAATTGAACTCGAATCGACGAGTCCATTTTCCACGACATTTTCCACGACTCTAACCACTAGCCCAAAGTGTTATGCAGATAAATATAAACTAAAACATTTATTTTTTTATTTATTTATCTCTCTCTCTCTATATATATATATATATATATATATATATATATAGAGAGAGAGAGAGAGAGAGAGAGAGAGAGAAATAAATACATATTAAATTTAGTTTATATTTATTTGCATAACATTTTTGTTACCATTGGTTTCTTGCTCTGTGGCAGTCATCAGGCAACGAATGTGTTTTGAAAAGGATGCAAATGATATAAATATTGTTAAGATTGTGCATTTGGTTAACGGTATTCGCGTGTCACTTGTTTGTTTACGTGTTTGTGTGTGTAATTTCAGATGCACCTGTTCTGTTCTTACGTGTGCGTATGTTGGCATGTGCATAAACATTAAAATACGTAAGGACTGCGACGTTATGATCACATCCATGCGTGTGTGTGCGTATGAATGTGCGTATTTGTTTTTGGTGTTCTTGTGACGTATGAGGTTTTGTGTAATTAATAGAGTATATTATTAGTACAATATTAATAACAATTATGAGTGCATGTAATGATCGTGTTATGTAAGGCGTTTGTATTATGATGTGAACATTGTATTAGTGTAGTGCTATTGTACAGTATAATCAGATACAATAGTTCGTATTGTCCTCACCTTTAGTGTTATATATATAATACGTTTGATGGAAATGGAAGCGCGTGGTGTAATGGTTAAAGTCATGGGAAATGGACTCGTCGCCACGAGTTCAAATCCTGGACGCGGTAACTGCATTTTCACTTAGCGCTAATAACCTTGGGAAAGGTATAAATCCTTGTTACAGTTTTATGATATATAAGGCATGGGGAAAATGGTCACTTCTAAATATAGACTCGTTGACTACCACGTGACCTGAGAAAGATTCCTATTGTCCAATCACTGGCAGTGCTTCTGCTGCTGCTGTTGTTGTATTTATAGAGGCCTGATTCTAATCTTAATTCATTACCACTCGGACCATCTTGGACGACGGACTTACAAAAAAATACTATAACACAGGATACTTATTGGCTTGCTTACTTATTTACTACATCTGAAACTAAGGATGCCGGCCAGATACTCAACAATCCTACTCTCCCTCCAGCTATGGGTAAATAGTAGGGCAGAACGGGCTCTTTAACCTTGGTTAGGCAACCGGTCTAGGTGACGGGGAACTCTGAATTCAAACCTGTTGAACTCCGCTTAAGAAATTGACCTTGTGTCACATCCTGCTCGTGCGGAGGGGTTAGTAAATATATATATATATATATATATATATATACAAAATATTGATAAGTAATGCGAAAAATGGCCATTTGGACGAGACGCAATTTTACCATCCGTCTCTTCTTGTCACCCAGCCCAAACTGATCTAAGTTTCCCACGTTGGCTCTGCCAATGAGAACCGAGGTCAATTACAGTTTAACATCGGTACATACCGACAAGAAGGTTCCTGAGTTCGACAAGAAACACCTGAAGATGGCCGAAGGGTACATCGGCCGAAACATTGTGTATATAACAATAAAGAAGAAGCCCGACAAATCAAAAGAATACCAAGGCTCATCACAAAAATCTAAATGATATAATAATAAATAATGATAAAAATATTATAATAATATAATATAATATATTCATCATCATCATGTCGCGCAAGTAGCACGGACATCCATGACAATCTCACGCCAACCCTTCCTATCATTCATTGCCCCCGGGAGTTCCTCTGCGCAGCATCCAGCATCCACACATAGTTGGTCAATATAGGTCCTGCCTGGGCGGCCCACACTAGCACGCCCTTGTTTTGGCTTCCACAGGAGTATGTCGCTTATGAGCTCGTCCTTGCTTCTCCAGCAGTGTCCCGCATGTCTAGTCCGTCTTACTCGTATGGTTTGGGAGATGGGGGGGGGGGCAAGTGGCCATACAGCTGCCTCCTTGTGGGGTGCTGTTTCCACGACTTGTTCAAGACTGCATGCAGCATTCTTGTGCAGGTCCCTTTTAGCTTATTCTCGAGGCGCTTCCTTAGGGTCCAAGTGGTGTAGCCATACAGCAGTACTGATATAACCACAGCCTGGAAGAATTGTCGCTTTAGCTTGTCAGCGAGATTGGACTTCCATATGACTGATAATTTGTTTGTGGCCAACCATGCCTTTCCTATTCGTGTATTGATATCGCTCTCTGTGGATGAGATATTACTACCCATGTATGTGAATTGTTCTACTACTTTGAGAGGCTTACCGTCAAAAAATTTAAATCATATCAAGGCTCATCACAAAAATAGGAAAAAACACCTGAAGAAGGCCAGAGGGAATATCGACTGAAACGTTGTGTATATAACAATAAAGATTTAGATAACAGTCCGGCAAATCTAAATAATACAAATTATCAAGCTTCATCATGAAAATAAGAAAAAACACCTGAATAATAATAAAAATATTATAATAATATAATATAATAAAAATATAATATCTTATTATAATGGAGATTGGGTGTTTTTCTGTCTGTAACCGAAACTATATTACTAATCGAGTCACAATTAACATAGTTATTTACATCACATTCTTCATGATTTTATTTATATTTAAACCTCAATTATTAATAAAATTGCTTCACCTTTTTATTAGTATTGTCCATATCTACATACTCATAACATGCTATTGTATTTATATATACAACAATAGCGGTTTACAGTGTGAACGGGAAGGCTAATTTGCATATTGATATTAAAAATGAGATTTTATTAAATATGTGCTTAGTATTATTGATTTCTAATTGTTTGGTTTATTTTAATGAATATAAGCAAAACTCTCTCCAATGAATCCTAAATGAAATCCATTAACAAGAAAAAATAAGTGTAATTTTATTCTTTATTTCCTAATTTAACTAAATAGTTAAATAAGTAAAATTCAGCAATGAAAGACGGCAGTGATGGAAGAGTAAGTTTCATTTCTATTTTTCTATTATACCCCCACTCTGTTACATATCTTTTTATCTGCATTCTTATTAGACTTTCTAATTTAATACGATATTTCATTACATTAAAACTTAAATACTTGCACCCGGAGGGTGCATATATTTGCTAGTTATAATAATATAATATAATATAATATATTATAATAATATAATTATAATAAATAATAATTAAAAAATCTAAATCATATCATGGCTCACCACAAAAATAGGAAAAAACACCTGAAGAAGGCCAGAAGGCATATTGACTGAAACGTTGTGTATTTTACAATAAAGATTTAGATAACAGTCCGGCAAATCTAAATAATACAAATTATCAAGCTTCATCATGAAAATAAGAAAAACCACCTGAAGAAGTCCAGGGGGTATAACGGCTGAAATGTTGTATATATAACAATAAAGATGAGGACAACAGTCCCACAAATCTAAATAATACAAATTATCAAGCCTCGTCTAAAAAAATTAGACAAATAACCACTAAATATAGACAGGGGCTCAGAGTAGCCATATAAATCCGATGATGATGAATTAGATCCTAAATATTGATGGTAATGCATTATGGGGATTTAAAAATAAAATAAAACCAAATAAAAATAAATAAAACCAAATAAAATAAAGTTAAATTTTTTTAAATAAAAATCACACAAAAAGTAAAAATCTCCAGGGAGGCTTCAGACAGGAAGAAACCTCTGGGCAAGAGAAAAACCTCTTCCTGGCTTCAAAAAGGAATCTGTCTCTTAGACCGGGAATGTTGCTGGGTGCACAAGCTATTGACTGACTCAGGGCGAAAGTCCTACTCCAAGAAATGGTTGGGAACCTAGGAATAATTTTTTAATCTTAAAATTATAACTAAAATGTGTTTAGAAAACTGAATTTAGAAAAAAAAGGATAGCCGTCAAGAATGAAAATAAAACAGTCTTCGGCATAAAATAACACAAGAAGGGTTTACATGCCTAAAAATCCAACCAATCACAAATCGACAGGGGCTGAGAGGAGCCACATCAATCCGATTCTGATAAATTAGATGTTAAATATTGATGGGCAATGCATAAGGTTTTTGCTTTGATCAAAACGAACCATCTCGTTTGGACAGGCATCTGCATTGGAGATGACATCAAAAAGAGGCAAATAGTTTGTTGTGTGTTTACGTGTGCAACTTACTTTCCCGCCTTTTAAAGTCTGTTTTTAAATGCTGTAGAACACGTGACGTCAGCTGCTTCCTGTTCAGATTGGATTCGTTTAGTTGTCCTTTGATCTGTTCAGCTTTAACTTCATCTCGTTAAACGGCGTTTGCGCAAAAGAGCGGCAAGTCGCTCTCGCGCGCAAAACGAGGGACGCCGATTGCCTTCTTCCTTTGAGAAGACGCCATTTTTGAAAGGGGTGACCTATTAAAAAGGGAATGAAATGTTAGCCGTTTGACTTTCCGTCTATTTGTTTTGCTTTGGAGTTATATCGATGCTATTTATATAGCAAAGGAGATTATTTAAACTACTTCTGGTCCACCGTACTTTCGAGAGTTGGGACGCCATTTTTATTCGTTTAAAGTTTAGGATAATATCATGGATGATTTAGTATATCGCTCTTTATCTATCTCCTGAGAAATGTAATGATTTTTGTACGTAAGTAAGATAATGATATTATCTCTTGCGCGCTATTGTGCGTTAGTACTCATGGATTATTTAGAATATTGCTCTTTATTTATCTCCTGAGAAATGTAATGATTTTTGTACGTAAGTTAATGATATTATCTCTTGCGCGCTATTGTGCGTTAGTACTCATGGATGATTTAGAATATCGCTCTTTATTTATCTCCTGAGAAATGTAATGATTTTGTACGTAATCTAATGATATTATCTCTTGCGCGCTATTGTGCGTTAGTACTCATGGATTATTTAGAATATCGCTCTTTATTTATCTCCTGAGAAATGTAATGATTTTTGTACGTAAGTTAATGATATTATGTCTTGCGCGCTATTGTGCGTTAGTACTCATGGTTTATTTCGAATATTGCTCTTATTTATCTCCTGAGAAATGTAATGAATTTTGTACGTAATAAGTTAATGATATTATGTCTTGCGCGCTATTGTGCGTTAGTACTTTGGATGATTTAGAATATCGCACTTTATTTATCTCCTGAGAAATGTAATGATTTTTGTACGTAAGTTAATGATATTATTTATTGCGCGCTATTGTGCGTTAGTACCCATGGATGAATTTAGCATTTAGGCTGATTTAAGCTGAAATGATTGTACAAATAAATATATAATACAAATGCACAATAGCGCGCAAGAGCTATAACATTTGGTTTAGTTTTGTTTTGATTTACGGCATATCAACCTCAGTGGGTTATTTAATGCCGAGAAAGTTTTGAAATGAATCAATTCTTAATGGATAATCAATTTTGTTTATGAACACATTATATAAACTTTTCTATTTAACCAATAGATTGTACCCAAACAGGTACTACCACTCCGGGTCAGCGTGAAGTCGGGATCAATGGGTGCTCCACATTCCCCAAACCTCCAAAACTGAAACCTCACCATCAGATAGAGTTTAACGTCATTCCCAGGTCATGTAGACCCTCAGCCACCGCCTTCTAGCATCCATATGATAAAAAAGGGTTTGGGCCTTTCCATAAGGGCAATAGGGTTGGGGCAATCATATAGCTGCTAGGGCTTGACATGACCAGCCGATTGATCGGAGGGGGCCTCTCTGATCGACCGTCTAGCCCATGTATGGGCCAAAGTGGATTATTGCAAGTCATGAACTGCTCATCCACCTGGGCTCTATCCTTAAGCATCACGGGTCGCCACCCACGGTCAATAAGTGGCCCCATTGGGGGAGTCTTACCCCTCTGCAGAGGTGCAGTCGGTGCATTCTACCGCCCCAGCCGACAAATATACCTGTTGTTCCTGTTATTCCTCTATTTTAAAAAAAATTTTTAAACTAGTTTTTCTATTTAACCTATAGATGGAACCCTATCAGGTATTACAAACTTCAGGACAGAGTGGACCTGGGAGAAATGGCCATGGAGGGGTACTCCACACTCCACAGAGCTCCAAAATTGAAATATTACCATTGGATGCAGTTTAACGTCATACTCACGACACTAAGACCCTCAGCCACTAACTTCTTGCACATATTGCTCGCCTGTCACGCCTAAGTGAGCTCCAGAGTGGAGAGTTGCAGATCAGGGACTGCTTAGACACCAACATTCAATCCTGAAGCATCTAGAAGCAACACGGATCGCTACCCACGACCAACAGGGGATCCCATTGGTGTCTTACTCTTCTGCAGAGGTACAGTCGGTGTATTTTAAAGCTCCTGCCCACAAGGCTCACTTCATTGGTGTTGTCTAACAGATAAAAAAACTGTAAGACATTAGATTGATGAAGCTACCATTAGCACTTGCCTATTATCCCTCGCAGCACACATATGACTGTTTAAGATATTGGAGGAATTTCTATCACACCCTGTATAGTGTATGCAATAATTATATACTTGTTGTTAACTTGCATGTCAGGGACTGCTCACCCACCACGATTCCGTCTTTAAGCATGACGGGTCGCCAGCCACGATCAAAAGGTGGAGAGGGTATTACATCTTTTCATTGGTCCTGTCGGTGTATTTTAAAGCTCCACCCGACAAAGCCATTTGCATTCTATAACGGATCAAAAAATAATAAGACATTAGATTGATGGAGCTGTGGCGTTATTTTCGTATTTGCCTGGAGAGTTGTCTGCCCGTTTAGTTTCGCTGGTTTCCGCTAGGGGCCTCGGGTGTATGTAAGCGGCTGATTTGAACTTCTCGCTCTCTTTTTGCACCTGCTTGACCTACGAGACACTATGGGTTAGACTCTGGTCTACCCCCCCCCTTGTTGGGGCTTTGGCCTCCCTTACATTACTGTGATTCATACAGCATGGACTATTCCTAGTCTCATGTCTGTTGCTTTTATGTTTATCCTTCTACATGTAACTTTGTATTACTTATGTATGTATGTTCATGTACACCTCTATGTATTATGTACCCTGTTTATTCTGTGCTGTATATAAAATGTTTTGTCTATCAACCTTTGTCGGAGTTTTATCTTCAAGTATTATCACTTTGAAGCTTACAGAGCTACCATTAGCACTTGCCTAATATCCCTCGCTGCACACAGGTGACAGTTATAGATATAGGAGGTATGTCTATCACACTCTGTACAGTATACGCAATAAGTATATATATATTTTGTTCCTTTGGACTTAACTTAATGGATGTATGTGGGGTTTTTTAAGCACAAATATTAAGACGAAGAATTACAGATGTATCTATTAATGGATAACGATTTCAATAGGTTGAAATCAGTGGAAAAAGCTTGAAGCAATTCACAGTTGCATACATGGAGACTATTAGCAAGACAGATGGGAAAACTTGGTATTAAAATTATATTCTTACTTAAATGAATTTTCTGAACGAAAATATATTAGTTATTACTCAGTAACTTTTGCTCAGTCTGTTACTCAAGCCTGAGGGTGCATACAGTACCCGCTGTGCCTAAGTGGCTACATTTTTAAGTGCTGAATAGGTTCATCATTATTTAGCTTAGGTAGTCTGGCGGTAACCGGTACGCTCAGTGTGATCTGACTGTACGTCAACGAAAATATTTTAGTGTTATCAAAAACTTTCCATTATTTTTAAATTTTCTTTTCACAAGTCAGTATTCTATTTGTTGCATAGCGCTTTCTTTACCGGCACTAAATAGGTATATGTTATATACTGGTCTTTTCACTAAGCCAAATCAGCATATAACGTTATATACCTTTCTTACTACTTCTTACTCTGGTCGTCTATTCTTCTGGCCGGCTTTGCTTTTGATCGTCTATCATCTATCTTGGTCTGGTATATCTTCTAAGGTCTCGTCTGGTCTTCTTTTGAGGATTTCGGGTCTGGTTTCTGTTGGGGATCTCTCGTTATCAGAAGCCTTGTGTCATTGTTAGTTTTTAGTAATAAACACAAGACTTCGATTTATGTTGATGTTACTTTATTCCAAATCCCCACCCAGACAATCTGCGCAGATGAGGCTTATATGTTGCTAGCTCGGCTTCTAAGTTCTAACTGACTAAGTTACTTACTTAGTATCCTTAAACCGGAAGGGGGCCTTCTATGGGGGTTCCGGTTCTCACGGTCTATCCCGCAAGGCAAGGTCAGAGTGAGGTCAAGCATTGTCACTCACTCTCAAGGCCATCAGCTGTACTGATCGCCATAATGATTTCTACGCTACCTTAAAAATGTATTAGGGATCCAATTATTATGTAACATATTGTATTTTAGTCTGTACAGTGGAACATTGACTTATGAGTGTCCTGATTTACGAGTTTTCTGAGTCACGAGTTGTCACTCGGTCAAGATGTTTGCTTTTTGTTGAAAGCTAAAATTTGTGTTAAGATATGCTTATTTTAATAAATTCTCTGAAACTTTTAGGTATCCAAATTCATTACGTCAAAAAAGTATTATTTCTAATAAAGATCGATACCAAAATATATGATTGTGTAGCAAGATGTGGAATATTTTTTTTGTTTTGTGATAACTACTATTAGAAAAGAGAGGAAGAAGAAATAACAGATAGTAAAGGTTAAACAAAATAGTGATGAGCACAAAACCGTTGTCGTGGGTTGGACCGGGGCGTGACCCCCGAATGGAGAATTGAATGTCAACCGGAAGTTTTGACCGGAAAAACGTAGTGATGTGGAACGACGAAGAAAAATACCGGCCTCTTTTTGCTTTGAGAGTCGTAGGGTACGGACCGGATCTTGGGTCCCTTGTGTGGGATCGCAGTAATTTGACAGTGTCCTTTCTCTCTTTCTCTCTGCCTTTCCTCCTCTCCGACACAACCCACGAGGCGAGCCCTGGAAATAAAAGCTAAGCAGCTTGTGACGATATATTTCTCGCGTTGTACTTTTTTTTATCGACAAGATGACCGCCACGTCCCGAACACCTTTTTAGTGTCGTGAATTTGGAGGCACGTTGACAAGACCCGATATACAACATAGATCGCTATTAGAACGTTATGTATATCCGTTTTTGGTACTGTGAATATATCGCCACCTTGACGTTACAATAGCACGTCCCCCTCCGATCAATCGGCTGGTCACGTCAAGTCCTAGCACCTATATGATTTTCCCAACCCTATTGTCCTTATGGCAGGCCCCAACCCCTTTTTATCATATGGGTGCTAGAAGGCGGTGGCTGCGGGTCTACATGTCCTGGGAATCACGTTAAACTCTATCTGATGGTGAGATTCCAGTTTGGGGAATGTGGAGCACCCCTTCATCACCGTTGCTCCCTGGTCCACTCTGACCCGGAGTGGTAGTACCTGTTAGGGTCCCATCTATGGGTTAAATAGAAAAATGTATTTATAAAAAAATTGTATTATCCATTAAGAATTGATTTATTTCAAAACTTTATTGGCATTAAATGACCCACTGAGGTTGATATGCCGTAAAACAAAACGAACCAAACAATTGCACATAATTCATTGCATTCTATTTCATTATGTATTTTTTTAAATTTTAGATGCAATAAAAAATTAAGAAATATAATAAAAATTACCGTATTTGACGGCATATAAGAGGCACGGCCATTTCAGCACGTCACTTTCAGGAAAAAAATGTTTTTAGTGTATTTAAGCATATATTGTTGAAAACAGTCTAGCGGTGCATTATACAAATAGAAACATAGCTGTATAAAAGCAATTTCGCAATACAGGCAAGCAATAAGCATACACAAGATATCTCAATAGCAGGAAATGGTAGAGAAGATTAGCTTAAGCCTACAGGAGGTCTCAAACTTCACTTACGGTGTATAAGACGCAGGGCAATTTTTTGAGTCAAACTTTTGGGAAAAAGGTGCGTCTTATATGCCGTCAAATACGGTAATTTCTTTTTTCATTTTATTCTCTCCCTCGACTTTTCTTCGTTTCTATCATCTGTATTCGATTATCCCAAAAACATTTCATTTCTTTGAGTATATTATTCTTCTTCTTCTTCTTCTTCTTCTTCTTCTTCTTCATTGTGGCTTCTTATTATTATTATTCTTGTTCTTGTTCTTCTTCTTTATCTTCTTCTTCTCGCCCTTATTCTTCTTCTTGATGTTAAATTTTCTTCTTCTTCTTCTTCTTCTTCTTCTTCTTCTTCTTCTTCTTCTTCTTCTTCTTCTCCCCCTTCTTCTTCTTCTTCATTGTGCCTTCTTTTTCTTCTTATTCTTCTTATTCTTATTCTCGTCCTTCTTCTTCTTTTTCTCATCCTTCTTTTTCTTCTTCTTCTTCTTCTTCTTCGTCTTCTTCATTGTGGCTCATTCTTGTTCTTGTTCCTCTTCATCTTCTTCTTCTTGCCCTATTCTTCTTATGTTAAATCTTCTTCTTCTTTTTCTTCTACTTTTTCTTCTTCATTCTGACTTCGTCTTCCCGCCCTTCTTCTTCTTGCCCTTCTTCTTCTTCTTCTCGCCCTTCTTCTTCTTCTTCTCGCCCTTCTTCTTCTTCTTCTTCTTCTTCATTGTGGCTTCGTCTTGTTCTTATTCTAGTTCTTCTTCATCTTCTTTTCGCCCTTATTATTCTTCTTTATGTTAAATCTTCTTCTTCTTCTTCTTCTTCTTCTTCTTCTTCTTCTTCTTTTTCTTCTTCTTCTTCTTCTCGTTTGTTTGTTTATTTCTTTATTTTCCTGTTTGTTTTCTTTCTTTTTCTTTCTCTCTCTCTCTCTCTCTCTCTCTCTCTCTCTCTCTCTCTCTTCTCTCTCCTTCACCCTCTCTCTATCTTTTCTTATATTTCTTCTTCTTCTTCTTCTTCTTCTTCTTCTTTGTATGTTTGTTTGTTTGTTTGTTTTCTATGTTCTTCATATTTGTTTTCTTTTTTCTCTTTCTTTCCCTCTTTCCTTCGCACTTTCTTCTTCTATCTTGTTCGTGTTCTTGTTCTTGTTTTTCTTCTTCTTTCTTTCTTTCTTTCCCCCCCTGGCTTTTCCTCTTTTGCCTCGTTGTATCTTTCTCAGACTATTTTATTAATCCTCCTCCTCCTTCTTCTACTCCTCCCCTTCCTCCCCTTCCTCCTCCTCCTCCTCCTCCTCCTCCTCTTTTTTACTTTTCTTTTTTTTCATACAATTCAATAAACACCATATATCATAAACTCAATCAACGTCACTAGCGATAAATGGCGAACAGCAGAAAACATCGTCTCCTGTATAATAGTCTTAATTCTAACCATTTGACATCATCGCACACTTATCACCCCCCTCCCGCTCCCCACCTTTTCTGTCACATCAATTTTAATTAAAAGATGGCGTCCATGATTCAACCCAGTTCCCGCCATAAAATGTCGTCCTATCTCTGTATACTAATAAGTAGTTGGATTGTATCCAGAGGAATTAAAGTCTACATTTCTTATCTCCCGTGACAAAAGAGCGACTCAGACACCCAGCCAGGATATTAAAATATAATAAAACGTTAAAAAGACACTTTTATATATATTGCTTGCGTCCATTGAGGACCAATAAGACGTAGGGTTTGCGCTCGGTAGTTTAGTAAATTTTTATCTTCGGTTTTTCTCCGTCAGTTTTATTGGTTCGGTTGAAATTGGTAACTGAAGAGTTTCAGGTCTAAGTATTTTAGCTCAACTGGTAGAGTGTTCGGCTGGGAACGTCAAGGTTCCTGGTTCGATACCGGCCCTTGTTAAAAGATATATATATACATTTACCAACACCTCCGCACTGTTACGTACTGACATTTTCACCGTACCAAATCTATATAACGTTGTATACCTTTCGTTACTTCTTACTCTGGTCGTATTTTCTTCTGGCCGGCTTTGCTATTCTGATCGTCTATCTTCTAACATCTTGGTCTGGTATATCTTCTAAGGTCTGAACTTTCTTCTATGGGGATTCCGGGTCTGGTTTCTGTTGGGATTTCTCGTTATCAGAAGCCCTGTGTTATTGTTAGTTTTTAGGTAATAAACACAAGACTTCGATTTACGTTGATGTTACTTTATTTCCAAATCCCCAACCCAGACAATCTGCGCAGATGAGGCTTACATGTTACGAGCTCGGCCTCTAACTTCTAACTGACTTAAACTTACTATATCCTTAAACCGGAACAGGGTCTTCTATCCTTCCGGTTCTCCCGATTTATCCCCGGAGGATGAGAGTGAGGTCAAGCGCTGTCACTCAATCTCAAGGCCATCAGCTGCACTAATCGCCATTATGATTTCTACACTATTACCATAATCATTAGGTATCTAATAATTATGTAACACGCACGAGCAGGATGCCACTCAAGGTTAAATTCTTAAGCGGAGTTTAACAGGTTTGAATTCAGAGTTTTCCATCTCCTAGACTGGTTACCTAGCCATAGATAAAGAGTCCAGTTTACCCTGCTATTTACCGATA
Source organism: Doryteuthis pealeii (assembly GCA_023376005.1). Classification (NCBI taxonomy): domain Eukaryota; kingdom Metazoa; phylum Mollusca; class Cephalopoda; order Myopsida; family Loliginidae; genus Doryteuthis; species Doryteuthis pealeii. Next base: position 28,685,705 of record CM042173.1, on the reverse strand, counting down.
GCTGGAGGGAGAATTTGATTCATACCTTTCCCAAGGGTATTAGCGCTATGTGAAATGCTAACAGCTTTGTCCAGGAATTGAACTCGCTTTGCGAGTCCATTTCCTATGACTCTAACCATTAGACCACGCGCCTTGTTGGAATATATATAAGGTGTCCTACAATACACTAGCTAAATTTATAAAACCGAGTGGGTCACATGGTTTATTCCTCCGCCAATCAATAGTCATAATACGTGGCTGGTGACTACTTAAAGCACTGATACTGAGAATCTCGTCCATTGCATACTTCAGTGTCGAAATCTTACATCTAACTATAAGGAGCACATCCTCTCTCTATCCCTCTCCGTGTGT
>CM042173.1:28661082-28685254 GCA_023376005.1 Doryteuthis pealeii | reverse complement strand
ATAGAGAGAGATAGTGAGGAGTAGAATCTATATGAGTGAGTAGGCATGACAGGTGTAAAAAAACTCGAGGAAGAAGAAGAAGAAGAGTAAGAAGAAGAAGAAAAAAGAAGAAAGCAAAGAAGAAGAAGAGAAAGGCGAAGAGAGAGAAAGCAAAGAAGAAGAAGAAGCAAAGGAAGAATCGCAAGAAGAAGAAAGCGAATAATAAGAGAAGAAGAGCAAAGAGATGAAGAGAAGAGAAGAAGGAGCAATAGAAGAAGAGAGAAGAAGAGAGAAGAAAGAAGAAGAAGCGAATACGAAGAAGAGGAAGCGAAGAAGATAGAAGAGAGAAGACGAGAAGAAGAAGAAGAAGAAGAAGAAGAGAAAGCGAATAATAATAGAAGGAAGCAAAGAAGATGAAGAAGAAGAAGAACGATAAGAGAAGAAGAAGAAGAAGAGAGAAGGAAAGCGAAATTAAGAAGGAAGCAAGACGAAGAGAAGAAGAAGAGAAGAAGAAGAAGCAAAGAAGAAGAAGAAGAAGAAAGCAAAGAAGAAGAAGAAGAAGAAGATAGAAGAAGAAGAAGGCGAATAATAACTAATAAGGAAGCAGAGAAGTGAAGAGAAAGAAGAAGAAGAAGAAAGCAAAAGAACGAAGAAGAAGAAGAAGAAGAAGAAGAAGAAAGCAAAGAAGAGAAGAGAGAAGAAGAAGAAGAAGAAGAAGAGAAGAAGGCGAATAATAATATAGGAAGCAAAGAGATAAGAAGAAAAGAAGAAGAAGGAAGCAAAGAGATAGAAAGAAGAAGAAAGCAAAGAAGAAAAGAAGAAGAAGAAGAAGAGAAGAAGAGGAATAATAATAATAAGGAGCACAGAAGAATGAAGAGAAGAAGAAGAAAGGCAAAGAAGAAGAAGCAAGAAGAAGAAAGCAAAGAAGAGAAGAAGAAGAAGAAGATTAGGCGAATAAATAAATAATAAGGAAGGCAAAGAAAGAAGAAGAGAAGAGAGAAGAAGAGAAGAAAAGCGAATAAATTAGAGAAGCAAGAGAAGAAGAAGAGAAGAAGAAGAGGGCAAAGAAGACGAAGAAGAGAAGAAGAAGGCAAAGAAGACGAAGAAGAAGAAGAAGAAGAGATGAAAGAAGAGAGAAAAGAGAAGAAGGCAAGAAGAAGAAAGAAGAAGAAGAAGAAGAAGAGAAGAGAAGAAGAAGAAGAAGAAGGAAGAAGAAACCGAATAGAAGAAGAAGAGCAAAGTGAAGAAGAAAAAGAAAGAAATGAGAAGAAGAAAGCAAGAAGAAGAAGAAGAAGATGGTGTTGGGTAGTAATACAGTTTTTTATGGTGGGTTTAAGTGAAGGGAGTCTATTTGTGATTGGACATACTTTGCAAACATATCTTTGATACTTTGTTTGTTCATATACTATATATCAACATATTCAAATCTTAATATCTTGCACAATTCCCAATGGTCACTACCCGCCGGTCGTGAGCGTTAGAATGCACAGAACTTCACCTCTGCAAGGGTAAGACTCCCCCAATGGGGCCACCTGTTGGTCGTTGGTGCGACCCGTGATGCTTAAAGGATCGAAGCCAGGTGGTTGAGCATTTCATGACTTGCAAAAACTCAACTTTGGGCCCTATATTGGGAACCTAGAGGGGCGTCGGAGAGGCCCCCTACGATCATCGGCTGATCAACAATCAAGCCCTAGCACCTATGATTGAACTGTCTAACGCTATTTGGAAACTTAATATCAGCACTAAGGTGAACCTCTCTATTTATAGAGCGACTTAGGATTCTTATTCAGCGGACAGTATGTCACTGATTATAATTTGTCACAGGACTTATTCACTTACCAAAGGATTCCTATATCAGGGACTTATTCACTTACCAAAGGATTCTCTATCACGGCACTTATTCCTTACCAAAGGATTCTTATACGGGACTTATTCACTTACCAAGGATTCTCTATCAACGGCACTTATTCACTTACAAAGGATTCTAATCAGCGGGACTTATTCACTTACCAAAGGATTTCTCTATCACGGCACTTATTCACGTTACAAAAGGGATTCTATATCACGGGACTTATTCATCTTACGCAGGATTCTCCATCACGGCACTTATTCACTTACCAAAGGATCCTATATCACGGGACTTATTCACTTCAAAGATTCTTCTATCAGGCACTTATTCACTTACCAAAGGATCTATATCACGGGACTTATTCATTACCAAAGGATTCTTATCAGCGCACTATTCACTTACCAAAGGATTCTATATCACGGGACTTATTCACTTACAAAAGGATTCTCTATCACGGGCAACTTATTCACTTACAAAGGATCTCTATACGGGACTTATTCACTTACCAAAGGATTTCTATCACGGCACTTATTCACTTACCAAAGGATTCTATATCACGGCTTATTCACTTACCAAAGGATTCTCTACACGGACTTATTCACTTACCAATTCTATATCACGGGACTTATTCACTTACCAAAGATCTATCACGGCACTTATTCACTTACCAAAAGGATTCTATATCACGGGACTTATTCACTTACCAAAGGATTCTATCACGGCACTATTCACGGATTCTATATCACGGACTTATTCACTTACAAAGGATTCTATTATTCACGGATTCGACTATTCACTTACCAAAGGATTCTCTATCACGGCACTTATTCACTTACCAAAGGATTCTATATCACGGGACTTATTCACTTACTATCACGGACTTATTCACTTACCAAAAGGATTCTATATCACGGGACTTATTCACTTACCAAAGGGATATTATTCACTTACCAAGGATTCATATCACGGACTTATTCACTTACCAAGGATTCTATATCACGGGACTTACTTATTTACTTTGATTTCTTTCCAACTGGCAAAGGATGGCGGCCAGATACTTAACAGTGTATGTACCTAACACGGGGTATATAACAACACTCCCAGCCGTATACAATGGATGCCGACTTTTACAATAAAAACATATTCGTATTGATAATGTTTATATGATACACACTTATCACTTTTGGCCTTAGAGAAGAAAGGCTTAGTCTTATAATAAAACAGAGATTTCTATTGACAATGTAGATTGAACAAACCCTGAACTTTGGTTCTAATTGAAAAGCAATTTCCGTATTTTGTTTTTGCAGTATATAATGACACACAATTCAAACCCAGATACGGTAATTTATCGGAAGTAACAGTTATCAAATCACGTTATTCCAATTTCGAGATATTGTTTAGAGCTTTTCAGTCAGAGATCTTTAAATTCGAATTTTATCAATAAATTTTTTTCGAAGCAGCCTCATCGGATATTTCTATCAGCTCTGGAATTGTATCAGATGATTAAGCGGAAATACGGGAACATTCTACAGAAAGATAAAATTGAACAATTTACCAATACGGATGCGTATTTAACCAAATATCGATTGTGTTGAAAATAATCCAAATTCTTTTCTTTTACCTTAAATGGATACTCCCTTGAATTATATGGAGTGTTTCAAAAGTTGTTAACGCTATATGTGAGTACGTTTATTCCAAATGATCACTTCTTTTTCTATTGTGACAGCTGTCATATCAGCATGTACAACAACAACAAAAAAAGTCAAATTTGGAATATTTTTGTTGTTCATATATTTGAACATTGAAGGTGAAAATGAACAACATTTTCCAAATAGTATTGAGAGTGAATCTGTATTCACTAAGACATATATGGACTATTAGTGAAATGCTCATTTTCTTCAAAAGATTTATTCCATTGAGTTTTCTATTGGCTGAAGCATCTCTGAAACTATTGACTGTAACATTTCAAATTCATTTTTATGGCATGAAACTGCAGCCATTGTATTTCTTTTAATGTCCTTCGCATCTTTAAATCTTTTACTTTTGAGATGAAATTTCCATTTTAAAAAAATAAGAAAATGTTACATAAAGGTGTAGTGAGTATAGTATGGTTGAAGTTGTTGTTCAAAAAATATTGAGACAGTATTTAGTTTTTAAAAATTGGCACTAGCTCATCTATAAAGAATAAGGGAGAGAGGTACTCCATTTAGATTTGGATTTGGCTTTGTTTTACGGCATATCAACCTCAGTGGGTCATTTAATGCCGATAAAATTTTGAAATAAATCAATTCTTAATGGATAATACAATTTTGTTTATAAACTCATGTTTTTCTATTTAACCCATAGATGGGACGCTAACAGGTACTACCACTCCGGGTCAGAGTGGACCAGGCAGCAATGGTGATGAAGGGGTGCTCCACATTCTCCAAACCTCCAGAACTGGAACCTCACCATCAGATAGAGTTTAACGTCATTCCCAGGACATGTAGACCCGCAGCCACCACCTTCTAGCACCCATATGATAAAAAGGGGGTTGGGGCTTGCCATAAGGGCAATAGGGTTGGGAAAATCATATAGGTGCTAGGGCTTGACGTGACCAGCCGATTGATAGGAGGGGGCTTCTCCGACCGCCCGTCTAGCCCAAGATAGGGCCAAAGTGGAGTATTGCATGTCATGAACTGCTCATCAACCTGTGCTCTATTCTTAAGCATCACGGGTCGCCATCCACGGCCAACAGGTGGCCCCATTGGGGGAGTCTTACCCCTCTGCAGTCGGTGCATTCTAACGCCCCACCGACAGGGCGGATTCATGAATCTGTTCTTTATTATATCTTATGTATACTCCTGTTATATGTATATTCTGCACGTGCTCATATATTAAATTCCATTGTTATCTTTAACACCCTTGTCAGGATAATGCTTGTACTTATGTGTACCCACGTTGGGAGAACTTTAAGCCAAGCAACCGAGTATAATTAACTGTATTACCTTTTTGAATCCAACAGCCCATAGCTGGAGGGAGAGTAGTTGGATTCATACCTTTCCCAAGGGTATGTGAACTGTAGCTTCGTGCAGAATTCGAACTCGGGTCGACGTGTCCATTTCCCACGACTCTATCCATTACACCACACGTCTACGAATTGTCTTCACCACACTGAACTATTTTGTATCGTCAAATCTTTTTTCTTCTTTTAAACACGTCTCCTTCGGTAGGTAGTCGTCGGGGTGGCCTAAGGCAGCAAGAGAGTCTATCCCCTGTTTACAAGCGCTAGATCAAGGCGATTGTTTTTTTAGCGTCTAAGACGGAGCGCCACACCTACAATCTGCACCACGCTGAACTATTTTGTATCGTCAAATCTTTTCTTCTATTGAACCTATCTCCCTCGGTAAGTAATCGTCGGGGTAGCCTAAAATCGGTATCAGCCAGACAGCGAGAGAGTCTATCCTCTTTTTATTAGCGCTAAACCAAGTAGATTGCTTTTTAGTGTTAAGTATCTGGCCGCCATCCTTGGTTCCAGATGTAGTAAATCAGTAAGCAAGCCAATAAGAATCCGGTGTTATAGTATTCTTTGTAAGTCGGACGTCCAAGAGAATCCAAGTGTCAATGACATAAGTTCAGAATGGGGCCTCTATTAATACAGCAGAAGCAGCAGCAGCAGTGCCAGTGATTGGACAATAGGAATCCTCAGTGGTCACGTGGTAGTTAACGACTCTATATCTAGGAGTGACCATTTTCCCCATGCCTTATATATCAAAACATTCCAACATTTCTAAGGCGGAGCGCTACACCTACGATCAGCTCTTTACTTTACCACACAAATTCCTGTGCTACTCATACGCTGAGAGTGCGAGGGCTGTTACGATTTTATGGGCCATCCTTTGGGCTTCAAGCAAGAGCGCTTGTCCAGTGGAAATCCTTGGTAAAGAATCCTTGGTGTTCCTTAGAATTGTAAGTTCCTCCGCCAATGATTGCAAATAGACGGTTCTCAGTATCAGTGCTTAAGTAGTCAACCAGCCACGTATTATGGCTATTGATTGGCGGAGGAATAAACCACGTGACCTCACTCGGTTTTATAAATTTAGCTGGTGTATTGTAGGACACCTTTTATATATTCCAACAAGGCGCGTGGTCTAGTGGTTAGAGTCATAGGAAATGGACTCGCCAACGCGAGTTCAATCCCTGGACAAAGCTGTTGGCATTTCACATAGCGCTAATACCATTGGGAAAAGTATGAATCTAATTCTCCCTCCAGCTATGGGCATATAGCAGGGCAGACTGGACTCTTTAATCATGGCTAAGTAACCAGTCTAGGAGATGGAAAACTCTGAATTAAAACCTGTTAAACTCCGCTTAAGAATTTAACCTTGAGTGGCACCCTGCTCGTGCGTGTTACATAATTATTAGATACCTAAGGATTATGGCAATAGTGTAGAAATCATAATGCCGATTAGTGCAGCTGATGGCCATTGAGAGTGAGTGACAGCGCTTGACCTCACTCTCATCCTCCGGGGATAAATCGTGAGAACCGGAAGGATAGAAGACACAGTTCCGGTTTAAGGATATAGTAAGTTTTAGTCGGTTAGAAGTTAGAAGCCGAGCTCGTAACATGTAAGCCTCATCTGCGCAGATTGTCTGGGTTGGGGATTTGGAAATAAAGTAACATCAACGTAAATCGAAGTCTTGTGTTTATTACCTAAAAACTAACAATGACACAGGGCTTCTGATAACGAGAAATCCCTAGCATGGAAAACCAGACCGAAGTTCCCAGACGCTAGACCAGACCAAGATGTTAGAAGATAGACGATCAGAATAGCAAAGCCGGCCAGAAGAAAATACGACCAGAGTAAGAAGTAAAGAAAGGTATACAACGTTATATAGATTTGGTACGGTGAAAATGTCAGTACGTAACAGTGCGGAGGTGTTGGTAAATGTATATATATATATATTTTAACAAGGGCCGGTATCGAACCAGAAACCTTGAGGTTCCCAGCCGAACACTCTACCAGTTGAGCTAAAATACTTAGACCTGAAACTCTTCAGTAACCAATTTCAACCGAACCAATAAAACTGACGGAGAAAAACCGAAGATAAAAATTTACTAAACTACCGAGCGCAAACCCTGCGTCTTATTGGTCCTCAATGGACGCAAGCAATATATATAAAAGTGTCTTTTTAACGTTTTATTATATTTTAATATCCTGGCTGGGTGTCTGAGTCGCTCTTTTGTCACGGGAGATAAGAAATGTAGACTTTAATTCCTCTGGATACAATCCAACTACTTATTAGTATACAGAGATAGGACGACATTTTATGGCGGGAACTGGGTTGAATCATGGACGCCATCTTTTAATTAAAATTGATGTGACAGAAAAGGGTGGGGAGCGGGAGGGGGGGGTGATAAGTGTGCGATGATGTCAAATGGTTAGAATTAAGACTATTATACAGGAGACGATGTTTTCTGCTGTTCGCCCATTTATCGCTGGTGACGTTGATTGAGTTTGATATATGGTGGTTTATTGAATTGTATGAAAAAAAGAAAAGTAAAAAGAGAAGGAGGAGGAGGTGGAGGAGGAGCGGAAGGGGAGGAGTAGAAGGAGAGGAGGGTTAATAAAATAGTCTGAGAAGATACAACGAGACAAAAGAGAAAAGCCAGGGGGGGGGAAGAAAGAAAAAAGAAGAACAAGAACGAGAACGAGAACAAGATAGAAGAAGAAAGTGCGAGGGAAGAGGGAAAGAAAGAAAAAAAAAGAAAAAATATGAAGAAGATGAAACAACAAACAAACATACAAAGAAGAAGAAGAAAGAAGATGAAGAAGAAGAAGAAAAACAAGAAACAAGATAGAAGAAAGAAGGGTGAGAGAGAGAGAGAGAGAGAGAGAGAGAGAGAGAGAGAGAGAAGAAGGAAATAAAACAAGCAGGAAAAATAAAGAAATAAACAAACAAACGTGAAGAAGAAGAAGAAGAAGAAGACTGCAAAGAAAAGACTGCAAGAGAAGAAGACGAAGAAGAAGAAAGAAGAAGAAGAAGAAGAAGAAGAAGACGAAGAAGAAGAAGAAGAAGAAGAAGAAGAAGAAGACTGCAAAAAGAAGAAGCGAAGAGTAGAAGAAGAAGAAGAAGAAGAATGTGTCTAACGAAGAAGAAGAAGAAGAAGAAAAAGAAAATAGAATGGGATAGAAGAAGTAGGGGCGAAGGAAAGAGAGAAAGAAAGAAAGAAAGAAACAAAAAATATGAAAAATAAATAAATAAACAAACATGTAGAAGAAGAGGGAAGAGGGGAGGAAGAGGGAAGAGGGGGACAAACAATTAATAAAATAGTCTAAGTAAGATAAACGTGGAAAGTGTGAGGAAAAGAAAGAAAGAAACGAACAAGAGAATGAAGAAGGTGGAGAGGGGAAGGACAAGAAGAAGAAGAATAAAAAATTCTCTGAAAGATGTAAAAAAACTAAAATTCTTTTAGATAATCGAATAGAGATGACAGAAAAGAAAATAGAACGAGAAAAAAAGTGCGAAGGGTGCGAGATATAAATAAAATAAATAGATAAGTAAACAAACAAACAAACAACAACAAGACGAAGAAGAAGAAGAAGAAGAAGAAGAGAAAAGAAGAAGAAGAAGAAGAAGAGGGTGAAGAGAAGAAGAGAAGAAGAGAAGAAGAAGAAGAAGAAGAGAGAAGAAGAAGAAGAAGAAGAAGTGTGAGAAGAAGAAGAAGAAGCACAATGATGAAGAAAGAAGGGTGAGAAGAAGAAGAAGAAGAAGAAGCCACAATGATGATGAGAGAAGAAATGAAGAAGAAGAAGAAGAAGAAGAAGAAGAAGGAGGGTGAGAAGAAGAAGAAGCCACAATGAAGAAGAAGAAGAAGAAGAAGAAGAGAAGAAGAAGAAGAAGAAGAAGAAGTGTGGAAGAAGAAGAAGAAGCCACAATGATGAAGAAAAGAAGGGTGAGAAAGAAGAAGAAGAGCCCAATGAAGAGAAGAGAAGAAGAAGAAAGAAGAAGAAGAAGAAGTGAAGAAGAAGAAGAGCCACAATGAAGAAGAAGAAGAAGAAGAAGAAGAAAGAGAAAGTGTGAGAAGAAGAAGAAGAAGCCACAAATGATGAAGAAAAAGAAGGGTGAGAAGAAGAAGAAGAAGAAGAAGCCACAATGATGATGAAGAAGAAGAAAAATGAAGAAGAAGAAGAAAAGAAGAAGAAGAAGAAGAAGAAGAAGGAGGGTGAGAGAAGAAGAAGCCACAATGAAGAAGAAGAAGAAGAAGAAGAAGAAGAAGAAGAAGAAGAAGTGTGGAGAAGAAGAAGAAGAAGCCACAATGATGAAGAAGAAGAAGAAGAAGAAGAAGAAGAAGAAGAAGAAGAAGAAGATTAAAAATATACTCAAAGAAAAAATGTAAAGAACATGAAATGTTTTTTGGATAATCGAATACAAATGAACGAAACGAAGAAAGGTCGAGGGAGAGAATAAAATGAAATTACCGTGTTTGATGACATATAAGACGCACCTTTTTTGCAAAATTTTGGCTAAAAAAATTGCCCTGCGTCTTATACACCGTAAGTGAAGTTTGAGACCTCCTGTAGGCCTAAGCTAATATTCTCTATCATTTCCTGCTTTTGAGATATCTTGTGTATGCTTATTGCTTGCCTGTACTGCCAAATTGCTTTTATACAGCTATGTTTCTGCTTGTGTAATGCACCGCTAGACTATTTTCAACAATATATGCTTAAATACACAAAAAATTTTTTTTCCTGAAAGTGACCTGCTGAAATGGGAGTGCGTCTTATATGCAGTCAAATACGGTAATTTTTTATTATATTTCTTAATTTTTTATTACATCTAAAATTTAAAAAAATACATAATGAAATAGAATGCAATGAATTATGTGCAATTGTTTGGTTCGTTTTGTTTTACGGCATATCAACCTCAGTGGGTCATTTAATGCCAATACAGTTTTGAAATAAATCAATTCTTAATGGATAATACAATTTTTTTATAAATACATTTTTCTATTTAACCCATAGATGGGACCCTAACAGGTACTACCACTCCGGGTCAGAGTGGACCAGGGAACAATGGCGATGAAGGGGTGCTCCACATTCCCCAAACCTTCAAAACTGGAACCTCACCATCAGATAGAGTTTAACGTCATTCCCAGGACATGTAGACCCCCAGCCACCGCCTTCTAGCACTCATATGATAAAAATGGGTCGGGGCTTGCCATGAGGGCAATAGGGTTGGGAAAATCATATAGGTGCTAGGATTGACGTGACCAGCCGATTGATCGGAGGGGGATGTGCTATTGTAACGTCGAGGTGGCGATATATTCACAGTACCAAAAGAAATATACGTAACGTTCTAATAGCGATATACGTTGTATAGCAGGTCTTCTCAACGTGCCTCCAAATTCACGACACTAAAAAGATGTTCAGCACGTGGTGGTCATCTTGTCGATAAAAAAGTACAACGCGAGAAATATATCGTCACAAGCTGCTTGGCTTTTATTTCCAGGTTAGGCTCGACTCGTGGGTTGTGTCGGAGAGGAGGAAAGGCAGAGAGAAAGAGAGAGAGAGAGAGAGAGAGAGAGAGAGAGAGGACACTGTCAAATTACTGTGATCCCACACAAGGGACCCAAGGTCCGGCCCGTACCCTACGACTCTCAATGCAAAAAGAGGCCGGTATTTTTCTTCGTCGTTCCACGTCACCGTGTGACTTCCAGTTCCGGGCAACACCCGAAACTCCCGGTTGACATTCAATTCTCCATTCGGGGGTCACGCCCCGGTCAAACCCACGACAACGGTTTTGTGCTCATCACTATTTTTTAAAACCTTTACTCACTCTTATTTCTTCTTTCTCTTTTTTCTAATAGTAGTCCTCGCAAAACTCAGGATATTCCCCATCTTGCTACACAATCATATATTTTAGTATCGATTTTTATTAGAAATAATACTTTTTTGACGTAATAAATTTGGATACCTAAAAGTTTCAGAGAATTTATTAAAATAAGCATATCTTAACAAAAATTTTAGCTTTCTACAAAAAGGAAACATCTTGACCGAATGACAACTCGTAACTCAGAAAACTCGTAAATCAGGACACTCATAAGTCAATGTTCCACTGTACAGACTAAAATACAATATGTTACATAATAATTGGATCCCTAATACATTTTTAAGGTAGCGTAGAAATCATTATGACGATCAGTACAGCTGATGGCCTTGAGAGTGAGTGACAATGCTTGACCTCACTCTGACCTTGCCTTGAGGGATAGACCGTGAGAACCGGAACCCCCATAGAAGGCCCCCTTCCGGTTTAAGGATACTAAGTAAGTAACTTAGTCAGTTAGAACTTAGAAGCCGAGCTAGCAACATGTAAGCCTCATCTGCGCAGATTGTCTGGGTGGGATTTGGAATAAAGTAACAATCAACATAAATCGAAGTCTTGTGTTTATTACTAAAAACTAACAATAACAAGGGCTTCTGATAACGGAGAGATCCCCAACAGAAAACCAGACCCGGAATCCTCAATAGAAGACCAGACGAGACCTTAGAAGAATATACCAGACCAAGATAGATGATAAACGATCAGAACCAAAGCCGGCAGAAAAATAGAAAACCAGAGTAAGAATTAAGAAAGGTATAAACGTTATATGCTGATTTGGTATCGTGAAAGACAGTATATAACATATACCTATTAGTGCCGGTAAAGAAAGCGCTATGCAACAAATAGAATACTGACTTGTGAAAAGAAAATTTAAAATAATGGAAAGTTTTTTGATAACACTAAAATTTTCGTTGACGTACAGTCAGATCACACTGAGCGTACCGGTTTACCGCCAAGACTACCTAAGCTAAATAATGATGAACCTATTCAGCACTTAAAAATGTAGCCACTTAGGCACAGCGGGTACTGTATGCAGCCTCAGGCTTGAGTAACAGACTGAGCAAAAGTACTGAGTAATAAACTAATATTATTTTCGTTCAGAAAATTCATTTAAGTAAGAAATATAATTTTAATACCAAGTTTTCCCATCTGTCTTGCTAATAGTCTCCATGTATGCAACTGTGAATTGTTCAAGCTTTTTTCCACTGATTTCAACCTATTGAAATCGTTATCCATTAATAGATACATCCATAATTCTTCGTCTTAATATTTGTGCTTAAAAACCCCCACATCACATCCATTAAGTTTAAGCCAAAGGAACAAAATATATATATACTTATTGCGTATACTGTACAAAAAGTGTGATAGACATACTTCTTATATTCTAAAACTGCTTCATCTGTGTGCTTGCGATGGATATTAGGCAAGTGCTAATGGTAGCTCTGTAAGCGTTCAAAGTGATAATACTTGAAGATCAAAACTCCGACAAAGGTTGATAGACAAACATTTTATATACAACACAGAACTAAACAGGTACATAAATACATAGGGGTGTACATGAACATACATACATACGTAATACAAAGTTACATGTAGAAAGATAAACATAAAAGCAACAGACATGAGACTAGGAATAGTCCATGCTGTATGAATCACTTAAAGCCCCAACAAGAGTGGGGAGACCAGAGTCTAACCCATAGTGTCTCGTAGGTCAAGCAGGTGCAAAAAGAGAGCGAGAAGTTCAAATCAGCCGCTTAAATACACCCGAGGCCCCTAGCGGGAACCAGCGAAACTAAACGGGCAGACAACTCTCCAGGCAAATACGAAAATAACGCCACAGCTCCATCAATCTAATGTCTTATTATTATTTTTTGATCCGTTATAGAATGCAAATGGCTTTGTCGGTTGGGGTTTTAAAATACACCGACAGCACAAATGAAAAGATGTAATACCCTCTCCACCTGTTGATCGTGGCTGGCGACCCGTCATGCTTAAAGACAGAATCGTGGTGGGTGAGCAGTCCTTGACATGCAAGTTAACAACAGGTATATAATTATTTCATATACTATACAGGGTGTGATAGAAATTCCTTCAATATCTTAAATTGTCATATGTGTGCTGCGAGGGATATTAGGCAAGTGCTAATGGTAGCTCCATCAGTCTAATTTCTAACAGTTGTTTATCTGTTAGACAACACCAATGAAGTGAGCCTTGTGGGCAGGAGCTTTAAAATACACCGACTGTACCTCTGCAGAGGAGTAAGACACCAATGGGATCCCCTGTTGGTTGTGGGTAGCGACCGTGTTGCTTCTAGATGCTGCAGGATTGAACGTTGGTGTCTACGCAGTCCCTGGCCTGCAACTCTCCACTGTGGAGCTCACTTAGGCGTGACAGGCGAGCAATATGTGCAAGACGTTAGTGGCTGAGGGTCTTAGTGCCGTGAGTAGGACGTTAAACTGCAACCAATGGTAATATTTCAATTTTGGAGCTCTGTGGAGTGTGGAGTACCCCTCCATGGCCATTTCTCCCAGGTCCACTCTGTCCTGGAGTGGTAATACCTGATAGGGTTCCATCTATGGGTTAAATAGAAAAACTAGTTTAAAAAATTGTTTAAAAATATTAAGTCCAGAGGAATGACAGGAACAACAGGTATATTTGTCGGCTGGGGCGGTAGAATGCACCAACTGCACCTCTGCAGAGGGGTAAGACTCCCCCAATGGGGCCACCTGTTGGCCGTGGGTGGCGACCCGTGATGCTTAAGGATAGAACCCAGGTTGATGAGCAGTTCATGACTTGCAATAATCCACTTTGGCTCTTACATGGGCTAGACGGGCGGTCAGAGAGACCCCTCCTATCAATCGGCTGGTCACGTCAAGCCCTAGCACCTATATGATTGTCCCAACCCTATTTCCCTTATGGCAAGCCCCAACCCCTTTTTATCATATGGGTGCTAGAAGGCGGTGGCTGCGGGTCTACATGTCCTGGGAATGACGTTAAACTCTATCTGATGGTGAGGCTCCAGTTTTGGAGGTTTGGGGAATGTAGAGCACCACTTCATCACCATTGATCCCGACTTCACACTGACCCGGAGTGGTAGTACCTGTTAGGGTACAATCTATGGGTTAAATAGAAAAGTTTATATAATGTGTTCATAAACAAAATTGATCATCCATTAAGAATTGATTCATTTCAAAACTTTCTCGGCATTAAATGACCCACTGAGGTTGATATGCCGTAAAACAAAACAAAACCAAACCAAATGTTATAGCTCTTGCGCGCTATTGTGCATTTGTATTATATATTTATTTGTACAATCATTTCAGCTTAAATCAGCCTAAATGCTAAATTCATCCATGGGTACTAACGCACAATAGCGCGCAATAAATAATATCATTAACTTACGTACAAAAATCATTACATTTCTCAGGAGATAAATAAAGAGTGATATTCTAAATCATCCATAAGTACTAACCGCACAATTAGCGCGCAAGACATAATATCATTAACTTACGTACAAAAATCATACATTCTCAGGGATAAAATAAAGAGCGATATTTTAAATAATCCATGAGTACTAACGCACAATTAGCGCGCAAGAGATAATATCATTAGATTACGTACAAAAAATCATTACATTTCTCAAGAGATAAATAAGAGTGATATTCTAAATAATCCATGAGTACTAACGCACAATAGCGCGCAAGAGATAATATCATTAGATTACGTACAAAAATCATTACATTTCTCAGGAGATAAATAAAGAGTGATATTCTAAATCATCCATAAGTACTAACGCACAATAGCGCGCAAGAGATAATATCATTAGATTACGTACAAAAATCCTTACATTTCTCAGGAGATAGATAAAGAGCGATATTCTAAATCATCCATGATATTATCCTAAACTTTAAACGAATAAAAATGGCGTCTCAACTCTCGAAAGTACGGTGGACCAGAAGTAGTTTAAATAATCTCCTTTGCTATATAAATAGCATCGATATAACTCCAAAGCAAAACAAATAGACGGAAAGTCAAACGGCTAACATTTCATTCCCTTTTTAATAGGTCACCCCTTTCAAAAATGGCGTCTTCTCAAAGGAAGAAGGCAATCGGCGTCCCTCGTTTTGCGCGCGAGAGCGACTTGCCGCTCTTTTGCGCAATCGCCGTTTAACGAGATGAAGTTAAAGCTGAACAGATCAAAGGACAACTAAACGAATCCAATCTGAACAGGAAGCAGCTGACGTCACGTGTTCTACAGCATTTAAAAACAGACTTTAAAAGGCGGGAGAGTAAGTGCACACGTAAACACACAACAAACTATTTGCCTCTTTTTGATGTCATCTCCAATGCAGATGCCTGTCCAAACGAGATGGTTCGTTTTGATCAAAGCAAAAACCTTATGCATTGCCCATCAATATTTAACATCTAATTTATCGTCATCGGATTGATGTGGCTCCTCTCAGCCCCTGTCGATATTGGTTTTGTGATTGGTTGGATTTTAAGGCATGTAAACCCTTCGTGTGTTATTTTATGCCGAATACTGTTTTATTTTCATTTTTGGCGTGTATCATTTTTTTCTAAATTCAGTTTTCTAAACACATTTTAGTTATAATTTTACGATTAAAAATTATTCCTAGGTTCCCAACCATTTCTTGGAGTAGGACTGTCGCCCTGAGTCAGTCAATAGCGTGTGCACCCAGCAACATTCCCGGTCTAAAAGAGACAGATTTCTTTCTGAAGCCAGGAAGAGGTTTTTCTCTTCGCATGCCCAGAGGTTTCTTCCTGTCTGAAGCCTCTCTGGAGATTTTTACTTTTTGTGTGATTTTTATTTAAAAAATTTAACTTTATTTTATTTGGCTTTATTTATTTTAATTTTACTTTATTTTATTTTTAAATCCCCATAATGCATTACCATCAATATTCAGCATCTAATTCATTATCATCGGATTTCTACTATGGACCCCTACACAGGGACATGCAACACTACAACCTTTTTGTCAAATATGTGTTAGAGGGCGGTGGGTAAGGGGCTTAGTGTCTTGGGTATGACTTTAAACTGTTTTTAGTAGTGAGGTTCCAATTCTGAAGCTCAGGTGAATGTTGAGCACCGTTTTATCTCTATTACTCCAAGGTCAACTCTGATTCGGAGTAACTCACAGGGTCTCATGAATAGATAAAAAAATTTTAAATCTTATTATAATGGAGATTGTGTGCTTTTCTGTCTGTAACCGAAACTATATCACTACTTAAGTCACAATTCACTTTGTTATTTACGTCACATTCTCCATGATTTTATTTTTATTTAAACCTCAATTCTAATAAAATTGTTCACATTATTAATACTGCTAATCATATCTACAAATGAAAATATGTAATTGTATTTATATATACACTAAAATAGCATTTTACAGTGTGAACAGGAAGGCTAATTTGCATATTGAAATTAAAATTTGATTTTAATAAATATGTACTTAGTATTATTGATTTTTAATTGTATGGTTTTATCTTAATGGATATGATCAAAAATCTCTTCAATAAATCTTAAAAGAAATCGATTAACGAGAAGAAATAATTCTGATTTTATTCTTTACTTCCAATTTTAACTAAGTTATTAAATTAGGAAAATTTAGCAAAATTTAGCAATGAAAGACGAGAGTGATAGAAGAGTAAGTTTCTGTTGTTCTATTTTTCGATTATGCACCCCTCTGTTTCCAATCATTTTATCTGCATTCCTATTTAGTTTCATTAGCTTTTCTAATTTAATATACTTTATTACATTAAAACTTAAATACTTGCACCCGGAGGGTGCATATATTTGCTAGTGAGTTTAAAAGAAAATTGAATAACCAAAAAGTATGACTAAAACAAAAAAAAAAAAATTGGCATAAAATAACACAAGGGTTGACATGCCGTGAAATCCAACCAACTTGTTCGATGATCACTTCTTAATAGAACCTTAACAGATTCATACCTATATTGTAACACTGAAGGAATACTTAGTTATCGCTTTGAAGTGGTTGAAAGTAACCAGTGTGAATTTTTTTCTGTGTAAATATACAATAATGAGCATCACCTACCTATCACAATGATCTCTTCTTGGTAAAATTGAACCTTTAGGTATTTACACCTATCTTATAATACTGAAGCCATGCCTATGTTCACTGAAATGATTGCTTAGCGAATGGAACAGTATTAGTTGGAAATCTGAGCCCCTGTCGATATTTAGTGGTTATTTGTCAAATTTTTTTAGACGAGGCTTGATAATTTGTATTATTTAGATTTGTCGGACTGTTATCTTCATCATTATTGTTACTAGCAAATATATGCACCCTCCGGGTGCAAGTATTTAAGTTTTGATATAATAAAATATCATATTAAATTAGAAAAGCCAAAGAAACTGAATAAGAATGCAGATAAAAAGATTTGGAACAGAGGGGGTATGATTGAAAAATAGAACAACTTTGAAACTAACTCTTCCATCATTTTCCCTTACTCCCGTCTTTCATTGGTAAATTTTCCTAAATTAACTATTTAGTTAAAATAAGAAGTAAAGAATGAAATTACAGTTATTTCTTCTTTTTAATGAATTTCTTTTAAGATTTATCCCCGAGATTTTTGCTCATATTCATTAATATAAAACCAAACAATTAGAAATCAATAATACCAAGCACCTATTTATTAAAATCCCATTTTTAATATCAATATGCAAATTAGCCTTCCCGTTCACACTGTAAACCGCTATTTTGTTGTATATATAAATATAATTGCATGTTGTTAGTATGCAGATATGGTTAACAGTATTAATAATGTAAAACAATTTTATTAATAATTGAGGTTTAAATAAAAATAAAGTCATGGAGAATGTGATGTAACTAACAAAGGGAATTGTGACTTGTATAGTAATATAGTTTCGGTTACAGACAGACAAACACACAATCTACATTATAATAAGATATGTGTGAGTTTTATTTTAAAAAAAATCTTTCTGTCCATCTATTTGTCTATTTTAAGTTTTACTGTCTAGCTAAAGTAATGGCAACAGTGGAATGTTCCATGTCATGTACTGCTTAGCCACCAGGATTTCGTCTTCAAGCATCATGGGTTGCCACCTATATAGCCTAAGGGCTAACGTGAGTGTTGCATGTCATGGACTGCTCAACCACCAACCAGGATTCGTCCTTAAGCATCATGGGATGTCACTCGTCTTGCCAAACTAAGGGCAAAAGCGGGGTGTTGCATGTCATGGACTGCTTAGCTACCAGGATTTTGTTCTTAAACATCACGGCTTGCCACCCACGGCCAACCGATGGCCATATTGCTGAGGAGGCGTAGCTTACCCCTTTAGAGAGGTGCAATTAGCGTATTCTACCGCCCCAGCCAAGAGGGCGTACTTGAAAGAGGCCAGAGAGTACAACGACAGAAACGATGAGTTTATCCCTAGCGAGATGATAGCATTAATCCGTATTAAGCCGATTAAGAAATAATCCTAGGGGGGGGGGCTAAAACAGTTTTATCACAAGGACAAAATCACTCGGAATAATTAACTGATAATCCTTTAAGACTTTCTGTCTTAAAGGATTATCTGGAATCAATTAATTCCAATCTTGGGAGTTCCGTTTTTGGTAACCGCCCCACCCATTTAAATGAAGCATAGGAATTTATTTTTATTCCAAATTGTTATAATTCTGTTGTCAGTTCTTAATGAATATCTCGTATCAGTTAATTATTCCCAGTGATTTTGTTCTTGTGATAAAACTGTTGTTGCCTTATTTAGCTAGACGGGCGGTCGGAGAGTGTTATATAGCGGCATATTCAAATGCACGCTGCTAAATCGTGTATGTTAGTAGTCGGACTTAGAAAACCACAACACATGTGTATGGTAGAACTTTGACTTTATTTCTTTAATCTCTGCCGTGGTGTGGGAGGCGAGCGTTGACAACGACTACTACTACTGTTGGGATGACTGGCGATGGTGAGGTTGAAGGTGGGTACGTGACTGCTCACAGCCGTCGGCTGTGACCGTGCGCGTTTGACACTTGTTCTCTGTCCCGAAGGTTCTGTCTGACTGACCTCTGGCTGACTTCCTTATATATATATCATCAGCCCTACGCGTTTTCTTTTGTTATAATTATCAGCGGACAAATCTAATTTCCGAAAACTTATTTGTTACCATCCTTTTTTGTTCGCTTTACCCGGAAAAAAGCCCTTTGTTATTTTTCTCGTCTTTTCTTTGTTTCGGTTTAAACGGAAAAATCCTACTTCCGCTCGTAAAATATACAACAAGAAGCCCCGCCGATCAATCAGCTGATCACGTCAAGCCTTAGCACCTATAAGTAAGGTGACCTAAAGTCGGTATCAGCCAGACAGCGGGGAAGTCTACCCACTTTTCACTAGCGCTAAACAAAGCAGATTGTTTTTAGCGTCTGGCACCACACCTACCATCAGCTTCTCATTTTACCACAGAGATTCCTGTGCTACTCATACGCTGAGTTGGCGAGGGCCGGTGTCGAACAAGGAACATTGAGATTCCCAGCCGAATACTCTACCGACTGAGCTAAACCGGGTTGACATGCCGCAAAGCAACCAACCAACCAATCAATAATACTAATAAACTTTTTAATTTTTTCATCTCAGTTAATTTTGAACAACGTATCTTTGAGAATCTGTGTTAAACCTCTAAGATACGTGGTTCAAAATTAACTGACCCAAAAAAATGGTAAAGTTTTTAAAGTAAAATATCTTGTGCATTATATCTTTATTCATTAATATATCAACACTTGAAAATTTCATTAAATTCGGTTATATCCCTGATTTTTGGAATTTTTTCTTTCGGCGGGGTGACATACGATGGTGGAATATATATTATATATATAATATTATATATATATATATATATATAATATGAGTATGAAAAGGTGGAATGAAAACATCACACAATGCTGTTAAAGAGAAAACAATTTGATAATTAATCATAGCTGATACTGATCCAATATTTCGATTTTTACAAAAATCATCATCAGAGCTCATTCACTCCGTAGTTGTTTGGGGTCGAGAAGAATGTCAAATCAGTTCACACAAAAACAAAAATAAACCCTAATTCTTCAAAAAAGAACGAAAGTTTGTATACATTATTCAACCAATGTGGGCATTCGCGCCATATATATGTCGGTCATGTCGATATGTAACCCTTTTTGTCGGTCAACTATCCAAATGTAGCGGATTTTGAGATTTGTTGGCAACAAGACGAATTAATTTAATCGGAAGGGATGGGTATTAAAAATGTGACGGTGGAATTCAAATGATTTGACATTCTTCTCCGACCCAAAACAACACGGAGTGAATGAGCTCTGATGATGATTTTTGTAAAATCGAAATATTGATCAGATTCAGCTATGATATATTTTTATTGAATTGTTTTCTTCTTTAACAGCATTGTGTGATGTTTTCATTCCACCTTTTCATACTCATATTGTCGAATTATTTCCTTTCTTTTAACTTATATATATATATATATATATATATATATATTATATATTATATATATCCACAGTCTCTTGAGTGTGGCTAGACATTTTGTGAGCTACCTACAGCCGGGATAAAATTTGCAGTAGTCGGACAGCTTCACCGCTCGGCCATCGTCACCCAAGAATGCGAAAGGGGATTTTAACTATTTTAATACACATATCGTATGTATGTAAAGGCTGCCATAGAGTGCTCCATCCCTTTTTACAGGAGAGCGTTCATTTACGCTTTAGTGTGACAGGGTGACATACCAACCAACCAACAACCAAACCAAACCAAAATAATATCTCCTATCAGTAAATTATTCCGAGTACAGTTCGTCCTTGTGATTAAACTGATTTCAGACGGAGGAAGACTGTTTCAGCCCTCTTTGTGATTATATTAATCGGCTTAATATATTAATCCGATTACTGTTATCATCTCGCTAGTTATAATCTAAGCGTTTCTGTCGTTGTACTCTGGCCTTCTTCAAGTGTCTCTCAGTATTCGTTAATTTGAAATTACCATTGCTGGTTATATCTAAAGCCCAAATACATCCTTGTAGAAGAACAGTGGGTAATTCGTGTTCAATCACCGAAGCCGGTACAAAATCAAACTATCTTTTTAGTATAAACAATGTTCAATATGTTGATATTGACGTTTTCACGCGTACCAAAATCATATGAATGATTTATAACCTTTCTTTGGCTTCTTTACTTCTTCTTAATCTTGGTCATCTATTCTTGTGGCCGGCTTTGCTAATTCCTGATCGTCTATCTTCTAACATCTCATCTTGGTCTGGAATAATCTTCTAAGGTCTTTGTCTGGTCTGGTCTTCTATGGTCTGGTCTGGTCTTTCCTATGGGGATTCGGGTCTGGTTTTTTCTGTTAGGGAAATCACTCATTATCAGAAGCCTGTGTCATTGTTAGTTTTTTAGGTAAAAACACAAGACTTCGATTTACGTTGATGTTTACTTTATTTGTTTAAATCCCCAGCCCAGACAAATCTGCGCAGTGAGACTCACATCTTACAAGCTCGGCTTCTAACTTCTAACTGACTTAAACTTACTATATCCTTAACCCGAAGACAGGAATCTTCCCAGCTTCCGGTTCTCAACGATTCCATCGCCCCAAGCAACGGTGAGATTTGGAGGTCAAGCGCCGTCACTCACTCTCAAGGCATCAGTGTACTAATCGCCATTATGATTTCTCAATACCTTATACAGCATTAGGGATCCAATAATTATGTCCATAAATAGATGTGGAATAATAAGAAATTTTGTGTCATAGATGCAGGTGCACATCGGAATATTGATGTTGCTATGAGAAAAATTAGAAATAATCAATAACTTAAAATTGTTGACTTTAAGACTTTTTTTTAATAACATTCTTGATTTCCTGGGCAAAATACTTCTGTTAGCCAATGCTTTTTAGTAGTAGGAAAGCTCTAGAGACTCATTTTTAGCGAACTTCAGAATTTGGAGAGCTAAAAATCGATATAAAGTAAATAATGTCGACGGCGGGCCTAAGTCGTATAGCAGTCACGAGGAGTCTATCCCCTTTTCAATAGCGCTAGACCAAGGAGATTGTTTTTTAGCATCTGAGGTGGAGCGCCCCAGTACCATCAGCTCCTTACTTTTCCGCACCAGATCCCTGTACTAACTCAACGCTGAGATGGCGAGGACCGGTATCGAACCTAGGAACCTTGTGGTTCTAGCCGAACGCTCTACCGACTGAGCTATGGAATTGGAGACCGCGGCAAATTTTGGGGATTGTCCAACGTTAACATAGTCGCATACATGAAATTCTTCCCGAAAATTCTAGGGGTGGGTGACGGATTTTATCTTTTTTCTGGATGATTTGACACAGAATTGTCGCAGTATTAACATATTTCTATCTGTAAATGTTTAACAAACGTGGAAGACCGGAAATAATTTCTCATTGGTCAAAATCACAACCTGACTACATGTATCAAAGGACAAAAACCGGAAGCAGGAAAGTGCTGACAATTACAACTTTGCGTTGGATGCAGATGTGACGTCATCAATCTCGGCGGGTTTGTCTTTAGAATAGATAGAAAATTCAGAATAGAATAGAAAATAATTTATTTACAGATAGATATAATTACAACATTATTCATGAATATTAGTATATTCATTTCCATAAAAATTTTATATTACATTCGGAATAATTTGTATATTACATTCACAAAAGGTAGTATAATTACACTTCATGAAATTAGTATATTACATTCCGAAAATATAGTGTAATTACATTCATGAAAATTAGATATATTACATTTACGAAAAGGTAGGCGTAATTACTCACGGATTCATCGAAAATTAGTATATTAACATTTCCCTTACTGGCGAGGTGGTTTCGCAATAGGGGACCCTACTAGCTGGGTATTTAAACTCAGCTCTGAAGCCCTCTTTCTCTTGATCTAGCACCCACAAAACGGATGGACTAGAGCATTGTGGTCTCTGTCAATTAAATGGAGAGCTTTGGCTCCATAACTATCAGTAAAGTGACTCTTATATATTCTTTATGAACCCGTTCAAGTACTTTCCAAAGGACTTTGGCGTCCTATCTGTTTTGTTATAATGTCGTGTATGTCATGTTCCACGTGCTCAACATAAAGTCCTGTATTGTTGGTTATGCTTATACTTCTTGTTCGGATTTATTTCATGTATATGATTTCCACCCACGTTTGGAGGTTTACTCTTGGCCTTCTAACGTATTATAAGAGCACACATTCAACCCTTCTTATACAGTTATGCGTCTTCTTCAATACACCACACTCACTCACATCCTTAGTAAAAGTTATATGGTTTTCAAGTAATTTATTTACTGGAGATTGTGTGTTTCTATCTGTAACCGAAACTATTTACTACTCAAGTCACAATTCCCTTAATTATTACGTCAAATCTCATGATCTTTGAATTTCGGTTTTAAACTTCAGTTATTAATAGTTAATGAATTTGTTTTTCAGTTATTAATACTGTTGACCATGATCTACGTTACTCATAACATGCAATTGTATTTGATATATAAAAAATAGCGTTTTACAGTTTTATTTGAACGAGAAGGCTAATTGCGAATATTGATAGTTTAACATTTTATTTTAAAAATATGTGGTCTTGGTATTATTGATGTTCTAATTGTTTGGACTTTCTATCTTAAGAATATATAACAAAAATCTTCGGGATAAATCTTAAAAGAAATTATTTACCAGAGAAGAATAAGCTGTAATATCCTCCTCCTCAATTACTTCTATTTTAACTAAATACGTGTTAAATTAGGAAAATTTACCAATGGAAGAGGGAGGTATCGCGAAAATGATGGAATTAGTGTAGGTTTCAAAGTTGTTCTATTTTTTCGAGTATACTTCTCCTCTGTTTGGCAGATCTTTTTATCGTGTAAATCTCTTTGAGTCGGAGTTTCATTAGCCTTTCTCATTTATATGATATTTTATTATATTCAAAGCTTAAATACTTTGCAACCGGAGGGTGCATATATTTGCTAGTTAGATAATAATAATCCTAGTAAACAGTTATATTTAAGATAACTATTCTTTTCGATAAAATAATCTGCAACTAGTTATAATGGTTTATCATTTGTTACATTTGTTTAGGTGGAGCTCTCTAATTAGTTTAACTTAACGAGAAGACGAGCCCCTTAAAGTTCCAAAAAAAAAAAAGAGCTTTATTGATGTTGTGGTTAACATACCCGAAACTATCACTTTTCCTGATCTTAGATGATGTATTTTGCAAAATATTAATACTGATTTAACCCGTAGCTTGTGGATGAAATGGTTTTATAAACGTTTCCAAGGTTATTAGTGCTAAAGTGAACTTTATACGTGGTGACTGGAGTTAAACCAGCTCACAGTACATACACGCCCGTTCGTAGAAGAAATAGTAAGTGGGTAATACCATTACTGGGGAAATAGGCCGGTGGTTTTCTAATTCCTTTAAT
>CM042173.1:28641506-28660982 GCA_023376005.1 Doryteuthis pealeii | reverse complement strand
CGACCGAACGTTGTTGTTGTTTCACTTATAACAAATAAAATGTGGACAATAGTCCGGAATTATAGTTGCAGTAAACAATAAAGATGTGGACCAATAGTCCGATTAAATCTATAATAAAAATTATCAAGCCTTACTTTTAAAAATATTCAGACAAGTCATTAAAAAAAACATTGTAATCTAAGAAGAAGACTAAAAAATAATGATGATGAGTCAATGAGGATATGTATACTGTTGAAAAGAACAAAACTTCAATTCATTCGGAAAATCATTTTTCTCGATATACCAATGGACTTGTCAACAAAAGGCTTTTCTTTAAGGTTTTGATTCGTAGAAAAAAAACTTTAGCGATGAAGATATTTGCTTCAAGGACAAAAAAAAAAAAAAAAAAAAAGTAAAGAAGAAAATAAAAAAGAAAAAAAAAGACAAGGAAAGATAATAAAAAACAAAAGAAGAAAAGAAGGAGAGAAAAGAAAAGAGAAAAAAAAAAGAAATGAAAGAGAAAAAAGAAAAAAGAAAAGAAAAGAAGAAGAAAGAAACAAGAAAAAAAACAAAGAAAAAAGGAAAGAAAAAAAAAACAAAGGAACAAAAGAAGAGAAAAGAAGAGAAAAGAAAGAAAAATGAAATGAAGGAGAAAATAAGAAGAAAGAAAGAAGGAAGAAGAAAAGACAAAGAAAGAAAAGAAGGAGAAAAGAAAGAGAAAAGAAAGAAAAAAGAAATGAAAGAGAAAAAAAGAAAAAAGAACAAAGAAAAGAAAGAAAAGAAGAAAGACAAGAAAGAAAAGAAAAAAAAACAAAAAGGAAGTAAAGAAGAAAAGAAAGAATAGAGAAAAGAAAGAAAAAAGAAATGAAAAAAAAAAAAGAAAAAAGAAAAAAAGAAAGAAAGAAGAAAGACAAAGAAAGAAAAGAAAAAAAAAAGGGAAGAAAAGAAGGAGAAAGAAAGAGAAAAAAAGAAAAAAGAAATGAAAGAGAAAAAGAAAAAAGAAAGAAAGTAAAGAAGAAAAGACAAAGAAAAGAAAAAAAAGAAAAAGAAAAGAAAGAGAAAAGAAGAAGAAAGAAAAAAGAAATGAAAGAGAAAAAAAGAAAAAAAGGAAAAAGAAAAGAAAAAAGACAAAGAAAGAAAAGAAAAAAAAAGAGAAAAGAAGGAGAAAAGAAAGAGAGGAACAGAAAAAAGGAAGAAAGAGAAAAAGAAAAAAAGAAAAGAAGAAAAGAAAAGAAAGAAAGAAAAAAAGACAAAGAAAGAAAGAAAAAAACAAAAAAAAGAAGGAGAAAAGAAAGAGAAAGCAAAAAAGAATGAAAGAGAAAAAAGAAAAAAAGAAAAGAACAAAAAAGAAAAGAAAGGAAAGAAGAAAAGACAGAAAGAAAAGAAAAAAAAGGAAGAAAAGAAGGAGAAAAGAAAGAGAAAAGAAAGAAAAAAGAAATGAAGGAGAAAAAGAAAAAGAAAAGAAGAAAAGACAAAGAAAGAAAAAGAAAGAAAAGGCATCTTCTTAAAACTCAGAAAATCCTTTTATAAAAATGAGTTGTAAACTGCGAAGATATTTCCTTTGAAGTCAATAAGTGAAAAAATAACTGAGAAACATTAATATAATTATCTTCCTTAACAAAACAAAAATGGATTCCTGAAAACAAAGAAAATATTATGAGTTGAAAATAGCATTAAAAGATTTGAGAAGATCCCCAACGAAAATCATAGAACACACTGCGAAATTGATTTCCCTTGCTCAGTGTTTCACTTTTGAGGGGGATTTTACTATAAAAAGTTAAGCATTTTTTTCTGCAATTCTCATTATGTCCTGAATTTTGTCGTCCCATCCTAGGGATCCATTTAAATAATAATAATAATAATAATAATAATAATAATAATAATAAAATTGACCAAACAACAAAATGGTATATGCATAAACCAGAATCTGTTCTTGAGAACGAAACGCACAAAATTCTCTGGGACTTTGAAATTAAAACGGATCACCTTATCCCAGCAAGAAGACCAGACCTAGTGTTGATTAACAAAAAAGAAAGAACTTGTCAACTGGTTGATTTTGCAGTGCCAGCAGATCACAGGGTGAAGTTAAAGGAAAATGAAAAAATTGTCAAATATCTGGACCTTGCCAGAGAACTGAAAAAGTTATGGAATATGAAAGTGAAAGTTATACCAATTGTAGTTGGTGCACTTGGAACAGTCCCAAAAGGATTGGAAAAGGGTTTGGAAAGTTTGGATATCAGAGGAAGGATTGAAACCATTTAGAACACTGCACTGCTGCAATCTGCCAGAATACTCAGAAGAGTCCTGGAGACCTGAGGAGACTTGCTGTCACTCAGGCTCCAGTGAAAGACCATCAGCTAACACTGGTGTGAAAACTCAAAAGGAGTAAATAATAAAATTAAATAAAAGGTAATAATAATAATAATAAAATAAAATAAAAGGTAACATTAGAAAACACCAGGCCATGATGGCATACATGGATTCTGGTTCAAAAAATTTACGTCTATCCACAAAAGAATGGCCCAGCAACTGAACAGATGCCTACAAGAAACGGAAGTACCCGAATGGATGACAAAAGAGGTAACTACACTAATCCAGAAAGACCCACAAAAAGGAAATGTCCCCAGCAATTATAGACCAATAACTTGTCTACCCATGATGTGGAAAATTCTAACTGCTGTTATAAGAGAAGAAGTATACTTTTCACTCAATTGGCGGAAACTTCTCCCAGAAGAACAGAAAGGATGTCACAAGGGAAAAAGAGGAACCCACGACTTACTCTATATAGACCAATACATTCTTAAAGAAGTCAAAAATAAACGGAAAAATATTGCAATGGCCTGGATCGATTACAGAAAAGCCTATGACATGGTCCCACATACCTGGATTTTAGAATGCCTACAAATGTACAAAATTTCCAACAACATTATAAACTTCATTAAAAAAGCCATGGAAAACTGGCGAGTTCAATTAAAAGCTGGAAAACAATCCCTGGCAGAAGTAAAAATCCAAAGAGGTATCTTCCAAGGAGACTCATTATCACCACTACTCTTTATTATTGCAATGATGCCGCTAAACCATATACTGAAAAAATGTACCGGGGGATACAAATTTAGTAATTCACAAGAGAAGATAAACCACCTTATGTACATGGATGACATTAACATTTTTGCAAAAAATGAAAAAGAATTGGAGAACCTAGTATAAACTACTAGAATATATAGCCAGGATATAGCGATGGAATTTGGAATCGAAAAATGTGCTATGCTTGTAATAAAAAGGGGTGAAAGAAAACTAATGAATGGAATACAACTACCAAATCAGGAAACTATAAAATCTCTTGATGAAAATGAAAGCTACAAATACTTAGGAATTTTAGAAGCGGACAATATCATGCAAGCAGAAATGAAAGGAAAAGTTAAAAAAGAATATCTCAGGAGAACTAGAAAACTTCTAGAAACGAAACTTAACAGCAGAAATCTGATTAAAGGAATCAATACCTGGGCTGTCCCCATTATAAGATACTCAGGACCATTCTTAAAATGGACAAAAGAAGAACTCAGACAGATTGACCAAAGGACGAGAAAATTAATGACCATGCACAAGGCTCTCCACCCTAGAGATGATAGAGATAGATCATATGTGTCAAGAAAGGAAGGACGAAAAGGACTTGCCAACATAACAAAAACAAAGACTAGAAAAACAACAAAGACTAGAAAACAAAAATGGGAAGAAAAACAATTATATGGACGCTTCAAACGACAAATCGAAGAGGTTGCACATGGAAAGACTTGGACATGGTTAAGAAAAGGAAACATCAAAAGAGAAACAGAATCATTAATAATTGCTGCACAAAATAATACCATAAGGACAAACTATATAAAAGCGAAAATTGATAAGACCCAACAAAACAGTAAATGTCGACTTTGTGGTAATAGAGATGAGACTGTAAACCATATACTCTGCGAATGTAGCAAATTAGCACAACGAGAATACAAAGCTAGACACGACTGGGTTGGGAAGATGGTCCACAGGAAATTATGCAAAAAATTAAATTTTGACCATGCAAAAAAAATGGTATATGCATAAACCAGAATCTGTTCTTGAGAACGAAACGCATAACATTCTCTGGGACTTTGAGATAAAAACGGATCATCTTATCACAGCAAGAAGACTAGGCCTAGTGTTGATTAACAAAAAAGAAACAACTTGCCAACTGGTGGATTTTGCAGTGCCAGCAGATCACAGTGTGAAGCTAATGGAAAATGAAAAAATGGACAAATACCTGGACCTTGCCAGAGAACTAAAAAAGTTATGGAATATGAAGGTTAAAGTGATACTAATTGTAATTGGTGCACTTGGAACAGTCCCAAAAGGATTGGAAAAGGGTTTGGAAAGTTTGAAAATCAGAGGAAGGATTGAAACCATTCAAAACACTGCACTGCTGCAATCTGCCAGAATACTCAGAAGAGTCCTGGAGACCTGAGGAGACTTGCTGTCACTCAGACTCCAGGGAAAGACCATTAGTTAATGCTGATGTGAAAACTCAAAAGGAGTAAATAATAATAATAATAATAATAATAATAATAATAATAATAACACTGGTTTACAAAAAATATATTTTGTCTGAGGCAAGAATGGGAATAGGTGTTTTTTACTTTTTGGGGTGTGCTGAATTCAAATTTATAAACAGTTTTGCTCTATCACCTCTAGTTTTCTGTCTTTTAAATAGTCTCATTTTAGTATATACACAGTATATACGTGCTTATTTCAACAGTTGCAGCAGCTTATTACAGATAAAACAGGATAGATAAAGAACACTGACGGAATAAATATACTTGGATGACACAATGTACACAATTCATAGTACCTTAGACAGTTAGAAGTGTGTTTTCTTAGATGATCTGTTGTATTTCTATTCGGGATTTCACGCAAGAGCATCCATCATGCCGGGGTTCTACTTGCCTTGGTAGTTGCTCTCCATCTTTGTAATGTTTTGGTGGAATCTTTCTCCGTGCTCATCACTCACTGATCCAAGGTTTGGAGGGAAGAAGTTGAGATGGGAATGGAGAAAATGAATTTTGAGTGACATTCGGCATCCCATATCCTCATAAGTTTTTAGGAACTTCTCAATACAGGCTTGGTAATTTGGTACGCGTGTGTTACCAAGGAAGCCACTACAGACTGACTTAAATGCTTCCCATGCTCTCAGTTTCCTGCATAATAACTAAAAAAGAAGACATAAGTTACACAATATTAGAAATTAACCCTGAATGCATATACGCCTTTTTATATATATATACCAAGCGTGTTGGTAAATCCTCGCAGTGAGAAAAAAACAGCAAGTAGTTTGATTGTAAAAATATACTTACCCAACATCAACCGGGGAGAAAAAAAAAATTTGAAAAAAAGAAAAGACCAAGATAGTCGTACAACAAAAAATAATCTATTGTACAGTATTTGGCCCAAAAGAAAAACAATTTATATGTATATATATGTATATAAGATATATATATATATATATAATATATATATATATATATATATATAATATATATTATATATATATATATATATATATAACCGCTAGGAGAATAGCTAATAAGTAAAAAGTGCTCAAAACCTAAGTAGAGCAAATAATAAAGATAAATCTAATGAGTCAGACGAACCTACTATTAGTTTCGCTTAATGCTCTTCAGGGCTAAGATCTGATCTTAGCCCTGAAGAGCATTAAGCAAAACTAATAGTAGTTCGTCTGACTCATTATATATATATATATATATATATATATAAATGCTGATTCCATTGCCTGTTGCTATAACCGTTACGCTAAACCTGCCTCTTATGTAAGCCGGTTGTAAGAATTAATATCTTGTTATTG
The DNA here is from genome assembly GCA_023376005.1 of Doryteuthis pealeii. Classification (NCBI taxonomy): domain Eukaryota; kingdom Metazoa; phylum Mollusca; class Cephalopoda; order Myopsida; family Loliginidae; genus Doryteuthis; species Doryteuthis pealeii. The sequence continues at coordinate 28,655,122 of CM042173.1, read as the reverse complement.
AACTCTTGGAAATTTCACAGAATACATGCATAGTAATTGCACGAATTATTCTTCATTATAAAATCGATTCATAATTTAAAATTTTCTGAATTAATTGAACGGATATATATATGTGTGTGTCTGGTGTGCGTGTGCGTGTCTGTGTGCACATATATATATATATATATATATATATATATATATATATACGCAAATAATAAGATACAGCCTTGTTATAATCTTTGAATTATATCAAAAGGAAATATTTCGTAAAAACAATAGCTTTAATTCTTCTATTTCCATATATATTTGCAATTTAAATTTAGGCTTTTTTCCCCGCGCTCCTCCCCACCCCGGCACCTCATCCTGCTCTTCATCTTCTTTTTAATCCCCCCACCCCCGGAATATTCAAGACCCTCCACCACCACTCTCTTCCGGTTCACTTCGACTTTACGAAACAGTTGGTCTCCCAAAAGCATTCGACTCCATATGCATGCATTTTTAACTAAAAACATGACACACACAAACTCTAGATAGGTAGGTACATACATCTTATTATGTTGTAGGTAATGAAGGACTATTTGCTCGTAAATTCCTACCATAAAATAAACTGAACCCCCATTTTATGTCCGTGTTTTTGCAATAAATGTTTTATTTTTCTTGCACCCGTTATGTTACAATACTAAATATATTTCCTTTATTTATTTTAATATTCACTTCAATGTGTATATTCTAAAAGCTTTTATTTTGTGAGAATGCTTAGTTTTAAAGTGGGGGTTCGTTTTTACACTTCAACTTTTTACTCGTAAATTCCTACGATAAAATGCCCAAGCCTAATTTTATGGCAGGAATTTACGAGTAAAAATTTGAATATTACTTTTTTTGTTGTTGTTATTTCTTTTCTTTTTGGCTTTGCTACTCTAAAATAAAAACGTCAGATTTTAATCATCGTCGACGAAAAAACAAAATTACGGTCATAAAAGGAGGATCCAATTTATGCCTAAATTGTAAAACGAGCCCCCACTTTAAAACTAAACATTCTCACAAAATAAAAAAAACTTTTAGAATATGCACATTGAAATGAATATTAAAATAAATAAAATATATTTTGTATTGATACATAACGGGTGCAAGAAAAATAAAACATTTAATACAAAAACACGGACTTAAAATGGGTGTTCAGTTTATTTTATGGTAGGAATTTACGAGCAAATAGTCCTTCATTACCATGTTGTATACCCTTTCTTTACTTCTATTATTCTTCTGCTCATCTTTGGTATCTTACGTTCTTCTTCTAGCGTCTGGACTTCATCTTTCTCTGTTCTTGTTGGTTTGTCGTCCCTGATTCATTTCTTCCTCTAGGTCAGTCTTGATGCAAAGACATTCATCAACCACAAAACCATATTATTTATTTAAACCTTTATTTACTTAACTAAACATATTTCTCTAACTAAACACAACGCGCGTGTGCAGTGAGACCCAGCTAAAGCAGCCATATCTTCTCTGCCTGACGACCAAGGTGGAACTGAGAGTCAACCAGGTCCCACGTGACTTCACGTATTTCCCGGTCTTTCTGTAATATTCCATGGAAAGTCCCGCCCATGATATGAAAAGGAGTGATCCCTTCAGAAATACAGGGGGTTGACAATAATCTATGCATATAGTATGTAACAATTATAATGAAGATCATATGTTTGCCTGTCTGTAACCGAAGCTACATCACAAACAACGTCACAATTCACTTTGTTATTTAAGTTATATTTTCACTGGTTATTAAATAATCATTATTTAATCTTAATTAGAATCTTATTGACAATGTCACTATTAAAGGTCTAGTTTAGATAGATTTGCCTCAAAACAACCCATGTCATGAATGTGTTTAACAATGTGTCTTATATATCGTTAAGAAATGAATATTTACATGGTATATGGTGTGAATAATTTGCATACCGGTTTTAACAAAATGGTGTTTAATGAAAAATAACTTTGTGTTATTGATTTCTAATATGATTGTCCAAGGTTCGAAAAACATTCTCGACCAGAGATGTCGCATGTGAAGGCTCTGCATGAAGATGTTGATGTGCCGGTGCTTTGTTGCCACCCCTTTCCTCTGCCACCGAGGGCGGTCCTGAGCCAAATCATGCCAGCTGGAAAGGGTAATGCCAAAGCACCTGAGATCATCCTTGAAGACATCCTTAAAAAACAGCTGGGAATGACCAATCTGTCTCTTACCAGACGAAAGATCTGCATAGAGGATGTCCTTCGGGATTCGTCCATCCTGCAGAGATGGTCCAGCCAGCAGAGTATACACTGTTGATAGTGTGCTGGTGCTCTGTTGCCGTTGGTTTCTCTTGGCTTCATGGTGTTGTGCCAGGGTGACTTCAGACATGAATAGCTCCCTACAAAGAACCTATTGCATCTGAGCCAAATTTTCCCAGTTGAAATGGGGGATATTAATTTTTGAGATGAGGCTTGATGATTTGGATTATGAGGATTATTTAGACTATTGTCCTCATCTTTATTATTAACTACACACTGTTTCGTTCGAGAAGGTTCCCAAGTCCAACAAGAAATATCTGAAGAAGGCCAGAGGATGCATTGGCCAAAGCATTGTGTATATAACAATAAAGATGAGGACAATAGTCCAAATAATCCAAATAATACACTTGAGATCATTCTTGTATACATCCGTAAATTGCAGCTGGGCGAGCAATGTGTCACGTACCAGACGAAATCTCTGCATTGAGGATGTCCTTCGGGATTCGTCCATCATCCCTCCAGCAGATATGGCCCAGCCAGCGGAGACAGTAGAGAACACAAGCTGGGAAGTTAAGTTCTCTCTCTAGAACTGCTGTGTTAGTGATCATGTCCCTCCAGGTGATACCCAGTATACGTCTAAGGCTGTGAAGGTAGAAGCTATTTAGCCGCCGTTCTTGGTGGAGTACAGGGACTATGTTTCAGTATTATCTGCGTTATTCGGACTATCGTCCCCATCTTTATTGTTATTTGTACAACGTTTCGGCCGATATACCCTCCGGCCTTCTTCAGGTATTTCTTGTCAGACTCGGGAACCTTCTCTGACTCGGGAACCTTCTTTGCGGACTCAGGAACTTTCTTGTCGTAAACGTTGTACAAATAACATAAACATTAATGTTCATAGGTAGGGTATATGAGGATTGGGACATACCCATTAATGTTCATAGATAGGGTATATGAGGATTGGGACATACCCATTAATGTTCATAGATAGGGTATATGAGGATTGGGACATACCCATTAATGTTCATAGGTAGGGTATATGAGGATTGGGACATACACATTAATGTTCATAGGTAGGGTATATGAGAATTGGGACATACCCATTGTTTTAATGGAATATTGAACACACACACACACACACACACTCTCTCTCTCTCTCTCACTCACTCACTCACTCACTCACACACACACACATACGCGCGCGCGCACGCGTGGTCTGACTATATATATATATTATATATATATATATATATATAAGTAAAGTAAAGTCGTTGGGGCGGCCTAAAGTCGGTATCAGCCAGTCAGCGAGGGAGTCTATCCCCTTTTCAATAGCGCTAGATCAAGGAGATTGTTTTTTAGCATCTGAGGTGGGGCGCCACACCTACCATCAGCTCCTCACTTTACCGCAGAGATCCCTGTGCTACTCATACGCTGAGTTGGCGGGGACCGGTATCGAACTAGGAACCTTGTGGTTTCTAGCCGAACGCTCTACCGACTGAGCTAACAATACGCAATAAAATCCTCTATCTTAAATCTACGAACATGTTGACTGGTCCTTCCACTCAACTACAGCCTTGACTGATTCTATCCTTTTTAACAACACAACACATCATAGGTAGGGTTTATGAGGATTGGGACATACTCATTAATGATCCTCGGTACGGTAAACTACAAAAGTAAAATAATAAAAAAAAGACTTAATTAAATAAAAGATGGATAAAAGTTAACACCAGAGAGAAAGAAAAAAAGTTCTGACATTTTATCAGTTTACTTGCTAAATGTTGATTTAATGTCAATTTGTTAACCCTTATCGCTTATTGTCGATGTAAAAGAGACTATGTTTAAAAGAAAAATCTAAATCTTATCGATTGTTTCAAGATAAACGAGCAAGAAAGAACGAGGCTTAAAAAGAGCGGAGAAAAAAATGAACAATTTATTATCTCTCTGACAAATCTCTGAGTTAGAACCCGAAGTTTAATGCACCTCTCAATCGATCACTGCGCATGCGTACGGTTTTATTACAACACATTAAACAATATTGGATATCGATAATCGGAATTTAATTCTAATTTACTTTTGAAATTTCTGTTTTCGTCTTTAATGAACTTAAAACATCATTGTTAGGAAGGACCGAAACATTAAAAAAATGACAGAAAATAGTTCCCTCCGATCAATCGGCTGGTCATGTCAAGCCCTAGCACCTATATGATTGTCCCAATCCTATTGCCCTTCTAGCAACCCCCAATCCTTCTCAACATATGGGTGCTAGAAGGCTGTGTATAACACTACAAATGTTATGGGTTGATTGGCGATCTTTTAATTCATTACTAATTAACTAAAACTACCCTAATTATTAATTAGAGTGGTTTGTTAAAAGTTAAAAGTTACTATAAGAAAAGAAAATGTAAAAATAATAATAATAATAATAATAATAATAATAATAATAAACAATTATACGGACGCTTCAAAGAAGAAAATTTTATGGACTTCAAACGACAAATAGAAGAGGTTGCACATGAAAATACTTGGACATGGTTAAGAAAGGAAACCTCAAAAGAGAAACAGAATCACTTATAATTGCTGCACAAAATAATGCCATAAGGACTACATCAAAGCGAAAATTGATAAGACCAAACAAATAGTAAATGTAGACTTTGCGGTAATAGAGATGAGACTGTAAACCATATACTCTGCGAATGTAGCAAACTAGCACAACGAGAATACAAAACTAGACACGGCTGGGTTGGGAAGGTGATCCACTGGGAATTATGCAAAAAAATTAAATTTTGACCACACAACAAAATGGTATATGCATAAACCAGAATCAGTTCTTGAACGAAACGCATAACATTCCCTAAAGGAAATGAAAAAATGGACAAATATCTAGACCTTGCCAGAGAACTGAAAAAGTTATGGAATATGAAAGTCAAAGTGATACCAATTGTAGTTGGTGCACTTGGAACAGTCCCAAAAGGATTAGAAAAGGGTTTGGAAATCAGAGGAAGGATTGAAACCATTCAAACACTGCACTGCTGCAATCTGCCAGAATACTCAGAAGAGTCCTGGAGACCTGAGGAGATGCTGTCACTCAGACTCCAGTGAAACCATCAGCTAATGCTGATGTGAAAACTCAAAAGGAGTAATAATAATAATAATAATCTATAAAAATATACATTTATCTAACAAAGAATTCTCACGTAGGCAAAGAAATTCCTTCAATTATGGAATTTGACCGATATGATCGGAATTTTAAATTTTGACATAAATAAAACAATGTTTGGCATTGAGTTGTGGCAGTTGGAAAAAAATCAAGGAAAACTACTAAGGCTGACACAAGACCATTTAGACACGTAGGCAATGTTATTGAATGGCTGGCCAATCAGAGAGGTATGTTCGGGGGTGGGGAGGACTGGATCCATAAATAACAGACCGCCAGCTGGAGTCAAACAGACCGAAGAGAAGAGAGAGAAGCGGAGACGTCCGCCGGAGTCAGACACTCCGAAACCAGGGAGCTTGCCATAGCTCAGTGCCCTTGATACAACTTTGCCGATACAATCTGACGTCTTGCCACTCGGTACCAAATTGATAAGTTATCCAAAAACAACTAGCTGTAGATCGCCAGTCAACTGACAAAGAAATTACCTCGCTCTTCTGACCTTATACAAAAATATTAACCATTGTATAAAAAACAATAAATGTATATATTTGTATATAATTATCAGAAGGCGTTCCTGTTTGTTTTGTTTGACCCCGTTGACAGCTTTTGTTATCATATTTCAGCCGAGTTGGTAAAGGAACAAACTAGCTCTCCTTCAGGACACTATAATAATATAATCTGTGCTATGACCAGCATAGAATAATCCTCAGACACAATAGTAGTATATTTGGTAGCTCTCCTTAACAACGACTGTAGTACTGAGCCGGAGCATCGCTCTATAAATTTCACCCTGCCCAAGCAAAGTATTATAGGTGGCTGAGGGTCTACATGTCCTGGGAATGACGTTAAACTCTCTGATGGTGAGGTTTCAGTTTGAGGAATGTGGAATACCCCTTCATCACCATTGCTCCCTGGTCCACTCTGACCCGGAGTGGTAGTACCTGTTAGGGTCCCATCTATGGGTTGAATAGGAAAACATGAGTTTATAAACGTTGTACAGATAACAATGAAGATGAGGACAATAGTCTGAATAATACAAATAATAGTAATCTTTGCAGAGTTCTATCCTGGCCTCCTGCCTCAAAAACTGCTGTAAAAACCACACCAGCTACGATTGAAGTCCGTAGCCGAAGTGGTATCACTTGAAAAAAACAACAAAAAAAAAAACAACGGGTGTTTTTCCCGAAAAATCAAACCCCCCCCCTAGTTAAAATTAAGTTTTATTACAAAATTTGTGGTTCTGTTTATGCTCTGAAAAAATAACCAAATTTCAAATGTATCCCGAATAGCCTGTATATGTATAGATTAACTTAGTAAGTGTCTTTAAATCAACACAGAACAGCGTATTTATTTTTCGTTTTATTCTGATCGCAAAAGCAAAAGCATGAAACAGATTCCTTAACCTTTCCGATAGACACATTTTGAAAAAAAAAGAAATCTTGTTTACGTCAGGTTTTTTGAGTTCTTTCCCTTTAACGACAAAGGACATTCAGTGCGCATGATCATGACAAAGACACGATTTTGTCTGAAGTTCACAAAAGAGAAAGAAAAAATGAGAACGAATTTTATTCAATACCTTTAAATTGAACACTGTTTTTTTTTTAATGCTTTGCTAAAAAGATAAACAAAAAAGCAAAACAAAAGAAACCGTTAAGTACATTATGTTTACTAGTACAAAATAAAAAAACACCCTCCGGGCGATGTAAAATAGATTTTGAAACATATTGCCCGAGGGTGGGAGTAAAAAATTAAATGTCAGCGAGTTTGTATCCTAAGTAAGTAAAATCAACAAATTCATTAAAGGATTAAAAAATAAAACAATTTGAAATGTAAACTTTAAATATGTATTAAAATAAAACAACTATATATAGATATATAATACCAGTCATGTATTTATTAAAACTTGTTTTAAAAAACAATGAGGACTGTCTAATGTTGCATGTTCAAATTTTGAGTGTATTTATGTATATATTAATTTTTGTTACAGCGAAAAACCGGAAGCGAATCTCCATTATTAATAGGGATTTTTCCAAGATATCGACCTTACTTTGTCAAGTTAATATTGACTGCTCAGTTGGTGTTTAAGTTTTAAGTTTCATTTTATGGACCATATTACCATGTTAGGGGTTAGGGTTAGGGGTTAGGGTAGGGGGTAGATTCATGATTTTTTTTTAAATCTAAAAATCGTCTGTTAAAACAACAGGATATTGAGGGTGTAAATGGTTAACAGGACTGTCTAATGCTGCATGTTCAAATTTTGAGTGTATTCATTCTATGTTATGGCGATTTTGGATTTATGTGACGTAGTTTTTGTTATAGACAAATAAAGTGCGAATCTCCATTATTAATAGAAGATAGATATTTGTACTAGAAAAGTATAGTAGTTGATGAGTTGTATTGCGGTATCTTGGTTGGTTGGTTGGTTGGTTGGTTGGATTTTACGGTATGTCAACACTTGTAATCTGTTTTATGCCTAAAGCCTTTTACAAGAGAGAGAGAGAGAGAGAGAGAGAGAGAGAGAGGGGGGGATTTTATTCAATACTTTTAAATTGAACACTATTTTTTTATGCTTTGCTAAAAATAAACAAAAAAACAAACAAAAGGAACAATTAAGTATATTATGTGTACTGGCAAATTATAAAAACACCCTCCGGGCGATGTAAAAAATAGAATTTTGAAACATATTGCCCGAGGGGGTGGAGTAAAAAATTCAATGTCAGCGAGTTTGTACCCTAAGTAAGTAAAATCATCAAATTCATTAAAGGATTAAAAAATAAAACAATTTGCAATGTAAACTTTAAATATGTATTAAAATAAAACAAACTATATATAGATATATAATACCAGTCATGTATTTATTAAAACTTGTTTTAAAAAAAACAATGAGGACTGTCTAATGTTGCATGTTCAAATTTTGAGTGTATTTATTCTATGTTATGACGATTTTGGTAATGTGACGTAAACAGTGATGTAATTATGTTACAGACAAAAACCGGAAGCGAATCTCCATTATTAATAGATATTTGTACTAGAAAAGTATATTAGTTGGTGAGTTGGATTGCGGTATTTTGGCTGGCTGGTTGGATGGTTAGTTGGTATATTTTCCTTGTACTCTACTTGTACAAGGTCAGGCACAAAGACCTATTTACGTGGGACCGCCCACAAGCCGAGACTCCTGGGTGGCAGGTGGAAAAAATACGTCGATTTCGTCGGCATTACGCCTCTAGGGAGGCACCTCAGGCGCTGGGCAATAAACCCAGCCCTGCCCCTTTAAATCAAGGGGACAGGTATGGCCTGACGGGATAGCCCCCTGGGATCGACGCTATTAATTAACAACACTTGATCCAGCGGTCGAAGCTTACTGGATATCCAGCTAGGCCGGGTGGAAAGTTGGTTGGATTTTACAGTATGTCAACACTTGTAATCTGTTTTATGCCTAAAGCCTTTACAATATATATATATATATATATATATATATATATTATATATATAACATGAATATATATATATATATATATATATAATATATATATATATATATATATATATATATTCATGTGTATTTTAGGGATCTCCGTATGCTTCTTTCGGTATATAATTTTATGTTATTTTTTAAGTTGGGCGTTATTACGAAGCATCTAAAAATAAATGAATGAACTCGATGTTATGGAGTATTGGATTCACTTTTGCAGAAACTAAATGGATTCTAAAATTACAAACTCACGTGAGGGGACTGAACACTGACATCGGAATACTCCGTTATTATAAATTGTTTTACAGACGTTGCCGCTGTCAATAACAACAGAGACAAAAGATCCGTTGAACAGGAAAACCATCATTTGATAAAGGGGATCTAACGAACCGAAAATTTATGATAAAAAATAATAATAAAATAAGTGAATCCAATACTCATAACATCGAGTTCATTCATTATTTTTAGATACTTCATAATAACGCCCAACTCAAAAACACACACACACACACACACACACACACACACACATATATATTATATATATATATATATATATATATATATATATATATAAGAAATTTTATTCAATATCTTTAAATTGGACACTGTTTTTAATGCTTTGTTAAAAAGCAAAACGAAAAACAAAACAAAAGGAATAGTTAAGTACATAATGTTTATATGTGTACTAGATAGCTTATATGTGTACTGGAAGGCCATGGAGGCGCCCGGTCTTTCGTTGGAAAATGGACTCGTCATCGTGAGTTCAATTCCTGGACGAAGCTGTTGGCCTTTCACATCGTGCTAATACCCCTGGGAAAGGTATGAATCCAATTCTCCCTCCATCTATGGGTAAATAGCAGGACAAACTGGACTCTTTAACCATGGCTAGGTAACCAGTCTAGGAGAAGGGAAACTCTGAATTCAAACCGGTTAAACTCCGCTTAAGAAATTGAACTCGTGTCGCATCCTGCTCATTCGGAGGGGTTGGTAAATATATATATATGTGTGTATTAGAAAGGAGAGTCCACGTGGTGTAGTGGTTAATGAGCTGAATTGTGAGATCTTGGCTGGTTGGTTGGTTGGTTGGTTTTTACGGCACGTCAACTCGTCTAATCTATTTTATGCCTAAATCCTTTTTGCAAAAGAGAGAAAAAAGAATTTTATTCAATACCTTTAAATTGAACCTTTTTTTCTTTCGATTTTTCTTTCTTTCTTTTACATTTTTCTTTCTTTTTTTAAAAATATCCCTTCTTTCTTTCTTTTTTCCTTCCTTCTTTCTTTCTTTCTTTTCTTTTTTTTTTCTTTCTTTCCTTTCTATATTTCTTTATCCATTCTTCTGCCTTTATATATACCTTCCTTCTATGTAGAAGCGCGTGGTGTAATGGTTAATGTCATAGGAAATGGACTCGTCACCCCGAGTTCAAATCGTGCGGAGGAGTTGGTAAATATATATATACTTTCATTTTTTCTTTCGTTCTTTTTAAATATCCTTTCTTTCTTTCTTTTCTTTCTTGCTTACCTTTCTATGTCATGTACCCTCTTCTCTCTCTCTCTCTCTCTCTCTCTCCTCTCTCTCTCTCTCTCTCTCTTTCTTTTTGTTTTTGTTTTTGTTTGTTTCTTTCTTTCTTTCTTTCTTTCACGGTCACTTTTCCTCTGTTGTTTTTACCTTTTTAACATTTTATCTTAATATTTCTCTATTTTGTAGGCGCGAAATAGGGAGGTATTTTCTTTTACGTCTTTTCATTCTTTCTTTCTTTCTTTGTTAACTTTCTATGTCCTGTTCTTGTATTTCTTTGTCCATTCGTCAGCCTTCATATACATTCTTTCTTTCTTTCTTTCCCTTTCGTTCATCCTCTTTTTTTTCACTCTTTGAACATTTCATTCCTAATATCTTCCTACTTCCACCTACTAATTCTCCATCTTGTTCCTTTAAAAGAAAAAAGATCATCCTATATTCTATCTAAAACAAAATTGTGTTTCATTCCTCTTCCCGCCCTGTCGGCTGGGGCGTTAGAATGCACCGACTGCACCTCTGCAGAGGGGTAAGACTCCTCCAATGGGAATTGGCCGTGGGTGGCGACCCGTGATGCTTAAGTATAGAGCCAGTTCATGACATGCAATACTCCACTTTGGCCCTATCTTGGGCTAGACGGGCGGTCGGAGAGGCCCCCTCCAACCAATCGGCTGATCACATCAAGCCCTAGCACCTATATGATTTTCCCAACCCTATTGCCCTTATGGCAAGCCCCAACCCCTTTTTATCATATGGGTGCTAGAAGGCGGTGGCTGAGGGTCTACATGTCCTGGGAATGACGTTAAACTCTTTTCGTTTTGGAGGTTTGGGGAATGTGGAGCACCCCTTCATTACCATTGCTCCTGGTTCACTCTGACCCGGAGTGGTAGTACCTGTTAGGGTCCCATCTATGGGTTAAATAGAAAAATGTATTTATAAAAAAAATGTATCATCCATTAAGAATTGATTTATTTAAAAACTTTATCGGCATTAATGACCCACTGAGGTTGATATGCGTAAAACAAACAAACCAAACCAAACTTAATCATTCCTCTTCACAAAAAAAACAAATAAACTAATTTTTAATTAAAAATCTCCAATGTCCTTAGCATTGTTCTTCACAATAAACAGTATTTAAATTCATTCAGTTTTCTTCCTATCTATTTCTTTTTTTTTTCTTCTTTCTTTTTTTTCTTTTTCTTTCTTTCTTTCTTTCTTTCTTTCTGTGTCCTCTTTCTGTATTTCCTTGTCATCTCTTCTTCCTTCAATATACCTCTTTTCTTTCTTTCTTTTTTCTTTTTCTTTTTTTTTCTTCTTTCTCTTTTCTTTCTCGTTTTTCTTTTTTTCTCCTCTTTCTTTTTCTTTTTTTCTTTCTCTTTTTCTTTCTTTCTTTCGTTCTTTATTTCTTTCTTTCTGTGTCCTCTTTCTGTATTCCTTGTCCATTCTTCTTCCTTCATATACTTCTTTCTTTCTTCTTCTTCTTTTTTTTTTTTTTCTTTCTTTCTTTCTTTTTTCTTTCTTTCGCCTCTTTCTTTTCTTTCTTTCATGTTTTCTTTTTTTTTTTTTCTTTTTTTTTTTCTTTTTTTTTCTTTTTTCCTTTCTTTTTTTTTCTTCTTTTTTTTTTTTCTTTTTCTTTTTTTCTTTTTTTTTTTTTTTCCCCTTCTTTTTTCCTTCCTTTCTTTCTCTTTCTCTTTCCTTTTTTATGTCTTTCTTTCCCTTTCTTTCTTTCCCTCTCTCTTTCTTGTTTTCCTTCCTTTCTCTTTCTTTTCTTTTCTTTCTTTCGTTCTTTTCTTTCTTTTCTTTCTTTCTGTGTCCTCTTTCTGTATTTTCCTGTCCTTCTTTCTTTCCTTCATATACCTTCTTTCTTTTCTGTCTTTCTTTCTTTTTTTTTTTTCTTTTTTTCTTTTTCTTCTTTCTTTCGCTCGTACGCTCCGTTTCTTCTTTCTCTTCTTCCTTTCTTTCTTTCTTTCTTTCTTTCCTTTTCGTTCTTTCTTTTCTTTTCTTTCTTTTATGTGTCCTCTTCCTTTCTGTATTTCTCTTGTCCATATCTTCTTCTTCATAAACTTCTTTCTTTTCTTCCGTTCCTTCTTCTTGTTTTTTTTTTTTTCCTTTCATCTCTTTCTTCCCTTTTTTCTTTCTCTAGTCGCTTTTCTTTCTTTTTTCTTCTCTCTTTTCTTTCTTTCTTTCATTTCTTTTCTTTCTTGTCTCTTTCGTTCTTTTCTTTCTTTTCTTTTTTTTATGTGTCTCTTGTCTGTATTTTCTCCTTGTCCATTCTTTCTCCTCCCTCATCTATGTGTCCTCCTTCTCTGTTTTCGTTGTCACATCTCTTCTCCTTCATTATACCTCTTGTTTCTTTCTTTCTTTTTCCTTTCTTATCTTTTTTTTTTTTCTTTCTTCTTTCTTTTTTCTTTTTCTTATCGCTTTTCTTTTCTTTTTATCTTGCTTATCTTTCTTTTTCCGCGTTCTTATGCATTTCCTCTCTTTTATTCGTTTCTTTCTTTCTTTTCTTTATGTGCTCCTCGTTATCTGTATTTCATTGTCGCATTCTTCTTTCCTCTATCTTATACCTCTTCCTTGTCTTGTCTTAGTTCCTTCCTTTTTCCCTTTTTATGTCTTTTATTTCCTTTTTTTTTTTTTTCTTTTTTCTTTTTTTTTTTTTTTTTCTTTTTTTTTTTTCTTTTCTCTCTTTCTTTTTCTTTTTTTTTCTTTCTCTTCTCTTTTTTTCGCTCTTTTTTCTTTTCTCTCTTTCTCTTCCCTTTCTTTTCTTTCTTTCTTATCTTTCCTTCTTACTTCTGTTCTTTCCTTTCTTCTTTCTTTCCATGTTTCTTTCTTTTCCTTTCTTCTTCCTCTTTTCTTCATTTTTCGTTAGTCTCTTGCTGTCTTAGGTTCTTTCTTCTTTCTGGTCCGCTCTTTTTCTTTCTGTATTTCCTTGTCCTATTCTTCTTTTCTTCCTGTCATATACCTTCTTCTCCTTTGCATCTGGTTCCTTCTGTCTTTCTTTTTTTTTTTTTTTTTCTTTCTTTCTTTCTTTCGTTCTCCTTTTTATCTTTTTTCTGTTTCTTTCTGCTTTATTCTCTTTTTTTTTTTGTTTCTCTTTTTTATTCTTTTTTTTTGTTTTTTCCTTTCTTCTTTCTCCTCTTTTCTCTATCTCTTCCTTCTTTCCTTTTCTCGCCCGCTGTTCCCTTTCTTTCTTTTCCGTTCTTTTCTTTCTTTTCTTTTCTGGTGGTCCTTCG
>CM042173.1:28637679-28640179 GCA_023376005.1 Doryteuthis pealeii | reverse complement strand
TGCTGTTTCCACGTCTTGTTCAGGATCACCCGCAGCATTCTTGTGTCAGCTTCCATCTAGTTTATTCTCTAGTCGCTTTGTTAAGCTCCAGGTGGTGCAGCCATACAGCAGTACTGACACGACAACGGCCTGGAAGAATTGTCTACATATATATGTAGAGAAAATGTAGAAACAAACACAGGATGTTATGATGGATAGAAATTTATAGTCGATGTTCGAACATTTCGGGTACCAATGGAAACCTTCATCAGAACTGTGAAATTGTTTTAAAATAAACAATGATTTATGTGGATAAAAGATGATGGATGTTTTGTATGTGCAGAAAAAAGGTTCGTTACCGTTCGTTGATGGGCGTTTATAGTTGAATGTTGATGATGCGGTTGCTGCATGTGAAAGAGAATCAATGATAGGAACACGTGAAGTCAAAAAGTTAAACGTGATTGGCCCACGCAGAGATGTTGAAAAGATGTGACGTATTCCATAGAAATATCAATGTGTAAAAACGAGAGAAGAATAATCTTCATACAATGACTGCTATTTACACAGTAGCATTGCAATCAAAAAAGCCTTCATCAGATGATGACTCTGGATTCAGGCATGGTTTCGGAGCCGAAGCATCATTACCACTAACCCAGAGCGCCTCAGCAGTATCTCACGATACCACCAGACTTTGTCGGTTTTAATGTTACAATGTAGGATTGCCATATCCACGCTGATGCGGTTAGAGCTTTCTCCTGGATCTTTTTTATGTATTTCCTCTTGTCTGGTGGAGAAAGTGCAAGTTTGGTAAAAAAATGCCAAGGTTGAGGTGGTAAATCCTCGGCATCCAACTTCGATAGCAAATATATCCGTTATCCATCCATTTCTGACGCATTGTTCTCTTAAATCTTTATACCTTTCCAACTTACGCTGGTGTGCCCAGTCTAGATTTTCCTCAAAAGGAACTGTTATGAAAAACATTTTTTGATTAACAGACCAGATGACAATATCAAGTATTAATTCTTAAACTATTTACACACACACACAAACACACACACACACACACACACACACACACATATATATATAATATATATATATATATATATATATATATATATATATATAAGTGTATTTTGGCAGCATTTTTTCTTTTGTACAAGTTTTATTGAACTGTACAGACAATTCTTGTCTGACAAGTTTTTGGCTGATCCTTTCTAATTTTCTGGCCATCTTTTTGGTGTCGGGGTGGAACTGGTGTAACAGTCCATCAAAAGTTTCAAGACAAGCGCTCTCGGCAATACAGTTTGCCATCATCAGGTGGGAAACGATGGTATGGTTTCGTGTTTCCTACCTGATGATGGCAAACTATATTACCGAAAGCGCTCGTTTTGAAACCAGTTCCATCCCGACACCAAAAAGATGGCCCGAAAATTAGAAAGGATCAACCAAAAACTTGTCAGACAAGAATTGTCTGTACAGTTCAACAAAACTTGTATGTGTATATATATATATATATATATATATATATATATATATATATATTATGATGTGTTGGTATTGCTATGTTTGTAGTTTTTTAGCTATTAATTATTGATTTACCTAGATATGAGAATATGTTAAAGAAGCCAGGTCTATAATTAATATTCTCTATGTTACTTATAGCACTAGGGGTTACTAAGTAAATATATTGAGATATTACGGTCAAATCCCGAAAAGTCTTGATAAGGGTCACGAAAAGGGAGGATTACCTCTCTGCAGAGTTGCAGTCGGTGTATTCTAAAGACCTAGCCGACAGGGCTTCACACCAGCGTCAGCTGATGGTTTTTCAATACGATTTTAATGATATTATCCCTTGCGCGGTATTCTGCATTTGTAACTGGATATTACATAAGAACCGATTATTATAATGATATAACAATTTCCCGTTTAATATATAACGTTGAATATGAAAGAATTAGGCATGTGTTTTATGAGCGGGAAAATTCTTTGCTCGAAAAGCGATTCTATGAAAGAAAATTTTTTTTTTTTAAAGAAAAGTAGAATAAATATCTGAATGTATTCGGTAATATTATCACTTAAAAATACAGCAATTTTGAAGAGAGAAACCACTTGGAGATTTGACAAACTCGAGATTAAATTTTGAACAAATTGAAAAGAACGCGCCTACAGCACTTTATAGATTAAATTTCATGGTATTTTTTTTTTTTTAGTTATTCATAGTTGATTGTTGTTGTTGTCTGTTGTTGTTGTGGTTGTTGCTTTTTTCTCTGACAAAACGAAGACGTTCGCACTGAAAAGATATCGTCTTTTGCTTGCGTATTCTTGTGGTTGTTACTTTTATAGCGAGATATACGTCTGTAATAGAGACATATTCCTTCTTTTTTTTATTTATTTATTTATTATTTTTTTCGTCACCAGTTCATCTCGCTGCTAATCAACCTCTTCATCGATATAGGTATCTTCTGTTCCTATCCCTCTCACTCTCATTCTCTCTCGCTCACCCACCCACCCACACACA
>CM042173.1:28608376-28630079 GCA_023376005.1 Doryteuthis pealeii | reverse complement strand
AAAACATTTTTATAGTAAAAATCATTTCTAATGATTTTTTTATTAGTAAAAATCATTCTGCATTATAGTAAAAATATTCTAATGCTTTTTATAGTTTAAAGTATTCCAATGCATTTTATACCAAAATCATTTTCAAATGCATTTATAGTAAAAATCATTGTCCAATGTATTTTTAATGTAAATAACTTTCCCATTGATTTTTATAGAAAAAATAATGTCCACATGGTTTTTATAGTAAAATAAGGAGTAAAAAAATAAATCAATTGAAATGGGAGCTTAGTTCTGTTCCCCTCAAATAAAATGTGGGTTGACATTGTATTATTGTATTATTGCTAACTATTGTCCTCATCTTCATGGTATCTGTACAATCGTTTCGGCCGATAGCCCTTAGGATCACGTGATATCACATTCTCCCTTTCTAGGGTAATATTGTTTACATAATCAGACATCATCACGTAGAGGCCGTGTAATAGGGCTATATTATGGTATTAATATATATAGTATATATTCTTCCTTACTAGTGTTTTTTTATTATTAAAATAACAGACCATCATCACGGTAGAAGGCCCGTGATAATCGAGGTTTATGGTATTAACATCATATTTATAGTATTTCTTTCCTTATGTTTTTTATTAATAATCGACCATTCATCCCGGTAGGCGTGAATCAGGATTTGGCCCCCCCCCCCCCCCCCCCCCCCCCCCCCCCCCCCCCCCCCCCCCCCCCCCCCCCCCCCTCCCCCCCCCTCCCCCCCCCCCCCCCCCCCCCCCTCCCCCCCCCCCCCCCCCCCCCCCCCCACCCCCCCCCCCCCCCCCCGCAGAGTATAAGCAATCTCCTGGTTCATAACTCTGTTGATGAGGCATAATATGCCGAAATGTACATACACTTTTTCTCGATTTGTTTACGCCTTACATTTATACAGATATGCTCGCCTAATTAATTAATTATCAACTAATTAACTTTCAATTAGGTGTGACTTCAATTAAACACTTATTCTTCCATATCTAGTATGTAGGTTCAATCCTGGTCAAGGGCGACAATAACATAGAATAGTTAACACTGCTTAACATTTGTAGCCAGTCATGGTTAACGGAATGAGATCACCAGTCTAGTCCCGTGGATTGGAGAAAGGGTTCGGTTCGAAGTTCCGAGAAGGCTACCGATTATGAGAAGAAGGTGTTACATAATCTATGCGGTTGCATAAAATTATTGTCAATCCCCTGTATTTCTAAAGGGATGGCCCTTTTCATATCACGGGCGGGACTTTCCATGGAATAGTACAGAAAGCCCGCGAAATACGTGAAGTCACGTGGGACCTGGTTGGGTCTTCAGTTTCAGTTTGGACGTCGGGCAGAGAAGATGTCCTGCCTTAATTGGAACTCACCTGCATACAAGCGCTATGTTTAGTTACATGAAATGTTTAGTTAAGTAAATAAAAGCTTAAGAAAATAACACGGTTTTGTGGTTGGTGAATGTCTTGGTAACAAGACTGATCTAGAAGAAGAAATGAGTTAAGTGCGACCGATCACCAAGACGAAGTCGAGATGTTAGAAAAGACATAAGATGTCAAAGACGCCAGAAGAAGAATAGAAGAAGTAAAGAAAAGGGTATACAACAAAGTAACCCTAGTCCGAAGAGAAGGTTCCCAAATTCGAGGAGGAGGTTCCTGACTTCGAGAAGGTTCCCGAATGCGGCAATAAATACCTGAAGAGGACCGGAGAGTACATCGGCCAAACGTTGTGCAGATAACAATAAAGATGAGGACAATAGTCCGATCAAACTAAATAATGCATATTTAAAAAGTATTGACAAATTTTAAAAATTAGTTTGGAAAAATGTTGCGTACCAATCAAGGATGAATAAAACAAAACGTCTTCAGCATAAAATAGCCCAATAAGGCTTGACATGCCATAAAATCCAACCAACCAACCAACCATTCAATTGTGTTTTGTGTTTTCAAATCTGTTTTGATTCATACAAATGTGGAAATATTTCAATAACAATTTTCTGAATCCCACCCGTATTAACTCCGTGTACAGATTGACGAATATGGCTTCTGGCGTCTGTAAGCCATCAATTGTGACTGTTGATGTTCGTCCAATCGTCTCTTGTGAGATTAATTACAACCACTACTACTAATGTCGTCTGATGACGTCAAAGCAGAAGCCATTAAAACAACCAACAACAACAACAACAACAACAATAATAATAATAATAATAATAATAATAATAATAATAATAATAATAATAATAATAATAATAATAAATCATATACTCTGCGAATGTAGCAAACTAGCACAACGAGAATACAAAACTAGACACGACTGGGTTGGGAAGGTGACCCACTGGGAATTATGCAAAAAAATTAATTTCGACCATACAACAAAATGGTATATGCATAAACCAGAATCTGTTTTGAGAACGAAACGCATAAAATTCTCTGGGACTTTGAAATAAAAACAGACCACCTTATCCCAACAAGAAGACTAGACCTAGTGTTGATAAACAAAAAAGAAAGAACTTGTCAACTGGTGGATTTTGCAGTGCCAGCAGATCACAGGGTGAAGCTAAAAGAAAATGAAAAAATGGACAAATATCTGGACCTTGACAGAGAACTGAAAAAGTTATGGAATATGAAAGTGAAAGTGATACAAATTGTGGTTGGTGCACTTGGAACAGTCCCAAAAGGATTGGAAAAGGGTTTGGAAAGTTTGGATATCAGAGGAAGGATTGAAACCATTCAGAACACTGCATTGATGTAATCTGCCAGAATACTCAGAAGAGTCCTGGAGACCTGAGGAGACTTGCTGTCACTCAGACTCCAGTGAAAGACCATCAGCTAACACTGATGTGAAAACTCAAAAGGAGCAAATAATAATAATAATAATAATAATAATAATAATAATAGTTTTATTTCCCTGATTTTTTTTAGATGAGGCTTGGGAATTTGTATTTTTTTATTATTCGGGCAAATATTACTTGTACAACGTTTCAGCCGATGTACCCTCCGGCCTTTTCGCGTGTTTCTTGTTCTTCGAGTTCGAAGAGAATGTTCCCGAGTCCGACAAGAAATGCCCGAAGACAGCCGTAGGGCACATCGGCGGGAACGTTTGTACAGATAACAATAAAGATGAGGACAATAGTCCGAATAATCCAAATAATCCAATAATATCGTTCTTCGAAATAATCGGAAATTCGTGTATGACGATACTGAACAATAACTTTAGCAAACTGCTTCCTTAAGGTTGTCAGTGGTGCCGAAAACCAGGGATGAACCAGGGACCTTCAGATTATCAGACAGTCGTAGTTGTCGTCATTGCTTTGCTCTCCCAGCAGTTCTAGTCTTCTCACTAGCACTATCCAAATATATACCGTCTCTTCGACTCGTTTCGACAGCCAAAATGCTACTGCAGACTTTCTCCCCGATCTGGGAGGGCAGGTCTCCCTAAATATCCCATTGCTGTGTTTCATCCGGGCACCTTACTCTGAATTGCTCGTTCGACATTCATCAGCACGCGTCAATCCACACGACGAGACTTTACATCCGGGTTACTCTGCACTGCTCGTGTGGAATTTCACCAGCATTTCAACAACGAAGAGGTGACGAGTTCAATTTCCGTGGTCACTCGCCACCCCCACCCGCCTCGCGCAGGCCACACATATGCGGAATCGTTTCGATCGTGGGGGCTGGGAACTGCTCCTCCACAATAACTAAACAATTTATTTTTTATTTTTTAAATTATAAATGCTATCTGCATATGAATGTCTGAATTGAAGTTTTCCATCTTCTTCGTCTGTTTTCAGCTAAGACAAAACTTGTAAACATGAGGAATATATTCATTAAATCGAGAAAATACAAAACCAAACAAAACACTCAACCTCTCCATTAACTTCATCTTTGTCTAGACATTTTAGAATCTCTCTTTCAAACGTCATCATCTGACTTGAACAAATTTGAAAATGTGCAAATATAATATTATCCAGAACATTTTGATCTACTCTCTCTCTCTCTCTCTCTCTCTCTCTCTCTCTCTCTCTCTCTCTCTATCTATCTATCTATCTATCACACACACACACACACACTCTCTCTCTCTCTCTCTCTCTCTCTCTCTCACACACACATACACTATCTCTCTCTCTCTCTCTCTCTCTCTCTCGCCCACACACTCTTTCTTTCTCTCTCTCTCTCTCTCCCACTTTCTCACACACACACACTCTTTCCCTCTCTCTCCTCTCTCTCTCTCTCTCTCTATCTATCTATCTATCTCTCTCTCTCTCACACACACACACACACACACACACTTATCTCTCTCTCTCTCTCACACACACACACATACACTATCTCTTCTCTCTCTCTCTCTCTCTCTCTCTCTCTCTCTCTCTCACTCTTTCTTTCTCTCACACACACACTCTTTCCCTCTCTCTCTCTCTCTCTCTCTATATAATATATATATATATATTATATATATAGTAATTACATTTCACTTAGCACTAATAGCCTTGGGAAAGGTATGAATCCCACTCCCCTCCAGCTATGGGTAAATAGTAGGGCAAACTCGCTCTTTAACCTTGTTAGGCAACCGGTCTAGGAGAAGGAAAACACTCTCTCACACACACACACACACACACACACAGTATCTCTCACTCTCTCTCTCTCTCTCTCTCTCTCTATCTATCTATCTATCTATCTATCTCTCTTATAATTCGGGTCACCATTTTGGGCATTTAGTTCTCATATTGTTAAATCCAATATTAGAGAATAGTGTAGTCTCGGTACTACAAAGTCTGTTGTAATTCCACATTTTCATGTACTCTCTCTCTCTCTCTCTCTCTCTCTCTCTCACACTCACTCTCTCGTAAAATTTTAGGCATTTAGTTCTCATATTGTTAAATCCAATGGTAGATAATAATGTAGTCTCGGTAGTACTGTCTGTTGTATTCGTTGGAATCCAACATCTTGATGTACCCTCTCTCTCTCTCTCTCTCTCTCTCTATATATATATATATATATATATATATATATATATATATAATATATTAATAATTTGAAGGCAATTACAATGCGTATGAAAATAAAAACAAAAAGATGTTAGTTTTGTCTTATCGACTTCGAAGCATAAACTTCATCATCAGAGGTTCGTATCAGAAAATGATTATCAGAAAATGATTATTTCTTATAATACGTCCACCCTACAATAGATAAAGATGGAAAATTCGTAGTGTCGGGATCCGTATTAAATTCGAAATTTGAGCCTCCTGTGATATAATTTAAATATTTCCAATTTTGTTTTTTCTGTGGACAGTATGAAAGGTAAAATGGATATTGAATCCGACAATATGTGTAGAAAGTTTTGTAGAAAAAAGTTAAAGTTTTGCTGACAGAAATCTGTTTTGACATTATGAAGATGTCTTTATGAAAGCAACATTGTAAACGGAAAAACGAAATAAATATATCATTAATCATGAGGCACAGAACGCTCTTAATATTCGTATATATATATATATATATATATATATATGTATGTATGTGTGTGTGTGTGTGTGTGTGTTCTGCATGTGTGTGTTGCTTAGTAGTTATAAAACTAATATTATTACCTTGTTATAAACCAATAATTTTGACAATAGTTTGTAAAATCAACTGATTATTCCGAGGTAATACAAAAGTGATTCCTTACAAAATTATGCTCGCACATATATCAGCTTCCTCGTTATCTATCTATTCTCTATGATGTCGCTTAAGCTCACCTGAGAAATTGTCACCTGCACTCATCTAAACTGAGAAGAGGAATCTACAGAAGCAGCAGCCCATGAATTATAAAGTGTTTGATGAAGATAAGGATGAGAGCCGTACTGCTCAAAAGATACTCAGCAGTTTCTTATTTTTGTCTCTCAAAAAAAAAAAGATTAATTCGAACAAGCACCCTATTGGTAGTTGGGGGTCATTAATTATTCATTGTAATGGAACCGAGAACGTCTATGCAAGCAATCCGGTAAAGCAGGCCATACCGAGGTATAGCTATAATTGAAAGCGTGACATACACGAACGATAGATAGGTAGTCAGGTTGATAGGTACAATGACACAAACTTGTATATCTAAAACGTTTCTCTGTCTGTTTCTCTCTTCTCTCTCTCTCTCTCTCTCTCTCTCTCTCTCTCTCTCTCTCTCTCTTTCTCTCACCCTCTCTCTTCTCTCTCTCTCTTCCCTCTCTCTCAGCCACATACTCTTTCTTTTTTTTCTCTCTCTCTCCCACTTTCTCTCACACACACACTCTTTCATTCTCTCTCTCTCTCTCTCTCTCTCTCTCTATATATATATATATATATATATATATATATATATATATATATATTTATTTATAATAAATAAAGCTCCTACAAATTTGTGGTTGAGAACTGTGATTTCTTTGTTTCATCTCAAATTTTTTTTTAAATTTATATCTATCTATATATAATATGTATATATGGTAATTGTATTTCCTTAGCGCTAATATCCTTGGGAAAGGTATGAATCCTACCCCCTCCAGCTATGGGTAAATAGTAGGGAAGACTGGGCTATTTAACCTTGGTTAGGCAACCGATCTAGGAGAAGGAAAACTCTGAATGAATTCAAAACCTATTGAACTCCACTTAAGAAATTGACCTTTTTGTCACATCCTGCTCGTGCGGAGGGTTGGTAAATATATATATATATATATATATATATATATATATACAAATCCCTCCGCACGAGTAGGATGTGACACAAGGTTTTGAATTCAGTGTTTAAAAAAAAAACAACTTATTATAACATTCCATCGCGTGAACACGCTTCACGTTTATATAAACGCTAAAAAACTACTGTTTTTTAAAATCTCAACCATTTGACTCATCTGAAGATTGCGTAAGCATGAAACTTATATTTATGAGTTCATAATATCCATAATATCATTATTATTGATTACATATATATATATGTATGTATGTGTGTGTCCTACAACCTACTACTACCAATGGTTATTACCTCCCACTTCTAATTCATTGCTACTACTCGTTCTCGTTAAAAATGAGACACGAAATCATACCATCGTTTCCTACCTGAGGATGGCAAATTGTATTGCCGAAAGCGCTCGTTTTGAAAACTTTCGGGGACTGTTATACCAGTTACACGCCGACACCAGAAAGATGGCCCGAAAAACTTATCCGACAGGAATTGTCTGTACAGTTCAACAAAACTTGTATAAAAGAAAAAATGCTGCCCAAGTACACTTATATATATATATATATATATATATATATATATATATATATATATATATATATATACATTTACTTAATACATCATCTCTGCCACCACACACGAAATTTTCTGTTCCGTTGTGTCTTATCAATTTTTGCTTTCCTATAATTTATGCTTATGGCATTTTCCCGAGCAGCAATTATTAGTGATTCGGTTTTACTCTTGAGGTTTTCTCTTCTAAATAGCAACCTCCTCATCTTCTTGTTTGAAGTATCCATATAATTGTTTTTCTTCCCATTTTTGTTTTCCTGTTTTTGTTGTTTTTCTGCTTGGCCATATCCTGCTGTTGCATACCCTCGACTCATGCAACAAAATCGTACATGTTATATACTGGCATCTTCAAACTCACGCTGAATCGTATACGTTGCTGGTATACAGCGGAGATCGTTTCTGACCCCTAGACGATGTATCTAGTGGTCGCTTAAATGAATCACAAGGCATGCTCTATGTAGTAGGAGAATTGACTTTATTTCTCTCATCTCGGTTGTACGTGGTGGATGTGAGTGGCGGGCACTGATAATGGGCACTACTACTGCTGGTGTGGTGGAAGGTGGTGAGCGAGCCTCACTGCCCGCAGCAGCGCTCGACCGTATCGACGGTCAGACTCCTTGTGCTCCCTGCGCCGTCTCCTGGGGTCTTTAATAGTCCACCCACACATCTCTTTGTTCGGTTGACCGGAAGTCCTTTCTCTTTGTTCAAATACCCGTTTGTCCAGATGAGCCCTTTGTCACACCAGACCCTCTGTCTACCTTAGCCATTGTCTTCTCAGTTCAATTTTCCTTTGTCTTTTCGAACTTCCCGCGCAAAACAAACTGAACAATAGTCAATCTGCAACACTGCAGCTGCTTTTATTTGCTGCTATAATGAATCTTTCCTTGCTCTTTTTGTATATTCTTCGAGTTCTTGGATTGTGGTATCTACGGAATCGTCTATATTTGCAAGACCTCTTCCACTTAAGTTAGTGGTTCTCTGGAGTCTGAGTGACAGCAAGTCTCCAGGGCTCTCCTATTCTAGCTGATCTTAACAGTGCTGTTATTTAGAGGGTCTCTATTCCAATTGTTTCAGACACTTTTCAAAATCTTTCCAAAGGTCCCAATTACAATTGGTACGGCCCTTATTATTATTATTATTTATTATTATTATTATTATTATTTACTCCTTTTGAGTTTTCACATCAGCATTAGCTGATGGTCTTTCACTGGAGTCTGGGTGACAGCAAGTCTCCTCAGGTCTCCAGAACTCTTCTGAGTATTCTGGTAGATTGCAGCAGTGCAGTGTTCTGAATGGTTTCAATCCTTCCTCTGATTTCCAAACTTTCCAAACCCTTTTCCAATTCTTTTCGGACCGTTCCAAGTGCACCAACTACAATTGGTATCACTTTCATTTTCATATTCCATAACTTTTTTTCAGTTCTCTGGCAAGGTCCAGATATTTGTCCTTTTTTTCATTTTCTTTTAGCTTCACCCTGTGATTTGCTGGAACTGCAAAATCCACCAGTTGACAAGTTCTTTCTTTTTTGTTTACCAACACTAAATCTGGTCTTCTTGCTGGGATAACGTGATCCGTTTTTATTTCAAAGTCCCAGAGAATTTTATGTGTTTCGTTCCCAAGAACATATTCTGGTTTATGCATTTTTTTTCCACATACCGTAGCTGGTGGTTCACTGGAGGCTGAGTGACAGCAAGTCTCCTCAGCTCTCCAGCACTCTTCAGAGTATTCTAGCCGAACCCAACAGTGCTGTAGTTTGGGTGGTCTCGATTCTTCTTCTGATTTCCAATTCACCCAAATTCTTTTCCAGAGCTTTGGGAATCGTTCCAAGGGCACCAAACTATTATTATTATTATTATTATTATTATTATTATTAGTTTTTCGCACCTGCCGTAGGGCTGAGTGACAGCAAGTCTTCTCAGGTCTCCAGGACTCTTCTGTGTATTCTAGCCGATTCCAACAGTGTTGTAGTTTGGATGGTCTCGATTCTTCTGATTTCCTGTTCACCCAAATTCTTTTCCAGAGCTTTGGGGATCGTTACAAGGGAACCAGTTACGATTGGTACTACCTTCACTTTCATGTTCCACAGTTTCCTCAGTTCTCTGGCAAGGTCTAAGTATTTGTCAATCTTTTCGCTTTCTTTCATTTTTACTCGGTGGTCGGCCGGGACGGCAAAATCCACGAAATGACAGGTTCTCTTCTTCTTGTCAATCAGTACTAGGTTCGGTCTCCTGGCCGGGATAAGGCGATCCGTCTGTACCTCGAAGTCCCAGAGAATTTTTTTTTTTTGTCAATTTTCTTTCATATTTTTTTTAGTTTAGTTTAATTTTTAATCGCAGCGTTATGGGAATATTTTTCTTTGACCATTCTGAGGTTTGAAAATTTATGGGCATATTTGTACTGGCTTGCATTTTGAAAAGGCGTCTAACGGCTTATATCCTGCTTATAATGAAAAATTGCAATAATAGACGGGTAGATTATACGGGGGAAACGAATAAATATATTCAACGTTCATGGTTTAAATTTGGAAATGATATCTAACCTAAAACGGGTTAATTTTCTCGATGTAATATTCGACCTCGTAAATTAGATATAGCCGGCATTTCGTAGGCAAAATAATTTGCCTCTGTACATAAACATAGCGGCCAATCTTCCGACAACTGATATATTGAATATTCATAAATCTATTGCTGACAGACAACAAGAATCCGGGTAATTGACGAGGAAGTGAAAGCAGACCCCAAAAATAGTGAGTCCATCTCTATTAGAAAAAGTAGTGGAGAAATCTGATGGCTTTGATGGTCAATCTATACGAGGTATGTGAAATGTGTATATGAAATGGACTCGTCGCCCCGAGTTCAAATCCTGGATGTGGTAATTGCATTTCACTTAGCGCTAATACCCTTGGGAAAGTTATGAATCCTACTCTCCCTCCAGCTATGGATAAATAGTAGGGCAGACTGGGCTCTTAAACTTGGTTAGGCAACCGGTCTAGGAGAAGGAAAACTCTGAATTCAACACCTGTTGAACTCCGCTTAAGAAATTGACCTTGTGTCACATCCTGCTTGTGCGGAGGGGTTGGTAAATATATATACGAGGTATGTCAAAAAGGGTCTAGGATTGGTTTGGTTTGGTTTGTTTTACGGCATATCAATCTCGGTGGGTCATTTAATGCCGACAAAGTTGTGAAATAAAAAAAAGTTCCAGGACTGGTGTCAAAAAAATATTATTTTAAATCCAATCTACAAACTACAAGTTATCCCCTCAACGTACTCCCCCTGGAGTCTAATGCACTTTCCCATCCTATGATTACTTTCAAACGGTATGTCAACACATCCCGGGTTATTTTATGCCAAGAGGTTAGGGAATCGCGTTCATTGAACATTTTTACAAGGTATGTCAAAACAGTTCCAGGACTTGTGTCACAAAAGATTTATTTCAAATCCAAATTACAAGTTATCCCCTTCAAATTAATCCCCCTGGAGTCTAATGCATTTTTCTATCCTACCCTACCACGCTTGCATGCTCTCATGAAAGGATTCTTCTGGGATTCTCCGTAGCTATGCCTTCCCAGACTTGTTGATGTCGTGCACATTCTCAAAACGGGTTCCCTTGAGCTTGGGGAAGGGGAAAAATAACATTGAGACAGGTCGGGCGAGTAGGGAGGTTGCGCCAGCACAGTGATGTTCTTCTGAGCCAGGAACTTTTGGATGGTCAGTGTAGTGTGGTTATGTGCGTTCTCATGGTGAAGCATCCATGAGTTATCCTGCCGCATCTCTCGCCTCTTCTCACGCACTGAATGAAGCAAACGCTGCAGTATGCCTTTATAGACATGCTGCTTGATCATTTGGCCCTGTGGAATGAACTCGCCGTGGATGCCCCTCACATCTCTTGTGACACCAGTCCTGGGACTTTTCTGATATACATTGCATATTGATACTCGTGTTCCTAAGAAAGATGACAGTTATCATCTTGTAATAGCCTCTGATTAAAAATGAGACCGTCCAAATAGTCCAAGATAAAATGCATACGAGAACAATTTGGACGGTCTCATTTTTAATCAGAGGGTGTTGCAAGATGATAACTGTCGTCTTTCTTGGAACACGAGTATCAATATGCAATGTATATCAGAAAAGTTCCAGGACTGGTGTCACAAAAGAGTCCACGGCGAGTTCATTCCACAGGTCCAAATGATCAAGCAGCATGTTTATAAAGGCATACTGCAGCGTTTACTTCATTCAGTGCGCGAGAAGAGGCGAGAGATGTGGCAGGATAACGCGTACGAGAACCTTCGGCAAAATTCCTCGCAACGAGAAAACGCCATACAACGTAGGAGGGATTTTTTATTAGAGAATATTTATTTTGTAATCTAAAAATATGTAAATGTAATTACTTGAAAAATTAATCATGCTCATTTGCGATGGTTTCGTAAAATATGAAGCGAGGCCAAAAGATGAATCACAATTACGTCACTGCTTACGTCAAAGTTACTAAAATCGTCAATTCATAGAATAAAGAATAATCGATATAAATCTATATATATATATATATGTTAAATCGAACTTAACAGACCTAAATTCCACCATCGTATGTCACCCCCCGAAAAGAAAAAATACCAAATATCAGGGAATCAATAAAATTTAATGAAATTTTCAGTGTTGATATATTAATGGATAAATGATATAATGCATCAGTTATTTTATCTAAAAACTTTTACATTTCTTCAGGTCTGTTAACTTTATACCACGTATCTTTGAGGCGTAACATAGATTCTGAAAGATACGTTGTTCAAAGATAACTGACCTGAAAAAATCTAAAAGTTTTTAAATAAAATAACTAGTGCATTTTATCTTTTAGTCATGAATATATCAACACTGAAAATTTCATTAAATTTAATTAATTCCCTGATTTTTGGTATTCTTTCGCTGGGGTGACATATGATGGTGGAATTTAGGTCCGTTAAGTTCGATTTAACCTATACATAAAGGGTAGTTGTGTGTATGTATAAAACAATTAACGACACAATTAAATATAAATACACATTAAATATCACCAGATCTTGCTTTTAGTGTAAAAATTATGAAGATTTGATTTATATTCAAAGATATATAAAAATTAAAATATACATAGAAATAGCATTGAAATTCTACTAAAAATGTCCAGCAATACTCGTGTTCCTTAAAAGTACGACCGTTATCCTCTTGCAACACGCTCTGGTTAAAAAATGAGACAGTCTAAGATGAAATGCAAAAATGCAAATCCTGATTATCTGGTGTTGCGTAATCGCCGAATTCTTATTTCTTATGAGTGTCGTCACCTCGACTAAATAATGGACCATTCCGTTTTATCATAACGAAAGATAGGAAAGAAAAATGACAAGCTACACAGAAAAAATATAATCTGAAAGAAAGAATGAAAGAGATTAAGGGGAAGATAGAGAGAGGGGTGAGCGGGCGTTGGCCATAACACTAAGCTGTTTCAATTGAACATAATGAAAAGAAGATATGAAAGAAAAAAATAGTGAGAGAGAGAGAGAGAGAGAGAGAGAGAGAGAGAGTTAAATCAAGATTATTGTACTTTTTACATATTGAACTATTTGTAATAACTCTTAAGTAAACATATCAAAAGTTGTAAAATTATCAAACTGTGGTATATACA
The DNA here is from genome assembly GCA_023376005.1 of Doryteuthis pealeii. NCBI lineage: Eukaryota > Metazoa > Mollusca > Cephalopoda > Myopsida > Loliginidae > Doryteuthis > Doryteuthis pealeii. The sequence continues at coordinate 28,617,156 of CM042173.1, read as the reverse complement.
CAGGCCCTGCTAGTAATGATAACAATGGACTAACTAGGAAAAAATATGAAAATAAACATGGAAAAGATATTGTTGGCACCTTTCCGTCTACTAAGGACGATGGCGTAGTGTCCAAAAAATAAATTTAAAAAATATCACAGGTGATTGCTGAAAAACCAACCCAGCTACGATTGAAGTCCGTAGCCGAAGCAGTGTCACTTGAAAGTAAACAACCAACTAGGGGTGTTTTGTTTTGTTTTTTTTTGTTTTATTTCGACATTCACTTACATATAAAAAAAATCCAAAACGTTATTTTTTCGGTATTTTCATTTTATTTTAATATATTTATTTCCAACAATCAATTACAAGTAAAAAAAAATCTAAATATTTAGATATTCTTGTTTATTTAAACTAAAAACAAGACATTAAACAAACATGAATAAAATATATAGAGAATATTGCTTCGGCTACGGACTTCAATCGTAGCTGGGGTTGGTTTTTCACCACTCACCGTTAGCAAGTTTTGAGGCAGGAGATCGGGCCGGTCTTGCTCATAAATTACCTACATAAATAATCAAGAAATAATATATACTATCTAGGAATAAAATTTGAATTACATAGTCTTATTCTGGACGGAAAAACAAAGTGTGAAGAGAATAATGGAAATTTTCTATTTATTTTTTTACAATATAAGTAATTAAGAAATAACACATGATATCCAATATGACATCCGCCCTCTCGGCTGGGGCGTTAGAATGCACCGACTGAACCTCTGCAGAGGGGTAAGAATCCCCCAATGGGGCCACCTGTTGGCTGTGCTGTGACGACCCGTGATGCTTAAGGATAGAACCCAGGTGACTGAGCAGTCCATGACTTGCAATATTCCACTTTAGGCTTTTCTTGGGCTAGACGGGCGGTCGGAGAGGCCCCCTCCGATCAATCGGCTGGTCATGTCAAGCCCTAGCACCTATATGATGTTCCCAACCCTATTGCCCTTATAGCAAGCCCCAACCCCTTTTTATCATATGGGTGCTAGAAGGCGGTGGCTGCGGGTCTACATGTCCTGGGAATGACATTAAACTCTATCTGATGGTGAGGTCCCGGTTTTGGAGGTTTGGGGAATGTGGAGCACCCCATTCATCACCATTGCTCCCTGGTCCACTCTGACCCGGAGTGGTAGTACCTGTTAGGGTCCAATCTATGGGTTAAATAGAAAAATGTATTTATAAAAAAATTGTATTATCCATTAAGAATTGATTTATTTCAAAACTTTATCGGCATTAAATGACCCACTGAGGTGGATATGCCGTAAAACAAAACAAACAAACCAATATGGCATATCCTCATAACTCTCCAGCAGACATCTTTAAATCGTAGGCCTGGTATAACTACCGATCGGGAGCCTTTTACCAATTCGCCATACAAAAGATCTTTTGGGATGCGGCCATTTTTCATTCTCCTGACGTTCCCAGTGAAAAATGTCAAAATAGATATGGAAAGGGTGTAACTACATTTAATTGATAAAGACTTAACTGAGTGTAAAATGTTGCAGAATGTGTTCAATAAAAACAATTTAAAACTACGCTATTGTTGTATGAGTAATATGCTTAATATTATCGACAAGTCTAAACATTTCATAAGATCGACGTGACAGCCAAGTAATTGGATGTAATTGGACTGACCACTAGAGTGGTCAGCAATAAAATATCGAAGGAAACTGGAAAGGGCAATGAAAATGGTAACGATTAATATAATATATATATATATATATATATATATATACATATATATATATATATATATATAATATATATATATATATATCTGTCAACTTTTTTGTCGCTTGTTTTATAGCATATAAACTCTTTTAAAAACTTTCCTAGCGACAAAATTGAGAACAATAAAAAATAAATTACTGAAAATAAATATTCGCATCATTATTCACATCCCTTTTTCATCTTATATTTATTATATATATATATATATATATATATATATATATATATATATATGAGAAGTAAACAAACAGACGATGTTTATGATATGGCTATTTTCAGCCGACAATATTTGTGAGAATAAGTGCTTAATTGAAGTCGAACCTAATTTTTGAAAGTTAATTAATTAATAATTAATTAATAATTAATTAATCCCGCCTAATTAATTAATTATGAATTAATTAACTTTCGAATATTAGGTTCGACTTCAACCTCATGTTACATAATTATTAGATTCCTAATACTTATGTACACTAGTGTAGAAACCAAAATGACTGTTATAAATTGCAGCCCACGGCCTTGAAGGGTTGAATGACAAGGCCTGACCTTATCCTGATCCTTCCGGTGGATACCGTGAGAATCAGTGGAGAAGACCTCTTCCGGTTTAGATTAGAGAGAGTTTTAGTCAGATCGGCCAAGACTACGACGGTGGAAAGTGGTGTTATGCACGCAGCCGACTCTATCTGCGCAGGTAGTCTGGTGGGGATTTCAGAATAAAATATGATCTAAGTTAAATCGAAGTCTTGTGTTATTATCTAAAAACTACCAATGACACAGGGCTTCTGATAAAGAGAAATCACCAATAGAAGACCAGACACGAAGTCCCCAAGACGAAGTCCAGACGCTAGAAGAGACGTTAGAAGAGACGCTGGAAGAATAGAAGTAAGAAAGGAAAGAGAGGTATACAACACTAACTGGCTCTGCTGAAGATTTTTTAAAGAAAACAACAGACGAGATTTGCTTTTTTACGCTAGCGCTGAAAGAGAGCTATACCGGGTTTGGGGCATATACTAGTCTTACCCAGAAACTGTGTTTCGATGTTTCACGTCTCTTCAGTGTGGCTAGGCCACGCAACTATCTATTAATAATGGAGATTCGCCCTCTTTTTGTCTGTAACAAAAAAATTACGTCACTGCTTACGTCACATTACCCAACACATAACTCAACGTCATAACATAGAATAAATATACTCAAAATTTGAGCATGCAACGTTAGACAATCCCCATTGTTTTTCCAACAAGTTTCAATAAATAGATGCCTGGTGTTATATATTTATATATAGATTGTTTTATTTTAATATATATTTAAAGGTATCGGAACTGTTTCCATTTCAAATTGTCTTTTTTTTTTCTTTTTTCTTTTACTCCTTTAATAAATTTATATACTTATGGTATAAACTCTATGACATTGAATTTTCAGCTCCCAGCCCCTCAGGCAATATCTTTCAAAAATTATTTGTACATCGCCCGGAGGTTGTCTTTTTATTTTGCTAGTATATATAATGAACAAAATTGATAAAACAAAAAGAAATAATTAATGCTATTTATTTCTATTGTTCTCAATTAGTTTCGAACTTTCGTAATCGTGAGGAGAAAATGCTTGTTTGTGAAATTTTTTTTTTTTTAGAAATGAACAAAAAGTTTTCAAAGTAGTTGATAAGCCACAAAAGAAGGTACAGAAAATGTTCTGCCAAAGTGTCATATCAATTTGTTGACCAAAAAAAGCATCTTATCAAATTATATTAAATTGACTTTTTCACACACACACACATATATATATATATATATAATATATATATATATATATATATATATATGTGTGAAGAGAGAAGTAAATCCGACGGTATGTAATATATCAAGAAAAATTAAAAAACACAGGTTTAAATGGGTTAAGTGGTGAGTTTATTGGCCGACGCTGCAGTGTTTCGATCTATTAAATAGATCATCTTCAGGGCATAAGATAAGAAATTATATATCACAGAATGATGAAAAAAGTGAGTGGTAATCCTTCTTATTCAGTCTGTTTAAAATTTTTTCGGAAGTTTGAAAAAAGGAGACGGTTTTGAAATATGACATCAAATATTCTATTTTAAGGTGTGAGTATGGGACGCTGTTAGTGTGTGTATTGAAGGAAACATTGTGCATTTTTTAGGTATGTGGTAGTGTGTGTTGGTGTGTGTGTTAAATTTTTTTTTCTGTAGCGATAAACGACAGCAAAAGTGAAAACTCAAGTTTGTGTGTGTGTGTGTGTGTTGTGTATGTGTGTGTGTGTGTGTATTGGTAAGAGGTAGGGAAGGTGTGTGTGTGTATATTGGTACACACACACACACACACATACACACACACACACACACACACAAACTTGAGTTTTCACTTCCGCTGTCGTTTATCGCTACAGAAAAAAAATTTATACACACACACACACTACCACATACCTAAAAATGCACAATGTTTCCTTCAATACACACACTAACAGCGTCCCATACTCACACCTTAAAATAGAATATTTGATGTCATATTTCAAAACCGTCTCCTTTTTTCAAACTTCAGAAAAAATTTTAAACAGACTGAATAAGAAGGATTACCACTCACTTTTTTCATCATTCTGTGATATATAATTTCTTATCTTATGCCCTGAAGATGATCTATTTAATAGATCGAAACACTGCAGCGTCGGCCAATAAACTCACCACTTAACCCATTTAAACCTGTGTTTTTTCATTTTCTTGATATATTACATATATATATATATATTATATATATATATATATATTATACTATAGTGTGAGATGGTCACTATTTCAGCTTTTGCTGGAATGGTGTACCAAATGCAGTATTATTGGTAGAGTGCTCAATATAGAATAGAGCTGTTATATAATATAATAAGATAAATATATAAAGGTTTTACATATCTATTTATTGGGTGACAAAGGAACAGTCACAACCATATTGGTTTCATGCGATGCAATCATCAGGTGAAGATGTTTCAAATGTAAGGAAAATCGAAAAAATGACAAAAAATTACAAAAAATTCAATAGACATGGGATGTGTATGATTGGATAAGATGATGTGTGTGTGTATCATCATTTTATCCAATCATACACATCCCATGTCTATTGAATTTTTTGTAATTTAATCGATAAATTGATATGTAAAACCTATATATATTTATCTATTATAATATATATATATATATATATATATATATATATGCGTCTGTGATGAAGGCTCTGGCTAATGAGATATTTTTATTGGGTTTGGGAGTGGTTTGTTTCAAGTTAGAAGTGTGTGACCAGTTGTTGATGAATTTCTTTATATAGGTGTTAGTAACACCCCACATTTTATTACTATGACGGGTAATTATGTTTCATCTTGAGCCAAAATAAATTATAGCTTTTTAATTTGTTTATCAATTCATCTTCCAGCGTTTCAATTACTGATACAATTAAGATTATATATATATATATATATATATATATATATATATATATATATATATATATATATTAAAGATGAACAAAGTGATGAGAAAAGTACGAATATTTATTTTGCGCAATTCCTTTTTGATTGTTCGGAATTTCGCCCTTAGGAGAAAATATTAAGTGAAAATTTTTTTAGAAAGAATTGAAAAGAGTTTATATGCTATATTATATATATATAATATATTAATATATATATATATATATATATATATTATATATGTTGTACCGGCCGTTCCTACAGTGGAGAATATACACCGGTTCTCACTTATAAATAGTGAGACACCGAGTGAAAAGGTTGTACTGTTACCGTTTAGCGGCAAGCTAGCCGTTCTTGCACCTTATTGTAAATACACTTGTCTCATTTTTACCCTACCTCGACTCGACTTCTTTTACTGTTGAATTAACAATCTCTCTAAGCAAAACNAGACAAGAAAGGAAAGAAAGAAGAAAAGAGAAAGATAAGAAAGAAAAAAAAAAAGAAAGAAATGAAAAGGAATTAAAAAGAAAGAAAAAAGGAAAAAAAAAAAAAAAACGAAAAAAGAACACCAGGAAGAAGAGGAAGAAAGGCGAAAAAAGAAAAGACAAAGAAAAGAGAAAAAGAAAACAAGATATAAGAAGAAGGAATGAAAGAGGGAAAGAGGAAATGAAAAGAAAGAAGATACAAAGAATGAAAAAAAGAGAAAGAGATGAAAGAAGAAGAGAAAGAAAGAAATAAAGAAAAAGAAGAAAAGAAAGCAAGAATTCAGAAAGAAAAAAGATAAAAAAAATAGAAACGGACAAAAAGAAAGGAAAGATAAGAATGAAAAAAAAGAGAAACAAGAAGAGGAAGGAGAAAAAGAAAGGAAAAAAAACAACAAAAAAAAAATAGAAGATAGAAGGACAAAAGGAAACAAAAGAAGAGAAAGAAAGGGAAAAGTAGATTAGAAAGGAAAAGGAACAAGATACGAAAAGACAAGATAATCATAGTAGCAGTTAAAAAGAAAAGATGGAGAAACAGGAAATAAAAAAGGAAAAGAAAAAAAGAATGAGACAAAATGAAAATACCAAAAAGAAAGAAAACAAAAAGAAAGAAAAAAGCGGAAAGAATAGAAAGAAAAAAATGAAAGAAAGAAAGAATAGTTATAGAAAAGAGAGCCGATAGTGAAAAACGAAGAAAGAAAGAGGAAGAAAAGAAAAAGCAAAAGAAAGAAAAAAGAAAAAAGAAAGAAGAAAAAACAGCAGATAGAGAAACCGAAATATATTAGAAAAAGAAAAGTTTGAAAAAAAAACATGTGAAATAAGAAAGGAAAAGAGAAAAAGGAAAAGAAGAGACCAAAATGAAACAAACCTAAAGAAGAAAAAAGAAAAAAAAGGGAAAAAGAAAGAGAAAAGAAAAAAAAAAAGAAAAAAAGAAAGAAAGAAAAAAAAAAAAGAAAGAAAAAAGAAAGGAAAAAAGAAAAAGAAAGAAAAAAGAAAGAAAAAAGAAAGAAAAGAAGAAGAAAGAAAAAAAGAAAGAAAGAAAAAAGAAAGAAAGAAAAAGAAAAAAAAAGAAAGAAAGAAAAAGAAAGAAAGAAAGAAGAAAGAAAGAAAAAAAGAAAAAGAAAGAAAAAGAAAAAAAAAAAAAAGAAAGAAAAAAGGAAAGAAACAAGATAATTATATAAAAAGAGCCGATTGTGAAAAAAAGTTAAAAATAGAGGAAAAAAGAGAAAAGAAAAGGGTGTAAAAAAGAGATAAGATGAAAAACCAAAAAAGAAAAAGAAAGAAAGAAAGAAAAGATAATTATACAAAAAAGAGCAAATAGTGAAAAAGAAAGAAGAAAGGAGAAAAGAAGAAGAAAGAAAGAAAGAAGAAAGAAAAGATAAGCAGATAATTATAGAAAAAGAAAAGTTTGAAAAAAATGTGAAATAAGAAAGGAAAGGAAAGAAAAAAGAAAGAAAAAAGAAAGAAAAGAAAAAAAAGAAAGAAAAAAGAAAGAAAAAATGAAAGAAAAAGAAAAGAAATAGAGAAAAAAGAAAGAAAGAAAGAAAAAGAAAGAAAAAAAAGAAAGAAAAAAGAAAGAAAAAGGAAAGAAACAAGATAATTATAGAAAAAGAGCCGATAGGGAAAAAAAAGTTAAAAAGAGAGGAAAAAAGAGAAAAGAAAGAGTGTAAAAAGAGATAAGATGAAAAACCAAAGAAAGAAAGAAAGAAAGAAAGAAAGAAAAGAAAGAAAAGAAGATAATTATACAAAAAGAGCAGATAATGAAAAAGATGCGAAAAAGAGAGGAAAAAAAAGAAAGAGTGCAACTAGAACGAGATAAGATGAACCAATCAAACAACGGCTTTAGAATCAAACTGATATATCTAAATAAAACAACAAAAACAACAAAACAAAAACAACATACAAAAAAGTTAATTGTGCCAAAAAAGAAAGAACAAAGAGAGTTAATACAAATTTTAAACATTTTGTTTGGCAGGAAAAAAGGCAAAAGGAAAATATTTTTGAAAGAAAATGTCGACAAAAAAAGCGACAAAAAAAAGCGGGAAAAAAAACCCAAAATGGCCGAACCAAGTGAAGGAAATAGATAAGTAAAATCTAGCCGACATCTGGACGAATTTCAAAGAAATCATCTTTATTTTACAACGTAAATGGGAATAACTCAATTATTCTGTAATTGGACTTGTTTTATTTTAGATTTTCTTTTTTTAATCCGATTAGGAGAGCAGTGCACCCAACGTCGGAAGTGGACCGTTTCTTCTTTGTTTAAATATATCGTTTACTGATTATATTGGTTTTCAGCTCGCTTTTAATTCAATAGACTTTGTTTTTTTTTCTATTCAATAGGCATTTTTAAATATAAACTAAGCACTTCAAAAAGATTATCGACCTTCTTATAATGTACAAAAAAACAAACGTCTCTTGCTTAAGACGTTAAACTGCATCTAATGGTGAAGTTGCAATTATGAAACTTGTAGAGTACTTCTTCACTGTTATTACCCCTAGGTTCTCCAGTGTTGAAATATTTTGTTATGTGCTGGAATCCACCACTTAAATTTATAGACTCTGCGTGGGCGAGTCGATTGAAGCCAGCCAATCAACACGTTAGTTAACTATTTAATCGCCAAACTTGAAAGCCGTTCATTTGGACATTTCCAGCCTGTCCTTCGGGACAGGGGTCCAGTGCCCTTCGGCCACTGGACCGGTCATGTTAAATTAATAGCGTCGATCCCAGGGGGATATCCTCCCAGGCAATACCTGTCTCCTTGACTTAAAGGGACAGGGCTGGGTTTATTGCCCAGCGCCTGAGGTGCACCTCTTAAGGGAAAATGCCGAAGGGATCGAGGCAATTTTTGTTCTTTCCCACCCATGAGCTTCGGCTTGTGGATGGGCCCACGTAAAAACGAGGCCTTGTGTCCAGCTCATACAAATGGGGTATGAGACAAATACCCATTTCCGACAAGGACGAACGCGTGTGCAAGCAAGGATTCTGCTCAACGAAAATACTTTTAATTAATTGACATTTTAAAATATAAACTAAGCACTTCATAAAGATTATCGACCCTGTATAATGTTCAAAAAAGCAAAC
>CM042173.1:28600876-28605876 GCA_023376005.1 Doryteuthis pealeii | reverse complement strand
AAATGAAAAATGATAAATCGATTTATTCTATTTTTCAGACTGTTGTCCTCATCTATCTTGTGGTATGTATGAATATATTTACCAACCACTTCACACGAGTGTGATATGATACAAGATCAATTTATTAAGAGAAGTTTACCAGGTTTTAAATCAGAGTTTTCCTTCTCCTAGATTGGTTACCTATTAAAGAGCCCAATCTGCTCAACTATTATTTACTTATATATTGTTATATCTGTGGAAATCAACACCCCCAAAAAAAATCAGCCTTACAAATAAAGGGCTGAGAACAAAAACAATTAATCAAACATTAACTTAACTCACATAATGATATCGAAATACACCTGCACAAGCCGAATCCTTACTACACAGCCTAGAAAAGGCAGCACGAAATGTCGGCCTGTACGTGAACTCTGATAAAACTGAGTTCATGTCGTTCAAAAACAAAAGCGACATCTCAACCACCGATGGCAAACTCCTAAACTCTGTAGAACAATTTAGATACTTAGGCAGTAACATCTCCTCCACAGAAAACGACGTTAATGCACGTATAGGAAAAGCATGGGCCGCTATAAATAAATTATCGATCTTATGGTGGTCCAATCTCACAGACAAGTTAAAGAGACAGTTCTTTCAGGCCGTTGTCGTGTCAGTACTGCTGTATGGCTGCACCACCTGGACCCTCACTAAGCGACTAGAGAATAAACTAGATGGGAGCTGCACAAGAATGCTGCGGGTGATCCTGAACAAGACGTGGAAACAGCACCCTACGAGAAAACAGCTGTACGGCCACCTACCACATATCACCCAAACCATCTGAGTAAGACGGACAAGACACACGGGACACTGCTGGAGGAGCAAGGACGAACTCATAAGCGACGTCCTTCTGTGGAAGCCAGAACATGGACAAGCCAGTGTGGGCCGACCAGCAAAAGCGTACGTTGATCAGCTCTGTGCGGATGCAGGATGCTGCATAGAGGACCTCCCGAGAATGATGAGCGATAGGGACGGATGGAGAGAGATTGTCATGGATACCCGCGCTGAAATCACAACATGATGATGATGATAACAGATGAAAGTAATTTTAATCTCTAAACCAAAAGGTCCAGTTCGCTATGTTACTTGAATCAGGACAACATTTATATATGACCACGTATGTGAGAAACAGAGAAAATTGTTTTTTGACAGAGGGTAGGATAAACTGAGAGTGTATGCTTAGAAATAGACTTGTGTCACATCCTGGACGAGTGGAAGGGTTGGTAAATATATATATGAGTGGAAATCTTATTATAATGGAGATTGTGTGTTTGTCTGTCTGTAACCGAAACTATATCACTACTCAATTCACAATTCCCTTTGTTATTTACATCACATTCTCCATGATTTTATTTTTATTTAAACTTCAATTATTAATAAAATTGTTTTACATTATTAATACTGTTGACCACTTCTACATACTAATAACATGCAATTGTATTTATATATACAACAAAATAGAGGTTTACAGTGTGAATGGGAAGGCTAATTTGCATATTGATCTTAAAAATTTGATTTTAATAAATATCTGCTTAGTATTATTGATTTCTAATTCTTTGGGTTTACCTTAATGAATATAAGCAAAAATCTCGGGAATAAATCTTAAAAGAAATCCATTAACAAGAAATTACTAATATTATTCTTTACTTTCTATTTTAACTAAATAGTTAAATTAGGAAAATTTACCAATGAAAGACGGGAGTGGTGGAAAATGATGGAAGAGTTAGTTTCAAAGTTGTTCTATTTTTCAATCATACCCACTCTGTTCCAAATCTTTTTATCTACATTGTTATTTAGTTTCATTAGCCTTTCTAATTTAACATGATATTTTATTAGATTAAAACTTTAATACTTGCACCCGGAGGGTGCATATATTTCCTAGTTAGTATAAAATACTTAATACACGTACCTTCTGTTAGTTTTTAATTCAATCGAAACTACAAGGTTAATCTTATTATAATGGAGATTGTGTGTTTTTCTGTCTGTAACCAAAACTGCATTACTACTCAAGTCACAATTCCCTTCGTTATTTACATCACATTCTCCATGATTTTATTTATATTTAAACCTCAATTATTAATAAAATTGCCTCACCTTTTTATTAGTGTTGTCCAGGTCTACATGCATATAACATGCAATTGTATTTATATATACAAAAAATAGCGGTTAACAGTGTGAATGGGAAGGCTAATTTGCATATTGATATTAAAAATGTGATTTTATTAAATATGTGCTTAGTATTATTGATTTCTAACTGTTTGGTTTATTTTAATGAATATAAGCAAAAATCTCTTCAATGAATCTTAAATGAAACCATTAACAAAGAAAAATAACTGTCATTTTATTCTTTATTTCCTAATTTAACTAAATAGTTAAATAAGTAAAATTCAGCAATGAAAGACGGGAGTGATGGAAGAGTAAGTTTCATTTCTATTTTTCTATTATACCCCCACTCTGTTACATATCTTTTATCTGCCTTCTTATTAGACTTTCTAATTTAATACGATATTTCATTACATTAAAACTTAAATACTTGCACCCGGAGGGTGCATATATTTGCTAGTATGTATAATTAATCGAACATTCACTTGACTCACGTAGAAATATCGATTATGAGAGATAAAAGTAATTTTAATCTCTAAATCAAAAGGTTCGAAGCTCTGAATTGACTAGGGTACTTGAAACAGGAAAACATTTATATATGACCAGGGTACTTGTCATGACCAGAGTCAATAACTAGAGCGTCATGAAGTTCATGAAGGACAATTGGTGAAATAGGGGTTTAGAGAGTAAGGGACTGGAGAGTCAAACGGTAAAGTTGGGGAGGGTGTTATCGATAATGCGTATGTGCACTCAAATACCTTGAATAACAACCACAATGTGGAGCATGTCAAACACCTTTAACAGTTAAACAATTATTCATGGAATGCAGGTTTTTTGCTCACATCAGAAAGCGTTATTTTAAAGCAAACAATATCAAAGGTCTATTTGAAAACGTCAAAATGGGGGATATTCTCTCATTTTTGAGGGAAATAAAATCATACCATAGAATAGAGACATGAAACAAATCTGTGAATTCTAGTAGTAATAACGTCACGCTTACTGTCTTTCTTCCTACTTATTATTATTATTATTATTATTATTTTAATTTTTATTATTATTATTATTATTATTATTATTATTATTATTATTATTATATATTATTATTATTATTATTATTTTAATTTTAATTTATTATATTATTATTAGTATTATTATTATTTTTATTTTCATTATATTATTATTATTATTATTATTATTATTGTTATTTTATTTAATTTTTATATTATTTTTTTTATTTATCTTATATCATTATTATCCTATTAAATTTATTATATTTTTTATTTTCCTGGTTTTCAAGAATATTAAGATATTTTCTGTCTTTCTTTTTTCTTCAATTGTTTACGCGTTTTACACACAAAGTGCTGGCAAAAAAACGAGCTCCTTTTATACTGTCGGCATAATTTGCATGGGCGACGCTATACTCACGCCACGAACGAGATAGAACGAGACCACACCTTATAAATCTGCTCGTCAATGGTGATTATGCTTCTTTAGCTTAGTTCAGGCAAAACCTGACAAGCTAAGCAGATGCGTTTTCGCCGGAGATAAGTCAGCTCGTTCATCACAAAATCAATACCATACAACATAATCCTCAATAATACTAACACATTGTTAAAACCAATTACTAAAAAGTATAAATATAAATACACGATATGTATCAATTCCTAACCGTTAGGCACGACATAACTCCAGACGGGTTGATATGCCGTTAAAATCAATAAACAAACAAACAATCAAATATCTTCCGCAGCATCTGAGAAAAGTTGCAGTTCTTGTCCATAACTCGATAAAACACCCCGATGTCACCAATCGAATCATATTAGTTAACTGTGTCGTCTAAGAGTTAAACTGCCCTGTCGGCTGAGGCGTTAGAATTCACCGACTGCAGAGGGGTAAGACTGCCCTAATGGGCTACCGGTTGGCCGTGAGTGGTGACCCGTGAGTCTTAAGGATAGAACCCAGGTAGTTGAGCAGTCCATGATTTGCAATATACCACTTTGGCCCTTTCTTGGGCTAGACGGGCGGTCCGAGAGGCTTCCTCCAATCAATCGGCTGGTCTCGTCTGGCCTAGTACCTATATGATTGCCCCGACCCTATTGCCCTTATGGCAATCCCCAACCTCTTTTATCATATGCGTGCTAGAAGGCGGTGGCTGAGGGTCTACATGTCCTGGGAATGACGTTAAACTCTATCTGAGGTTCCAGTTCTGGAGGTTTGGAGAATGTGGAGCACCCCTTCATCACCATTGCTCCTGGTCCACTCTGACCCGGAGTGGTAGTACCTGTTAGGGTCCCATCAATGGGTTTTAAATAGAAAAATGTATTTATAAAAAACATTGAGTATCCATTAAGAATTACTTTTTTTCAAAACTTTATCAGTATTAAATAACCCACTAAGGTTGATATGACTTAAAACAAAGTTTTGATGCCAACAAATGCCAACATAATATTTGATGCCAATTTGCCAACAAAGTTTTGAAATAAATTAATTCATAATGAATACTCAATTTTTTTATATAATTACATTTTTCTATTTAACCCATAGATGGGACCCTAACAGGTACTACCATTCCGCGTCAGAGTGGACCAGGGAGCAATGGTGATGAAGGGGTGCTCCACATTCCCCAGACCTCTAGAACTGGAACCTCACCATCAGAGAGTTTAACGTCATTCCCAGGACATGTAGACCCTCAGCCACCGCCTTCTAGCACCCATATGATAAAGAGGGTTGGAGCTTGCCATAAGGGCAATAGGGTTGGGAAATCATATAGGTGCTAGGGCTTGACGTGACCAGCCGATTGAACGGGGTGGCCTTTCCGATCGCTGGTATAGCCCAAGAAAGGGCCGAAGTGGAGTATTGAAAGT
>CM042173.1:28593376-28595876 GCA_023376005.1 Doryteuthis pealeii | reverse complement strand
CGAATCACAGAAATTATACGACTGTGCTGATCGTCTAATGTTTGGTTGGTTGGTTGGTTGGGATTTACTGTAGGTCAAGTTTTTAAAAACAATGGATAGAAACAGCTTGGTTTAGTTTGGTTTGTTTTACGGCATATCAACCTCAGTGGGTCATTTAATGCCGAAAAAGTTTTGAAATAAAGTCATTCTTAATGGATACACAATTTTTTTTATAAATACATTTTTCCATTTAACTCCACTAGCGCAAGGCAAATTCAAATTAAACCACTCTACCATGATTTAGCGATAAATGTCTTTGAAGAATTTCAGTAGGAGATCCAACCAGCATCTGAATTCTTAATTCTTGGTTTGTTTTGTTTTGTTTTACGGCATATCAACCTCAGTGGGTCATTTAATGCCGATAAAGTTTTGAAATAAAGTCATTCTTAATGGATACTAAGTTTTTTTTATAAATACACTTTTCTATTTAACCTATAGATGGGACCCTAACAGGTACTACCACTCCGGGTCAGAGTGGACCAGGAAGCAATGGTGATGAAGGGGTGCTCCACATTCCCCAAACCTCCAAAACTGGAACCTCACCATCAGATACGGTTTAATGTTATTCCCAAGACACCTCAGCCACAGCCTTCTAGCACTCATATGTTAAAAAGGGTTGGGGCTTGCCAAAAGGGCAATAGGGTTGGGGCAATCATATAGGTGCTAGGGCTTGACATGACCAGTCGATTGATCGGAGGGACCCTCTCCGACCACCAGTCTAGCATAAATAAGGATCTAAGTGGAGTGTTGCAGGTCATGGGCTGCTCATCCACAAGTAATCCGTCCTTAAACCTCACAGGCCGCCACCAACGATCAACAGGTGGCCCCATTTGGGCGAGTCTTACCCCTCTGCAGAGGTGCAGTCAGTGCATTCTAACGCTCCAGCCAACAGGGCAAGGATGGAAACGGGTTGCAGTTTGAAATTTAACGTCTGCATGGCCAAAATTAAACTGCTCTACTTTAATATTAGGATCTAATTTTATGTGTCTATACTTAAGTATTTCGGTATCAAACCATCAGGACACTGTTACAGACATTTTTTGTGAGGGAGAAAAATGAAAAATGTTTAGTGTATAGTGAATACCGAAATACTTAAGTATAGACACATAACATTGTTTCCTCTGATCGTAACATCCTGTGTTTGTTATATTTTTTGAAAATATTTTCTTCACATATTGTCGGATTAATTTCCTCATTGTATTCCATATATATATATATATATATCTATATATTATATTATATATATAAGTTAAAAGAAAGGAAATGAATCCGACAATATGAGTATGAAAAGGTGGAATGAAAACATCACACAATGCTGTTTATTACAAATTGTTTTCTTCTTTAACAGCATTGTGTGATGTTTTCATTACACCTTTTCTTACTCATATATATATATATATATATATATATTATATATATATATATATATTATATATATATAAAGATAAATCTATTGAGTCAGATGAACCTACTAAAAGTTTATGCTAATTTAAGTGATTTATTTGAATCACGGTGGTAAGTACTATATTTAATGCGTTTGCTCCTAGTCCCTTTAGTTAGATCTTAGCCCTGAAGAGCATTAAGCGAAACTTTTAGTAGGTTCGTCTGACTCATTAGATTTATCTTTATTATTTGCTCTACTTAGGTATTGAGCACTTTTTACTTATTAACTTTAGTCTCCTGGCGGTTTTGTATGAATATATATATCTTATATATATATATGCATATAAATTGTTTTTTCTTTTGGCCAAAATATTGTACTAATAGATTATTTTTTATTGGTACGATTATCTTGGTGTTTCTTTTTTCCAAATTTTTTTTTTCTTCCCGGTTGATGTTTGGTAGTATATTTTTACAATCAAACTATTTGCTGGGTTTTTTTTTCTCACCGCGTGATTTACCAACAAGTTTGGTATTTTCATATATTATATATATAATATAATATATATATATATATGTTAAAAGAAAGGAAATGAATCCTACAGTGTGGTGTTTTCATTCCATCTTTCTCATACTTATATATATAATATATATATATATATATATATATATATATATATATATATATATATATATGCGATTTTAACACCAATCTGAGATTATTTCCCCATAAATAGCGTTATCTGTCCCATACATCTCTATTATTATCTTCTGTCGGTTGGCATTGAATCTTTGGGACAAATCATATTTGAAATGCTTGAATGAATAAGGCAATAAAAGAAGTAACAACCAAAGTAACAATCGCCCCTTGCCATTTATTGTTCTTGTTGCAGGACTTTATTTCATATTTTCATTTTTTCAAAAATGTGGGTTTGTTTTTTTATCTTTTCTATCTGCTGTCGCATCAATGAATCCCTGCCCGCCCATTCATACGAAACAAATGAAATCATCTCTCATTCAATCGAGTGGCAATAAAAGTCCAATGTTTTCGGAAACGGCATTCTAAAATACTTACCGAATC
>CM042173.1:28570876-28590876 GCA_023376005.1 Doryteuthis pealeii | reverse complement strand
CTCGATTAGTCCGGATTAAAACAAGCTCTGATGAGATTTTTATAAATCGAAATATTGTTCAATTATTAGCTATGAATAGGCATATAAAATATTTTCATTTTAACAGCATTGTGTGTTTACAGTATCCTTTTATGAAGGTAAATGGATATTAGAATCCGACAATATGTAAGAAAGTCTTTATAGAAAAACAACAAGATGTTAAAAATTTTTGCTGACAAATCTGTTTCGACATATTGAATATGTCTTTATCAAAGCAACATTGTAAGCGAAAAACGAAATGAATATATCAGTAATTACGAGGACAGAACGCTCTCGATCAGTACCCGAATTTTTAAAAAAAATTTATAAGAAATTTAATATTTTTGTTAAAAATGAAATAAATTTTTATTTTAAAATGTTTTAAGCATTTTTTATCATAAAAGCTCAAAAGAGTTTGTAGTAAAAAATGTAATATGAATATCAAAAAAGTTTCATTTTCCGCTTACAATGTTGCTTTGATAAAACATATTCATAATGTCGAAACAGATATCTGCCAGCAAAAATTTTTTGTGTTTTCTATAAAACTTTCTTACATATCCTTTTATCTATACTATAATCGTCGGATTCATTTCCTTTCTCTTAATTCATTTTATATATATAAATAATTCTTACCGTGAGCTATAATTGCGGTCGTGGGTCAGAATTTTGAACATACCTGGTGTAAGGAGAGTTTAGCGCAAATTCTGTGATAGTTAATCGCTGTTGATCGGTAAAGTATTTTAGAATGCCGTTTCCGAAAACATTGGACTTTTATTGCCACTCGATGAATGAGAGATGATTTCATTTGTTTCGTATGAATGGGCGGCAGGGATTCATTGATGCGACAGCAGATAGAAAAGATAAAAAAACAACACCACATTTTGAAAAAATGAAAATATGTGAAATAAAGTTCCTGCAACAAGAACAATAAATGGCAAGGGCGATTGTTACTTTGGTTTACTTCTTTTATTGCCTATTTCATTCAAGCATTTCAAATATGATTTGTCCCAAAGATTCAATGCCAAACGACAGAAGATAATAATAGAGATGTATGGGACAGATAACGCTATTATGGGGAAATAATCTCAGATTGGTGTTAAAATCGCATATATATATATATATATATATATATATATATATATAATATATATATATATATATAAGTATGAGAAAGATGGAATGAAAACACCACACTTAGGATTCATTTCCTTCTTTTAACATATATATATATATATATATATATATATAATATATATATGAAATACCAACTTGTTGGTAAATCCACGCGTGAGAAAAAAAACCCAGCAAATAGTTTGATTTTGTAAAAATATACTACCAAACATCAACCGGGAAGAAAAAAAAAATTTGGAAAAAAGAAACACCAAGATAATCGTACCAATAAAAAATAATCTATTAGTACAATATTTTGGCCAAAAGAAAAAACAATTTATATGCATATATATATATAAGATATATATATTCATACAAAACCGCCAGGAGACTAAAGTTAATAAGTAAAAGTGCTCAATACCCAAGTAGAGCAAATAATAAAGATAATCTAATGAGTCAGACGAACCACCTACAAAAGTTCGCTATAATGCTCTTCAGGGCTAAGATCTAACTAAAGGGACTAGGAGCAAACGCATTAAATATAGTACTTACCACCGCTGATTCAAATAAATCACTTAAATTAGCATTAAACTCTTTAGTAGGTTCATCTGACTCAATAGATTTATCTTTATATATATATATATATAATATATATATTATATATAGTATATATATTATATATATATATGATAAGAAAAAGGTGTAATGAAAACATCACACATGCTGTTAAAGAAGAAAACAATTTGTAATAAACAGCATTGTGTGAATGTTTCATTCCACCTTTTCATACTCATATTGTCGGATTCATTTCCTTTCTTAACTAACTATACATAATATAATATATATATATTTATATATATATATAATATTAGGAAATACAATGAGGAAATTAATCGACAATATGTGAAGAAAAATATTTTCAAAAAATATAACAAACACAGATGTTACGATCAGAGGAAACAAATGTTATTGTCTATACTTAAGTATTTCGGTATTCACTATACACTAAAACATTTTTCATTTTTTCTCCCTCACAAAAACGTCTGTAACAGTGTTCCTGTTGATGGTTTTGATACCGAAATACTATAGTATAGACACATAAAATTAGATCCTAATATTAAAGTAGAGCAGTTTAATTTTGGGCCATGCAGACGTTTAAATTTCAAACTGCAACCCGTTTCCATCCTTGCCCTGTTGCTCTGGAGCGTTAGAATGCACTGACTGCACCTCTGCAGAGGGGTAAGACTCGCCAAATGGGCCACCTGTTGATCGGTGTGCGGCCTGGAGGTTTAAGGACGATACTATTTGTGGATGAGCAGCCCATGACCTGCAACACTCCACTTAGATCCTTATTTATGCTAGACTGGTGGCGGAGAGGGTCCTCCGATCAATCGACGCTGGTCATGTCAAGCCCTAGCACCTATATGATGCCCCAACCCTATATTGCCTTTTGCAAGCCCCAACCCTTTTACATATGAGTGCTAGAAGGCTGGGCTGATGGTGTCTTAGGAATAACATTAAACCGTATCTAATGGTGAGGTTCCAGTTTTGAGTTTGGGGAAGTGGTGGAGCACCCCTTCATCACCATTTGCTTCCTGGTCCACTCTGACCGAGCGGTAGTAGTATACCTGTAGGGTCCCATCCATAGGTTAAATAGAAAAGTGTATTTATAAAAAAAACTTAGATCCATTAGAATGACTTTATTTCAAAACTATTATCGGCATTAAATGACCCCACTGAGGTTGATATGCCGTAAACAAAAAGCAAAACAAACCAAGAATTAAGAATTCAATGCTGGTTGGATCTCCTACTGAAAGTTCTTCAAAGACATTTTATCGTCTGTGGAAATCATTTGTCCCAGATGGTTTAATTTGTAGATTTGCCTTGCGCATAGTGGAGTTATAATGGAAACAGATGTAATTTTATGAATAACAAAACTTTGAGTATACTGAATAGTACTCATAAAGATTCTCTTGATTCAAAACTATTTTGCAGAATCAGTGAGAATGAACCGCACTAGAGTTTGATCTAATATGTGCGCTGCAATAGAAACAACAATACACAAGAGAACCCAACCTGGTTTCTAATATCCATTCTGTTTTGTAAAAACTTGACCTACAGTAGAGAGTCCTCAGTACCACCCCAAACTCAACCTCTAACACATTAGGACGATCATGACCAGCGAGTCGCATTACCTTGTCTTCTTATTATAGATTACAGGGCAGTAAAATATAAAACTGACAAACACATCGTACCGAACTTGAAATGAGTCACCAGTTTCTCGAACCATGCCAACCCACATACAAATCAATATAAAGTGAAAGTGGATAGTGTGAGAGTAAAGTAGAAAGTATATAAGAACTTTATGAATAAATCTTGGATGCAATATCAAAAGAAGCACGCATGAACAAAGGTGAGATATTTATTTCTAGAATCTGATCTGTAGCTATGAAGAACCAGAAAGATGTGAAGCGAGTTTCGAGAAGAATGCTAATGGAATTTAATGCTAATTAACTAAAAAAACATGTCATGAGCGGCTGGTTTACAAGCGCCAAGAGAATATTTATCTTGAAATCACCAGCTACTACATTTTGACAACGTATAAATATAGCCACAACAATCATTCAATCTATTTCATAACTATAATACAAATACTTTACATATTATCAAATAGTATACTAGTAAATTATAATCTAATTATTGATAATTGTATTTCACTATAATATTACTTAATAATAGTATGTGGATGTGCTACATTTTAGTGTGATGTGTGTACTTTGTGAAAAAAAACTTGGCTATATATCTTTAATCACCGACGAGTGTGAGAATGAACATTTTAATATAGATATATATAGGAAAAAAACAAAGGACAAGGAAATGGTTTAAAATGCATGGGTCATCAGAGAGAAGGTGAGCAAACCGTTCGGGCAAACTTCCTCAGATAACGGTTATTTAAAAACAACACTCGGCCCTCGCTCCACTGATTTCGAGGTGGTACCCGTGCAGAATCATCTGCATCACCGCACGTAGATCTGTGTCTTCATACAACATATGAAATAAGTACGGGTGAAAGGAGAGAGTGACCCTTAGCCAGAACAGATTTACGCTGCTGAGTCAAAAGTGTGAATTATTAAATAAAACAAAAAGAAAAGCGCCTGTCTGGTTTTACAAAAAACAAATGTGTAACATATTTAAAAATAAAACCATGTAATTTGATTTCAATTATTAAAAAAAATTATCAGATAGTGCATATCATTAGCTATTATATCTATAATTTCTCATAAAGAGACAGCTTAGAGTTAAACAATATTTAATTTAGTGTATGAAACGTAGGAAGTGCGTGTAAGTCTCCGAACTTAACGGTTGCACAGTGTCTTCTGCCTGTAGTCCCGCATTTGTTTATCTCTTCATAGTTTTTTTCAAATCATCTTATTTTTTTAAATAAATCATTCATTTTTATAAATATATATCTATTAACCATAAGTTATGTAGTATATGACTATATAGTTAAAAGAAAGGAAAATGGAATCCACGGTATGAGTATAGATAAAAGATATGAAAACACCACAACATGCTGTTAACGCTATGAAAACATTTCTAAACATAGAGCTGATATGAACGAATACTTGCCGATTTTATTAAAAAGCATACTGCAGTGAGAGTCGTGCAAATACTCACAGTGTGTGTAAGAGCGGAGACAAAAAGTGCAGTATGCATGACCTGAACTAAAATATCGCGCCGGGGAAAGTGCTCCAACACATTCGACAACCATCAATATCTGCAACCAATACCGTTTCTTTTCTTTTTGCAACATCAAGGGTTTTAGTTATGAATCATATGACTTTGTCTCCGCTCTTAACAACACGGGGAGTAAAACAAGCTTCCTGAAGATGATTTTATTTAAAATCGAAATAAGTTGTTCCAAGTATCAGCTATGAATATTTATAAATGTTATAATCACAATTTAACAGCATTGTGGTATGTTTCATATTCTTGGTTCAATCGCCTACTCATATATATATATATACTGTCAGAATTGGTAATTAAATACTATATACTTTACTAACAAACTCAAGAATATAGCTTCCACGGCAGCATTTTTCAATTTTAGTAGACCACATCTATCTGATTCAACTGGCTCTCTCGACAGACAATATCTGAGTTCGCAAGAAGGTGAACTTCTTATCATGGTTTATACTCCTTTTTCAATATTTGCGTAGGCGAGTTATCGAGTGGATGTTGGGAAATGTAGTAAGTTCCGTAAATTGAGTATCCACCATCAATCCACTTGCTTATTATCAGATTCCGATCTTCTCTGCTTCTCTTTAGGTTTTAAACTATCTAAGTTCTTCTATAATTTATATACTCTTAAATCCTAAATGACAATACAAGGTCTCCTCAGACTCTTTTACTGAGTATTCTTGTCATGATGTAGTTGTCGGTAATGCGTCTTCAAATTTCATTTCCATCTTAGGATTCTACTATCGATGGCCGGCTCTGATGTGATTTGAGGTTAATGTTTATCTATAAAATATTCGTGATTTTTCGAAGTATCACGGTCTTATTCAGGTTGGCAAGTGTACAGACTCTTATTCAAAATGTGCACTTTCGTGAGGTGAGTCAGCATTTCGACGGCCTGCACTATTGTGTAGCTGATGTGGTGTTGCTGTAGGTGTTCTTCTGGGTTGCGAAAAAAACATGTTTCGAGAGGTTCTCGAGCCAAGTTCTTAGTCTCTCAGTTTGTCTATATTTTTCACATTGCCTTACCTCGGTCATGCTTTTCTACTTTCACTTTGTGGTGGTTGAGTGCTGCTGGGTATTCTGTCGTGATGAATAGAATCTAACCAGTGGCAAAGTTTCTCTTTTCTTGTTAATCAATACTAGGTCTGGTCTTCTGGTTTGCATAAAGATGTAGTGTGTGTGTGTGTGTGTGGTCTGTAAAAAAACAGTGGTTTCTTCTATAGTATTCCACGTCTATTGCAGTTCGTCCTTAGAACCTCACAGACTTACTTCGTGGGGTAAGTTTGTGTGTTGTGTGTGGATATGTGTGTGGGTGATGGAGTGTCTCTGCATGTCGTGTTGTATGTGGGGCTGGATGAAGAAACATGTGTATCTAGTGTTCATCGTCGATCATGTGCTGGCTTACCTACAGAGCTACTTCGTGTTTACTGGTGTGTGTGTGTGGTGTGAAAGAACAGATTACTGCGATTTAATGATACCACGAGGTTGCTTAGTGTATTGTAATTGAGTGTTCTGTGTGATCGTACATTGATATTGTTTACTTAGCTATTGCGAAATAGTTCAATATGTAAAAAAGTCATTAATAATGTGATTTAACTTCGCTCTATCTCACTTTGTGTGTGTTTTGTGATCTTAAAACAGTTTTTTTCGAAGTATCACGCTCTATATCTAGTGTGGTCTATGACTCTTACAGTGCTATCTCTTCGTGTTTTTATTCATGTGCTTGTGTGTGTCGTGATTAGTTGTTGTTGTTGATTGAGTGTGATCAGGTGTGTATTATGTGTGATGTGTCAATTGTATGCGTAGTGTGATAAAACATCTGTGCTTTGTTCGATAGTATCACGTGTCTCTTCTAGCTCGTGCTAGACTTTTACAGCTTACTCGTGGCTATTGTTGTGTGTGTTGTGTCTGTGTGTTGCGTTGTGTGACTACAAATCAACTCACTGTTTTTTCGAAGTATCACGTCTATCAGGTGGCTTAGACTTGTTAACAGGCTACTTCGTGGTTTAATTGGTTGCTTGCAGTGTTGTGTGTTGTCTGTTGTGTGCTGTTATGTGTTTCGTGCGTCTGTGGTCGGTTCCGTGACTAAACCATGGTTTCTCTCGACATCACGCTCCCTACCTTCTCTACGTACTCTCTCTCACCCCCCCCTCTCTCTCTCTCTCACCCACCCTCTCTCTCAAGTCCTCTGGCTCTGCCTCTACCCACCCTCTTTAAGCGACCCTCTCGTGGCGTCTTTTCTATGTTATGTAAGTGGTATGTGCGTGTGTGTGTGTTAGAGTGTTATGGTGGTGCATGGCTCGTGTGGTACTAATAACAACTTAGCTCGATAGAATACGTACGTAAATCAAGAAATGACTGCGGAGCTGAGGACTCTGTACAGTCATTCATTAGCTGACTTTCGGTTGGTTATGGTTTGGGTGTACTAAGTCGTATCTGGGCCTAGAATGTCAGCAGCACCCAGATAAATCAGGATTTACATTTTTGCATTTTCATCTGGACACTTTGGACAGTCTCAATTGTTTACCTGTAGTGGTGTATTGTGCTCAAGATATTGGTATGAGAAATAATACGGCAATGCTTATATTGACAGACAAGTATCGAGCGATGTTAATTCAGGTTTGTATAGTGCAATGAAATCTTTTTACTATGTCTATTACCTTCATGGTTATGGCGTCGTGGTTAATGATTTTTCTTTTCCTTTTGTGTGGTTGCTTTCGGAGGGTTATCTATTATCACTGTTGGGATTATGGTGTAGTGGCTATAGCAAGTACAGTTAGGCGCTCATGATATCTCTGTGAGTTATCGAGATACACGTACATCTATATCTCGGATTTAAACAGCCGCAACCGTGCATGTTAATTGCCTGGTGTCGTAGTACTCGTTAGCAGGCTACTTTCGGTAGGATATTGTTAGTAAGCCGTGATGAGGTAGTGGTCTAGAAAGGTAGCGTGTCTTGTGGCACGTGGATTGTAGAGTTCCTGTGAGGCGTGGTGTGCTGAATATACCATGGGGTTGGTCAGGGATAAAACAAGCTATCACGTCCGTATCAGTATACCTATATATATAATTATATATATATATATATATATGTAGGCTAGAATCCTTAATCAGAGTCATATAACTTTCGTTATACCCGGCTGTGGTCGCGATGTCTGTACTGTGTGGTAGCAATGTGGGTTTTCGCACCTCGCTGACTAGTAAAAACAATTGACTTATTCGCAGATAAGAATAAGGTGCTCTACGTCTTTCCCCTGCCTAGTCAGGAGTTGCTACGACCTCTAAACAAGGGGCTGGACTTCGTGAATATTATGTTGAATGATACTAGTGCTCGTGAGTAGATTCTTAAATTACACATATATATCCTATGATTTGTTACCAAAAACCTACCTCATAACTTACTCGGCTAGCATAGGCGTGTCTCTGTCCGTGACACAGTATGGTTGACAGGCGGCGACCATTCCCGGGCTCCATAATGGACGATCGTAAGTGGATCTTCAGTTGATGTTGTTGAGGTAGCTGTGTCTACTACAAATCATTTATATACAAGAGAGCGGACTTTATATCATCGTATCAGAGTTGTGTCATCATTATCTCTACATTATCTGAGGGCTAGGCTATACATTGTGATATCTGCTCCTGCTCAAAGGTGCAATCGAGATCAAAGCTCGATGCGCGAGTTATAAGTGCGTGTGGCGATTACTGATGCGACTAATAACACTCCATGTAGACTACTAGAGGCACACGAATTCCACCTCTGGTGCAATCTAGTGCTACGACGAGAAGGAGAAAACGTGCAAATACTCTCGACATGTACCTATCTAGTCCCAGAGTAACACAAAAGATACCCATACAATATAATTTTCGAGGGGATTATTCACTTGGGCCTCACTTAGCGCCTCGAAAATATGGAGAGTGTCCTCCATAAGAGTAGTGCAGAACAGAGTGAGAGATAGTAATATAGAAATATATGGATATTTTTAGGTTTTGGTAAGGTATTTATATGCTGTACTGTTCTGACGGCTATGACATCAACACACTTCAATATAGTGGTCATGTGGTAATATTGACATCGAAATAAAGTATGAAATAATCATATCATAATAGATGAAGCATCTTGTTAACACCATTTATATATGTATAGTATGATCGACTGGCCAAATATTTGTTATTTGTAACTCTCTCAAATGAGTGGCGACAATCCTAAACAGGTACATTAATCATCAATCTTCCTGCGGTTCAGGATGCAATAACTCTTAGAGACAACTATACAAAAAATGGTAATGAACCAATGAACAGATCATTGCCCTACGGCTCTAATGGCGATAAATGAATAAGAGTCGGAGATGGGGTGGGCTCGCCCAATGTCTCGCGCGTATATAAAACACTCACAAAATAACTGGAAAAACTCTCTAACTAAACTCAGATATTAGTGCGTGAATAAAATGTGATACCCTACAATATTGTCCCTAGTGTTACTCTTTGTAGAGAGCCTCCGGCAATATCAGTTGCAGACTCGTATCCGTGTGATAGATCTTCCTATCTAACATTCTGTTCAAATAATTAATATATAAAATAATGTAAGATAGATAATTAGAACCAGGGCTTGCTATATATAAGAGTAAGTACATAAATACAGAGTGATGGGAGTGGGCAAATATTATTAATGGTACTTAAGGGTTTAGAGGGTGACTCAGCCGAGTGATCGGAGGCCTCTTAACTCACCGCCCGAGTGCGTCAAGAGACCCGATATATATGAAAGGATCAGCAAGATGAGGTTACTCATAGAGCATGTCATATAATGAGAAGCTTAGATCTCAAATGCACCTGAGTATCGCCTACCATCTAAGAGCATCCCACTATATATAGTCAAGACGATGCGTGCCGCTACTCGACACAAAACAGATGGTAGTAGCAATCCATGAGTCTATTCCTCAACTCCTCACATGACAAGAGGAGACTAGTTTCGACATAATCATAATAAACACCCCATTTTGCTAATCAGGGCGGATGGCATGTATGTATATCTCCATTGAGATATAGAGTGTACCTTACGTATGCAATGCCTGAGGCAGAGCTATCTATTGCTAGCCGATATGCCTAGGCTCTGATGCTTTTAGTGTAGTGAGCTGTCCTCGATATCTGATTTGTAGACTCTATGGCCGGTATTTATTTTTGTGTAACATTTTGGATTTTACTCAAACACAAATAATGACTACTATTTCCATTCCATATTTACAATTCGAATTTCTTGCCATATTGCACAAGATAAAAAGGGTTCCAAGTTCCACCTACCATTTTCCTGTTTCTAGTTTTGACATGAGGCTACATAGTATAAATTGAATCAATCTAAATACTGTTATCCATATTCGAGATAATATAGACAAATGAAGCAAATTTGCCGCTCCGGAACTGCTCACTTATTAAGAGATCGGGTGAATTACAATCAATGTTATGGACTCATGCTAGATTAGTATACCACCACAGATAACAATCAGAATAAATAATCATTACTTTCAGTGAGATCAAGTTCAGTACAAATATGTTAAACTAATTATCTCAAGCGTCTCTATACATATCATAATCATACTAGTATTTTGGCGCGCATTTTTAATAACCAAATCAAGATATCTCCAATAGGCCTAATGCTTATAATGAGACTTAAGCAAAAGCTAGATATTATATATAATATATATACACACAACACATATGTTAAACATGTAATGTGGCATGGCGCAAATACGAACAGCAAATGCCGTGAGAGAGAATTTGATAATATCACAATAATAGACTCTGAGCCTAGAACTTAGACACGTGCGCACAGAAGAGCAAGGCAACGAAAGCGAGTAGAGTAGGTTAGAGCGGTGTAGGATACCTGAAAGAGAAGGTTGATGGACTGGGCGATACAGCGCGAGAAGAGACATAGAGGAGAGTATAGAAGACCTTTGGGTTGCTGATCAGCGAGGAGACTAGCCAAGCATAGAATGTTATCCCTTGAACGCTCGTGAGATGCTGCAAAGAGAATCTTGCACGCATTAGAGCGTTTGCATAACGAATGTGGAGAACATGTACAACGGAGCAGAGCTAATAAACATAGAGTATACTTTAGAATCCATCATTGTATAGAGGCTATGTAGATAGTTGATCACCTTATGATTGTTGCAAGTCCTTGAAATCCTAACGGTCACCAGGCAACCGAGCCCATAGTACTTTTGAACGGCGGTGGCTGTTGCGTAAGGAATTTATACACTGCAACGGGGAACTGCCGACCCTCAACAAAGAGCGGTTAAGAGGACATCCACCAATTGAAGCGCTGCGATTTGCTCATGGCACTGTTGGACTTGCAGAGAGCACCCAACAGTCTATGTAGAATATTACACGGATTTGATAAGCCTAGAAGTTGAGCTGCGAATTGACGAGCCAGAAGCTCAAGGAGACTCGCAAGAACCTTTTTCAATTATTCCATCTGCTCGGAATTCGAACACTGCTTTTGGCTAGAATTTGACTGCAAACAGAGTACCGACTCAATTGCAGATAATGGTGCCTAACCAACCTTCTCAATTCTCGTAGAACTTTGATACCATGTCGAGAGTCTCTGCGCAGGTCAAGACTCTGTAACCTTGATATTTCGCCAACTAGCATGAACTGCACAATATGAGGTCGAGAGAGCGATAGCGAACCTATCTCTCTCACCTTATTGCTATGTCTAGAAATTGAGACTGCGCGAGACACGCAGCGAAAGGCCGGAGCTATCTGGAAGGAGCTACCTGTCTGGGCGAATGACTCTGGTTAAAGGAACTTTCTTGACTGCATGCGAGAGACAGCGCTACACAGCGCTATATATAGAAGGATGCTGAACTGGGATGGACTTTGCTCTTATCGAAATCTATCACATATGCTTCCGCCGAAACAGTCCCACTTGCTAAGCGACAGTTGAACTCTTGTTACAGTACTCTAGTGAGAGATGGTCTCGCATCTGAGCAACAGGCTCTAAAATCATAGAAGAATATATAGTCAGACCATCGTATGACAAATAGAAATTTGTGAGTACTGTCAAATGCAAGCAAGACTTTATGATATTACACAACCTCGTTTGCTATGGATATATGGTCAGAACTGGCACAATCACAGGCAAATAAATGCTAATGGATTGGTCTATCTAACTCTGCGGCATTTCGCTAGAGAACTTGGTTTGTGAACCATCAAACTATCAAGGCGCCTAGAAGTCTAGAGATTATATTATCGTGATATAAAGCGTTTAGAACATATAGTAATTCGTTATGAATCTGGCATCAACCAAATGTTTTAAGAATAATACATTGATACCTATATACTTTGAAATATCTGCCTAGAATTTGAGCAACCATGCGCGGTGAGACATTGGCTATCATGACCACACAGCGTGTGTGCACTTGGGACCAAAGCAGGCGCGAAAGCTAAGCTATTATACCTGGGCGTTGCTAGATAATGGATAAGATCCGCATGCTCTGCATTTCTCTCGAAACTCTTGAGACTCGTGCGGAACACCTCACCGGATAAGAGCGTAGTTTCATAACGGTCATCTGCCTCAGTCAGCTCGTAGGAACATCTTCATTGACACCTCGCGGTGTTGCTAGACTTAGCTACGCGAATATCCAATACAGGACAAGAGGATTGGCGTAGAAGTTCGTGAAACATCGCGTTTGCAAGTCAAGTGAGAATTTGACGTCGCCCAAACAGCCAAAGCCTAAGAGATTATAACCTTAGTGTTAGCGCAGTCAGCTAGATACTCGAAGATCTGAGAAGACCATGCCTAGGAGAGAGACGTAGAGATTTCGATTCCCGTATACCGCTTACCGGTAGTCAAAGCTCAATAAATGACGCCAAAACAGCCAAGCCGTAGAATTTGTATAGCACTCGATTTCTGCTATATGGATATTGACTGCAAACAGCACAATGTCAAGAACATACTCTTGGTATATCCCTCAGCCTTGACGTAGCGTACATGGCTGCAAGACAACCGAGCTCAACGGAGAGGCCAATCGAATGGGTTTAGAACCTACTTAGGTTGGAGCATTTTCGAGACTCGCGCACAGTCAAGCGTAGCAACGCATAGCAGCTCATGTCACCAGCTTGCGAGTTGAGACCTTCAGTTAAGACTTAGCACATGCAGAATTTAAAGCAATGCTATTGAAATCGATCTTGAACCGGTCACGAGCTTCTGCTAGGAATTGTAGTTTATTATCGGAGGAGTTCGCTAGGGAGACAAAGATTACGTGGCACTTTCCATCAACAAGCGTCCGCAAAAGACTAAGTTAGAATGTGGTAGAGCTCTGTACTGTTTTATTGTCTATGAGATATTGATAACGCGGACTGAGTATGCTCAAGCACCGTCTGAGATTTAAGTCCTTGGCAACACTCACACAAAGCTACGGGTAAGTATTGAGTAAATCACTATCCGTGCTGGTATTAGGAAATTATTGAACCTTGTTAGCATCATGATAAGAGATTGACTGCAAACAGGTTTCCAAATCTAGAATTTTGGATAATCTGAGTATTTTATGCTAGAATGAAACACAATGAGTATTTGATGCTGTAGAAGTGACTGCAAACAGCCAAAGCTAGAATTTGAACCATCTGTTGTTACTTTTAGTATATTTGAACTCTGCGATGATACGCAGAGCTGACAGAACTCTGACTACACAGCCGAGACAGCTAGAATTTTGCTTGAGGCTTGTCAGGTTTATGCCTGAACTAAGCTACAGAAGCATTAATCACCATTGACGAGCAGATTTATAAGGTGTGGTCTCGTATCTATTCTGCGCTTCGTGTGACAACCTCTCGTGAGTATAGCGTCGCCGCATGCAAAATATGCCGACAGTATAAAAAGGTAGCTCGTTTTTTTTTGCCAGCACTTTGTTTGCTCATAACGGCTCACGTAAACAATGTGAAGAAACAAAACAAGAAAGACAGAAAATATCAATATTCTTGAAAACAGGGAAAATAAAAAAATATAATAAATCTCAAATAAGGATAATAATGATATAGATAAATAAAAAATAATTATTAAACAATTAAATAAAATACACAATAATTAATAATAATAATAATATATATAATAAAAATAATAAATAATACTAAAATAATCATAAAAAATTTAAAATTAAATACATAATAATAATAATATAATACTATAATAATAATAATAATTCCAATAACTAATAATTATATAAATAAAATTAATAAACAATTAATAATATAATAATAATAATAATAATTTAGTTAGGAAGAAAGCACAGTAAGAATTCTACCGTTATACTACTAGAATTCACAGAATTTGTTTCGATGTCTCGTATTCTTGGTATGATTTAATTCCCTCAAAAATGGAGGAATATTCCCCCAGTTTTGACGGTTTCAATATACCTTTGATATTGTTGCTTTAAAAATCAACCGCTTTCTGAATGTGAGCAAAAAAACCTGCATTCCGATGAATAATGTTTAACTAGTTAAAGGTTGCTTCCTGACATGCTCCACATTGTGGTTGTTATTCGACAAAGTATGTGAGTGCACGATACCTCATTATCGTATAACACCCTCCCCAAAACTTTTAAAACCGGGTCGATTTTTGGGGACTTCTCCAGTCCCTTTACTCTCTAAACCCTATTTCACCCCAATGCCTTCATGAACTCTCATGACCCTTCCTAGTTATTGACTCGGTCATATCATAAATATGTTTCCTGTTTCAAGCTACCAACTGCGTCATATATAAATGTTTTTCCTGTTTCAACGATCCTCCTAGTCAACTCAGATGCATCGAACTTTGACTTTAGAGATTTAAATCACTTTTATCTCTCATAATCGATTTTCTACGTGGACGTCAAGCCGTGAATGTGCTCGATTACATCTCTTACCTATACTAGCAAATATATGCTACCTCCGGTGCAAGTAGTTTTAAGTTTTAATGTAATTGAAATATCGTTATTTAAATTAGAAAAGTCTTAATAAGAAGCAGATAAAAAGATGATGTTAACAGAGTGGGGGTATAATAGAAAAAATAGAATGAAACTACTCTTCCATCACTCCCGTCCTTCTATTGCGCTGACATTTACTTATTGTAACGTATCTAGGTTAAATTAGGAAAATAACTAGGAATAATATATGACAGATTGTATTTTCTTCTTGTTAATTGGATTTCATTCAAGATTCATTGAAGAGATTTTGGCTTATATTCATTAAAACTAAAAACCAACAGTTTAGAAAGTCAATATATACTAAAGCACATATTAATAATTAATCACATTGTTCTAATATCAATCATGCCAAATTAGCCTTTCCCATTCCACACTGTAACCGCCTATTTTTGTAATAGACAATACAATTGCAGTATAGCATGTAGACCTGGACAACAACGTAATAAAAAGGATGAAGGCAATTTTATTAAAATTGAGCGGTGTTAAATATAATTGACAAATCAGGAGAAGTATGTAAATAACGAAGGGAATTGTGACGTTGAGTAGTAATTGCATGTTTTGGTTACCAGACAGAAAACACACAATGTCTCACATTATAATAAGACCTTGTAGTTTCGATGTGAATTAAAAAACTAACAGAAGGTACTTGTATTATCTAAGTATTTATACTAACTAGGCGGAAATATATTGCACCCTCCGCGGTGCAAGTATTAATCAGTTTAATCTAATCAACAAATATTCATATGTTTTAAATTAGAAAGGCTAATGAAAAAATATAACAATGTAGATAAAAAGATTTGGAACAGAGTGTGGATGATTGAAAAATAGAACAAAACTTCTGAAACTAGCACTCTTCCATCTTTTCCAGCCACTCCCGTCTAGTTCATTTGGTAAATTCCTAATTTGAACTATTTAGTTAAAATAGAAATTAAAGAATAATATAGTAATCTTGTTAATGCGTTTCTTTTAAGGATTCTATTCCCGAGACCTTTTGCTTATATTCGATTAAGGCAAACCCAACAGAAAATTCAAAATTCAATAAATACTAAGCAGAATTTTATTAAAATCAAATTTGTCAAGAATCAATATGCAAAACTAAGCCTTCCCATTCACACTGTAAACCCTATTTTCGTTGTGTAACATATATAAATATCAATTGCATGTCTATTAGTATGTAGAACGTGTCGTCAACAGGTCCGATTAATAATGCTTAAAAACAATTGATTAATAACTTGAAGTTTAAATACAAATGAGAATGCATGGAGACATGTGATGTAATAACAAGGAATTGCTAATTGAGTAGAAAATACTAGTTCGGACAGACAGAACAAACACACCCAATCTGCATTATAATGAAGATTTTCCCACTCTACTCATTATATATTTACCAAACCCTTCCACTCCGTTCCAGATGTGACACAAAGTCTATTTCTTAAGCATACACTTCCTCAGTATCCTAACCCTCTGGTCAAAAAACAATATTTCTCTGTTCTCTCACATACGTGGTCATATTATAATTGTTGTCTCTGATTTCAAGTAACATACGAACTTGCGACCTTTTGGTTTAGAGATTAAAATACTGTTCTCATTCTGTCTAATTCATTCATCATCGATGTTGTGAGTGCAGCGCGTTGGTATCCATGACAATCTCCTCTCCATCGTCCTATCGCCCTTCATCGATTCTCGGGAGCGTCCTCTATTTGCAGCATCCTGGCATCGCACAGAGTCTGACTCAACGTACCGCTTGTCTGGTCGGCCCACACTGGCTATGTCCTATTCTTCCACCAGCCAAGGACGTCGGCGTGTGTGATGCATTCGTCCTTAGCTCCTCCAGCAGCGTGTTCCCGTGTGTCCTTGTCGTCTTATCTTCAGTGCATTTGCTTGTGATATGTGGTAGTGGCCGTACAGTCTGCGTTTTCTCGTTAGGAGTGCCTGTCCACGTCTTGTTCAGGATCACCCGCAGCATTCTGTGCAGCTCCCATTCTAGTTTATTCTCTAGTCGCCTTGAGTGAGGGTCCAGGTGGTGCAGCCATACAGCCAGTACGTACACGACAACGGCCTGAAAGAACTGTCTCCTCAAGCTTGTATCTGTGCAGATGGAACCACCATAAGATCGGATAATGTGTATTATATTAGCGGCCCTGATGCTTTTCCGTATGACGTGCTATTAACGTCGTTTTCTTTGGAGGAGATGTTACTGCCTAAGTAATCTCCTTGGTTCTACAGAGCTTAGCGATTTTGCCCATCTGTGGTTGCAGGAATGGTCGCTTTTGTTTTTGCAAACGACCATGAACTCCAGTTTTATCAGAGTTTCACTGAGCGAGGCCGATTTCGTGCTGCCTTTTCTAGGTCCTGTTGTACGTTTAAGGGACTTCGGGTTGTGCAGCGTGTATTTCGATACATTTATGTTTGAGTTAAGTTAATGTTGGATTAACTCTTATTTGTTCTCAGCCCTGAAGTTAATGTAAGGCTGATTTTTTTTTGAGGGGGTGTGATTTTCCATCAATATAACATACTATATAAGTAAATAATAGAATTGAGCAGATCTGGGCTCTTTAATAC
This sequence comes from Doryteuthis pealeii, assembly GCA_023376005.1. Lineage (NCBI taxonomy): Eukaryota > Metazoa > Mollusca > Cephalopoda > Myopsida > Loliginidae > Doryteuthis > Doryteuthis pealeii. Next base: position 28,573,495 of record CM042173.1, on the reverse strand, counting down.
GTAACCAATCTTAGCGGAGAAGGAAAACTCTGATTATAAAACCTAGGTAAAACTTCTCTTCAATAACATTTGATCTTGCTATCAATCTACACTCGGTTGTGACACAGTGGTTGGTAAAACTATTCATTACCATACCTACAAGGATAGCATGAGCGACAACAAGTCTGAAAAATAGAATAACTCGATTTATCATTTTTTCATGTCTTGTTATGCCTGTTTATGTAACTTCTCTCACTGTTTAGAACAATCTGTGAACGATCACGCCTCTTGAGTGCGTGGAGAAATGACCGGCGCTGACATGTGTAAAACTACTTTGTGTCTGTAGAGGAACGCACAAGAAGAAACCGGACTGTCATCCGTTTGCGACAGGCTATTTCCAAATGGCCCGTCTTGACAACGGTCTGCCTGGGCTGTTGCAACGGAATATACTAACCCTTTTCATCTCTCGGCCAATATTGGACATATTCACATTACAAAAAAAAAAATGTTAAGTAAAAGACGTAAGTTTACAAAAATAAACAAAACAAAAACGCCTGATTGTTCTCGACGGGAATTTTGAACAGCGTTTTCGCGATTCACTAAATTCTCAATAAACAGACATAGTCATTTGAATAAAGCGCGGAAATTTCAGAATGAGGTATTTTGTTCAATTCTGAAACTAGATTTTCCAGTAATGTAGGGCGCATTACGAATGTATATAATTGAACCTGTCAATTGTGATTGGGGACAGGTACTCTATAGTATGATAATATATATATTACTACTATACTACTAATATATATAGTTATATACTTATAGCATATATGTATATGGAAAAAATATTAAACGAAAAGAAATGTTAGATTGCGACCTTAAAAAATGAATTTATCAGATAATCACTTTATCGATATCCACTACACATGGGTTCGGTATTCTGTTTATCAAAATCGTATACGGATTTACGTTATTTATTCATTAACTAGCAAAAATATATGCACCCTCCGGGCTGAAGATTTAATTTTAATTAAGAAATGTAATTAAAATTAGAAAAGTCTAATAAGAAGGCAAATAAAAAATATGTAACAGAGGTGGCATAATAGAAAAAATAGCAAATGGCAAATGTACTCCCTTCCATCCTCCCTCTTTCATGGCTGAATTTTACGCGTATTTCAACAATTTAGTTAAATGTAGGAAATAAAGAATAAAAATGACAGTTATTTCTTTCTTGGTTAATGTGATCTTCATTTAAGATTCACTGAAAATTTTCTTATATTCTCATTTAAAATAAAAACCAAACAACAATGATTGCAGGAAGCAGTCAAGATTGATGTAAGGAAAATTGATTCCTGAACTCCCGAGCATCTCGTCTTCAGGCGCCGGGAAAATAACGTTAGAGGTGTAGCGATAAAAAGTCCCAAAAGGGCAACGGTAATGAGAAAATCAAAGGTATAGCAGATCATATACAAAAATATTGATTTGTTTGTTTTGTTCTTACGGCATGTCAACTTCAGTGGGTCAATTAATGGCCGACAAAGTTTGAAATTGTTGGAATATTTTGATATATATATTATTATTTACCAACACCCCGCACGAGCAGGATGCAGACACAAGGTCAATTTTCTCTGTCTCTCTCTCTGCCTCTCTCTCTCTCTCTCTCTCTCTCGCTCGCTCCTCGCTCTCTCTCTCTCTCTCTCTTTGTAAATCTCAATCTCTCTCTATCTCAATCTGTTCTCTTCTGTCTCTCTCTCAATCTCTCTCAATCTCAATCTCCCCCCCACACACGCACACTCTTCTCTCCTCTCTTTCATTCTCTCTCTCTCTCTCTCTCACACACACACACGCTCTCTCTCTCTCAAATATCTCAATCTCTCTCCTCTCTCTCAATCTCTTTCTCTCTCTCTCACTCTCTCTCTCTCTCATTCTCTCTCTCTCTCTCTCTCTCTCTCTCTCTCTCTCTCTTCTCATACACACACACACGAACACTCTCTCTCACACACACACTCTCTCTCTCAAATATCTCAATCTCTCTCAATCTCTCTCTCTTTCAATCTCTTTCTATCTTCTCTCTCTCTCTCTCTCTCTCTCAATCTCTCTCTCTCTCTCTCTCAATATCTCAAATCTCTCTCTCAATATATCCATCTCTCTCTCTCTTTCTCAATCTCAATCTCTCAAACTCTCTCTCATCTCTCAATCTCTCCCCCTCTCTCTCTCTCTCTCTCTCACTCACTCCCCTATCTATCTACCTATCTATCTCTATCTCTATTTCTGTCATTCTTTCTTTATTTATTTCTACCTATGTTTATTTATTTTTTCTTTATTTATTCATTCCTCCATTTTTATCATTCTTTCTTTCTCCCCCCCTCTCTCTCTCTCAGTGTCAATATCGCAATCTCTCTCAATTTCTCTCTCTCTCTCTCTCTTCTCTCTCTCTCTCTCTCTCTCTCTCAATCTCTCAATATCTCAATCTCTCTCAATATATATATATATATATATATATATCCATCCTCAAGCTCTGTTTTTCTCAATCTCACTCTTTCTCCCCCTCTCTCTCTTTCTCTGTCTCTCTCTCTGTCTCAATCTCTCTCTCTCTCTCTGTCTCAATCTCTCTCAATCTCAAACACACTCTCTCTCACTTTCCTC
>CM042173.1:28563376-28568376 GCA_023376005.1 Doryteuthis pealeii | reverse complement strand
CAGCGATGTATACTAATTTTTCGATTTCTGTCGAAGGTAAATCGTTAGTATACATCGCTGATGAGACTTAATAAAGTCGAAACAGTCTGTACGATGTTCTACACACCGGGCGATCCTTTGCCGAGATGCACTTGTCATGATTATTTTCTATAGTTATCGAATGTTATGCGATATACGCATTGTAATTGCCTTCAAGCAAAAATATAAATGATAATATATACTTTATTCAACAATGCTTCTAAAAAACAAACATCCAAAAATCTTATATATATATATATATATATATATATTTATTTATTTATTGAGCAACCATCAATTTTATATTATGATTCAAAGAAGATAGTACGCCCATTACCATGCGAAGAAGTTACTGACGTGTTTCCAAAAACCTTAAATACAGTAAAATAAACGACATCCCCTATGAGATTCGCCACAGAATACAGTAGAACTAGGTGCCGAGTTTATCTGATAATTTCCTCCACATAAAATTTGACTTCAAAGGCAACTCATTGATTCATGTGAGGATGGTATAGTCTATAAGGTGCCTCTTGTGACAGGGGCGAGTGTCAAAGGTGTCTTGATACCAAATAGGGAATCGACTGAAAGAAACAGGTGCTTTGATAAAAGCGAATAGTAGGACAGTCCTTTAAAATCCGTTTATTGATGATTCCATACAATACTAGCAAAATTATACACCCCTCGCCGGGCGTATGTATCTCAGATTTATTGCCATCATCATCATTATCATGTCACGCATACAGCACGGGTATCCATGACAATCTTTCGCCAACCCTCCCTATCATTCATTGCAGCTCCTCTGTGGAGCAACCAGCATCTTCACATAACTGGTCAATGTAGGTCCTTGCTGGGCGCCCCACACTTGCATGTCCATGTGTTGGCTTCCACAGGAGAACATCGCTTATGAGTTCATCCTTGTTTCTCCAGCAGTGTCCTGAATGTCTTGTCCGTCTCACTCGGATAGCTTGTGAGATGGGGGGCAGGTGACCGTACAGCTGTTTCCTTGTGGGGTGCTGCTTCCATGACTTGTTCAAGACTGCGCGCAGCATTCTTGTGCAGCTCCCATCTATCTTATTCTCAAGACGCTTTGTTAGGGTCCAGGTGGTGCAGCCATATAGCAGCACTGACACAACCACAGCCTGGAAGAACTGTCACTTTAGCTTGTCAGGGAGATCAGACTTCCATATGACTGATAATCTATTTGTGGCCGGCCTTTTATCCATTTATTTGTGGCTGGCCATGCCTTTGCTATCCGTGTCTATTTGTGGCTGACCATGCCTTTGCTATCCGTGTATTAACAGATTTATTGTAATGAAATATATTTACTAAGAAAGACTAATCGAAATTAAATAAGAACATATATAAAAAGACTACACTTATTTAATTATATTTTGATTGGTTTCAATATGAAATTATTCATAGGATTGATTTTCATGCGTTGGAGAATAAAATAATAATATTGCAGATCAATAACACCAAGTAATTATCTATCAAACCCGGTTTTCTTAAAACCAGTATGCAAATTAACCACACCATATATTGTGTAAATTCTTAGTTATATATAAAACACATTGCAGGATTTTAAATGCATTAATAACATGGGCTGTTTTGAGGCAAATCTAAAACACATTTTCATTGAGCCTATGTTTATAAATAAGAATTATTCTATACTATTCATTAACGACTTTGACGATAAATTAAATACTCATTGATAAACTTACGCGAATTCTTGAGGGTATTGTGACGTAAGCAGTAATGTAATTTCGGTTACTGATAGACAGACATCGAATCGCTAGGATAATAAGATTTGTAAACAGTTGTCTATATGCTTTTGTGTTTGTAGATTATTTGGATATTGTAAAATGGTTGTTGATTTTTTATTTGAAAAAAAAAAATATATATATATACATTTCTTCTATAATTATCGAATTTTATGCGATATGCGCATTGTAATTGCCTTCAAGCAAAAATATAAATATTAATATATACTTTATTCAACAATGCTTCTAAAATAAACAAACATCCAAAAATCTTATTTCCTTCGCCGAATAGCTTAAAGCCCGGCTTTGTTATTGTTCACTCAGCTCCCCCTTGCCTCATATGGTAGAGATGTCTCAGTATCATTGACAGGTTAATTTCTCAGGAATTTCTCCGTGCTGTATCGTGACTGAAACAGTATAGTTTCTGACTATCCTGCTAAAGTCCCAGTTTCGATTTCTGTCGGAGGGAAATCGTTAGTATATATCGCTGATGAGACTTAATTAAGTTGAAACAGTCTGTACGATATTCTACACACCGAGTAATTCTTTGCGAAATTCACTTGTCATTATTATCTTCTATAATTATCGAATTCTATGCGATATGCGCATTGTAATTGCCTTCAAGCAAATATATATATATATATATACGCATAATGATGCTGATATGTGTGCATCCTGCGTCACTGACGCATACAAATCTGAAAGGACGCAGTAAAATTGTACCCATGAGTCCCAGTGTTTTTTCATCCCACACTATTTCTAGCTTACTATAAATACATTTCAATATTTTCTTGGAAATGAATTATTTATTAAGAAACTTTAGTTGGGACCCATCAAATTTCCAGGGGACTCATTCAAATCAAATACATGCGTCCCAGGACGCACCAACTTAAAAAGCTATAAACACCACTACATATATATATATATACATATATATATATATATATATATCTTTTTATTATAATGGAGTTTGTCTGTCTGTGAGCGAAACTATATTACTATACAAGTCACAATTCCCTTTGCTATTTACATCACATTCTCCATGATTTTATTTTTATCTACATACACAGAACATGCAATTGTATTTATATATACAACAAAATAGAGGTTTACAGTGTGAATGGGAAGACTAATTTGCATTTTGATATTAAAAATTGGATTTTAATAAATATATGCTTAGTATTATTGATTTATAATTGTTTGGCTTTATCTTATTGAATATGAGCAAAAATCTCGGGGATAAATCTTAAAATAAATCCATTAACAAGAAGAAATAACTGTAATATTATTCTTTACTTCCTATTTTAACTAAATAGTTAAATTAGGAAAATTTACCAATGAAAGACGGGAGTAAGGGAAAATGATGGAAGAGTTAGTTTCAAAGTTGTTCTATTTTTCGATTATAACCCCTCTGTTCCAAATCTTTTCATCTGCATTCTTCAGTTTCATTAGCCTTTCTAATTTAACATGATATTTTATTATATTAAAACTTAGATATTTGCACCCGGAGGTTGCATATATTTGCTAGTATATATAATATTTTTTACTAAGTTCATATTTTTACTTTGTTCCCAAAGGACTAAGTTCAAGGTGGATACTTTTATGGTAACAAGTTTAAATATTGTAATATACCTATAATAATTATATTTATCTTTACATATAGTTAATTCTTTAAACCGTAATACCCTCTTAAAATTACGGTCAGTCTAGAGTTATTTTATAAGGAAAAATAGCACTTTGTCTTTTATAATTTAAATATTAAATTTATAATATTTAATCTATTTGAAACTTAAAAATACACATAAAATATAGTTTTCTAAAATTATTCATCAATCTTTCTAATATATAATTAAAGATAATCTTTTTATTTATTTACTAGTCTATCTAATTAATTTAATATATTTTATTATATTTTACAACTGAAAAAACCCTAAGTAAATAAATTCTTCTATTTGACCGTTTTTATTTTGAATTCAAGATAGTTACAATGCAGTAATATTCACCGAAAGTTAACTAGACAAGATTTTATATATACATATATATATGATCATCTACAGACACATGTTTCGACTTATCAAGTCTCTTCAGAGTGGCTAGACATTTTGTAAGCTACCTACAGCCGGAATTGAACTCCGGTCGGTTGGGTCCGGCACCTTAACCATTAGGCTGTCTTCACTTACAGAATGGGAAGGGGATTTTAACTGTTTTAATACACACATCGCTTTGTGTGTAAAGGCCGTCACAGAGTGCTCCATTCAGAGAAGAGCGTTGTGTATATATATATATATTATATAATATATATATATATATATATTATATATATATTATATAATATATATATATATATGAATTCAAACCCATTCTCAACAGATATTACAAAGTAAGAGACGGATTTTTATCTTCTCTAATAACTTATAGAATAATTATATTAACTTGATGCTTCAAAGGAGTCTAATAATAGATGAGAAAAACTTTCTATCAGGGACCCCACTCTCAAAAAGTGTTTTAATACTTTTGAGGGGGTCCCTTGGAAAGGATTTTTCATTTATCCCCCTCATTTCATTCATTTTTATTTCATCCATTCATTCATGTTACCATTAACTTTTAACGATATATGTTGTATACCCTTTCTTACTTCTTACCTCTAGTCGTCTTTTCTTCTGGCCGGCTTTGGTTCTTCTTCTATCATCTTAACTTGGTCTGGTCTAGCGTCTGGTGTTGACTTGGGGATTTCTCTTTATCAGAAGCCCTGTGTCATTATTAGTTTTTAGGTAATAAACACAAGACTTCGATTTACTTTGATGTTACTTTATTTCTAAATCCCCAAACCAGACATCTGCGCACATCCTACGAGCTCGGCTCCTACTTGCTAACTGACTGGGTTCCTTACTATCCTTAAACCTGAAGACAGGGTCATCTATGGCTTCCGGTTCTCACGATTTATCCCCGGAGAGCAAGGTGAGAGTGAGGTCAGGCGCCGTCACTCACCCTCAAGGCCATCAGCTGCACTAATTGCCATTATGTTTCTACACTATTGCCATAAATATTAGGTATCTAATAATTATGTAACATATACATATACCTGTTGTATTAATTGTGCAACCATTAATTTTATATTATGATTCAAAGAAGATAGTACGCCTATTACCATGCGAAGAGCTTTCCAAAAAACCTTAAAGACAGTAGAATAAACGACATCCCCTATGAGATTCGCCACAGACT